>JACEFZ010009918.1:175000-285000 GCA_014155875.1 Cepaea nemoralis
CAGTAGTTAATTTTAAAAAAATTTTCTCAGGCATCTGAGAAGGTGAATTCAGCGAATGAACTCGCTCGCGGGCTCAACAGGGAGGGTAAACACAGTAATAATGATTGTAATTATTCATATCCTAGGTCCCTATGTTGTAATAAATGTATGTTAAAAGATAGTTGCATATACTTTAGAGGACGTCGCAGTCAACCCAGCATTTTTTTTTGGCTGTTTGTGATCTCTTGGCAAGCTTACGTTCAATAGTTCGCCATTGTTTTCTGAACGACTGGCAACCCATAACATTTTATTTAAAAAAACCAAGGCAATGCGGCCTGCTGCCAAATCGCCCGCAGCAGTATTTCGAACGTGGTATACGGGATTACAAACTGCATCCGTAACCCATTCACCACCGAGCCGGCATAGATGTATGGATCACAAGAATTTACGACCGGGTTAATAATGATTACATCACTCATAGTGTGTTGATTAGTCTACAAATATATAGGGCTAGCACTATATATCCAAGACGCTCTAATGCGTGTGAAAGGGTCTCTTAGTGCAATAATTTAAAATGGAACCTAGCAGCACCCGAAAAAGACGAAGCTTTTTTGTATCTATGAACTGTCTTATGGTCTTAAAGGATTCTGCAATTGATTTCCTGTGTAATACGTGTTGGAACCCACCAATCATGTATCTTCTTTACATGTTCGTAATATACTGAACAAAGCATTACGGTCCGATGTGTTTGTACGTTTGTTATTTGACCTAAACTGGTTTAATATAAAATTCTGAGACATAAGGTGCTATATCAATGGTTAGATACGAATTATGTCCGTATTCCATAGTTGTAAGTTCATGTGTATGGTAGACCTGGCTAATGAAGACACCTTTTTAGGGGTGTCTGGTTGGTCATGCGTCGAAGTACACTTGTTCCTGCAGCGAGACGCCATCGTCACTTGGATGGGACAGGTTCGAATCTCGGTCGGTAACTATAGCTTTCAATTTCTATGTTGTCTAGTGCGTCCTCTAGTTTCTACTTCCTTCTTCTCACTTCTATTAGCGTCAAACAATAATATGTGTGTTTATTTATGATGGGTCATGAACAGGATTGTACATGTGAGTTCTTCATTAGTTCTCAACAATCTGCCTTTCCATCTGGGTAAAGCTGGGGCGACCATCCCCAACCCAGCGCGTCCACAGGTTGCGTATCGTGGAATGGCCTCTAGATATAGAGGTTAGCAGCGAATACCCAATAAGCAGCCGCGGACCAACTGGCGGTGGGCACAGAGGGCGAGGCGGGATCTCAGGCTGGGATCTGAGTTCCTTACAAAATACCTCATATGCTCGGAGACGTGCCTGCCAAGCGAGTCAGGGTGCTCTAGCCCCTCCCCCGGGTAGGTGGAACCCGTTAGCTTTGGACAGCAGTCTATCTGGGTGACGGAAAACTCCAAATATAACCCCCAAGTTCAAGGTGGACCAGCGTGCTGAGGAACTGGATGGCCATGGGTAAAATTGTCGTGAACGTTGGACGTCTGGCAGGCGTGCGGGGCGGCATCAAGCGTACGGACCCCTGCGGGACATCCCCTGCCGTTTCCTAGTAAGCAGGTAATGCTAGGGCGACCGGTTATTTTCTGCAATATCCAAACTTTGTTTATGGGATTAATTAAACACGGGAATCGTCGCCGGAGCTACGGAGCACGTGCTCTGCGCATGACACATTTTTCAGAGGTTAACGAAGAGAGAGTGAGAAGGAGAAGACGAGGAAATGGTGTGAAAAGAAGGCATAGAAATAGGAGGGCAGGCACCATGAGAACAAGACGAAAAGTGGAGAGACTAGGTTTCAACCATGTAAGTGTGGGATACTGGAATTGTCGTAGTGCCAGGCAGAGAGGTCCTGTATTGGAGAGGCTAATATATGATTTTGATGTCCTCATGCTCCAGGCGCTAAATACAGACAAGTACCATTGCCATGGGTACGGGAGTTATATAAACCCTACTGGGCAGAAGAGACATGAGCAAGGTCTGCTGGTGAAGGAAGGAGTGAAGCATGTGGTATTTGACTTGAGCCAGTGGAATCACAGTGCAAGAGAGGTCCAGGGTATACAAATGGAGATTGGTGGCTTCAGTTGGAATATCATAAATGTATATGCCACAGTGGACTGTTTTGTCAGAAAGGAACACTGGGACTGGCTTAAGGAATTGGAGGAATTACCAGATGATAGGCTACTCATATGTGGAGACTTCAATGCGAGGAACAGAGATTGGGACAGTAGTGGAGAAAACCAACAGGGAATGGCCCTTGCGGATACCATGGTGGACTCCGATGTGGTCTGCATAAATGATGGTAGGCCGACTAGAATGGCAATGAGGCCTGGCGATGCAGACACTGCTATTGATTTGGCACTTGTCTCCCAGTTATCAGTCCGTGATGTAAAGTGGACTGTTTTGAATGACCATGGGAGTGATCACATGCCATGCTCAGTCCTGATCTCTAAATCCAGGAAAGTTAAGGCTGGGAGAGCGCGCAAGATCTTCCGATATGAGTGGACCGATAGCCTTCTAGGACGCCTCAGACAGGGGGCTTGCAACAGGACTGTTTAAAACTACTTTTTTGCAGCTCCCATGGTGGACCCCAGAAGTAGACCATGCTTGGAAAGCAAAGAGAGCTGCAGTAAAGCAGCTAAGGAAAGTGCGACAGACACCCCGAAGCTCACGAGAGGAAGTGGACACAGCGGAAAATGTCAAGAAAGACAACGTGGAGGTTTTTAAGAGATGTGCTGCAGAGGTCAGAAATCCAAAATAGGAATGTTTCAAGAAGGAGATTGGAGGTGATAAAACACTGCATTACTTCTGGAAACTGCACAGACAAATGCAAAGCAAAGATCGACCTATGATAGTGGGAACAATTTATAGAGATGATGGTGTGCGCGTGACAACAGACAAAGAGAAATGGGCGGCGTTTCTCCAGAGATTTTTAGAGCAGACCAATCAAAATGATGCGGACACCAGGGGTGCAGTTAGAGAGGAATTATCTGGCACCATGAGGAATATGCATTATGAAGAAATCATACGGGTTGAATATGTTTAAAATATCTTGAAGAAGGCAAAAGACACGGTACCAGGGCACGATGGGGTTAAATATGGCCACATGAAGGCTTTGAGCTATGCAGACCTGAAGGAGATGACCGACTGCTTTAACCAGAGCATTAGGACAGCATTAGTACCGCAGGATTGGGTGCACAGCTATCTCATCCCTCTCCAAAAACCATTCAAGGATCATTCAAAGCTTAGAGGATTTAGGATTATCACCCGTCAAAATACATTTGGGAAGGTTCTAGAGAAGATATTTGCTATCAAGCTGTAAGAGTTTTTGGAAAGGGGGAAGCTTCTTCCAAGAGGCCTGGGGAGCTATAGGCCAGGTAAAGATACCTGGTCAAATGCAGCCACTTTTGCCTTTGATGTTAAAGAGGGGTTCCAGAAAAGACAGAAATCGATGGCGGCAGCGTTTGATCTCGAGGATGTGTACAATAGAGTTCGATATGATATTCTGCTGACCGCACTGATGGAGAAAGGGGTCAATCCCTGGTTGGTGATTTGGGTAGCAGCCGTCCTGCATTATTGTCGGGTTGCACTCCGTCTGGGTGCATGGACCTCAGAACTACATATTTTAACCCCGGGACTGCCACATGGATCTGTAATCTCACCAGTGCTGTTTAACGTGTATAGGAGCAAGATTGCAAACCTAGAAGCACCAGGGGTTGGAAGGATACTAACATTTGCAGATGATATTCTTGCATATAGGCAGGGGAGATATAGGTAGCAAACAGCCCAGGAGCTACAGGCGACAGTAGACAAAGTGATTGACTGGTGCACTGAAATGAGTGCTGTCATCCACCAGGAAAAGGCGGCTGGCTGTTTTGTGGTGCTCTCTGGACAACAAGATTGTGAGAGCTAATGTACCAAACCTCGCGATAGACGGTAGAAGCGTCAACGGAGAGAACATACTAAAGTATCTGGGAATCATATTTGACAGTAGCCTGTCCTTCAAGGACCATGTGGAGACGGTTGTGACAAGATCTCAAAAGGGACTCAATGCACTTCAAACTATGGCTGCAATGGACACAGAGCAGAGAATGCTTTTCACACTATACCAGAACTTGATCTTCTCAGTGACTGATTATGTAGTAGGACTGCTCACTGTCTCAAAGAGTCGGTTGGTGAAATTAGAGCTCATACAGAACGAAGCTATGCGGGCCATTCTGGGATGCACCAGAGACACCCCAGTAGTGTGTATGCGTTACATCCTCGGTTTTCCGACTGTTGCTGGTAGGCTCAAGGTGATGTAGGCGAAGGCATACCTCAGAGTAGTTGCAGACACAGATCACCCGTTGCATGAGGCGCTGGACGCAGTTAAGGGTCAACGACTGATAAGAGGGAAATCATGGATGGCTCAGGCGGAGGATACGATCAGACAGGTGTGCATCTTGGAGAACAATAGGCGAGGAGAGGAGTGGGTCAGAGTGCCAGCGGAGCAGTCAGACTTGTGCAGAGTTATAATCACATTGAGCCGGGAGTGCAGGGAGTGGCCAGCAGGGGCCACGGAAGTGGAAATCCAGCAACTAATTCAGGATAATGCTCGCCCGGGTGATGTGATTATCTACATAGATGGGTCGGTGTTGAGAGGTAGGAGAAGTGCCTGGGGGTTCGTAGCAAAAGCTAATGGTCGACGTTTGGTGCAGGAGAGCCTGGCATTGATACCACAACATCTAGCTTAAGAATGGAGGTGGAGGCGGTCAGTGCAGCTTTCCGCTGAATCGAAGAATACGACACACACACACACACACACACACACACACACACACACACACACACACACACACACACGCACACACACATCATGATTTTAAGTGACTCAGAAAGCATGCTGAGGAAGGTGAGGACAGACAAGCTTCGGGCAGAGTAGCTTGTTTCGCTTAGGAGGTCACGGGTGGCAAGCATCGCCTGGATCCTTTCTCTGGGGCTATCCGGTGTGCTGGGGAATGAACAGAAAGACAGATTGGCTGGCTCTGCAAAACTTGGTGGAGTATTGATGCATGACAAAGCAGACGTGGTTGCGGCCTTGTGTACACCTCGGAGGAGCAAATGGATCACCATGGTCTGGCAAGAATGAGACAACGAGGAGTGACGAGGGGATCTGGCCGACGCTGGACGCTCAGAGGAAAGGCGAGACGAACATATAATCAGATTGCTACTGGTTCTATTGGTGCTGGAACTCTTCGCTGGCTGCTGATGGTGGGGACGGAATGCTTATGGGAATACCCCGAAATCTGTAATTTCGGTTCCTAAATCAATCAATCAATCAATCAGTGCCTTTCCATTTCACACATTCCATACTCTGTTCGGCAAATCCCGGACAGTCTTGTAAAACGTGCTCTGGTGTTTGCTAAGTGCCCCGACAGTTGCAGGTGGCAGGGTATTTGATAGTGTGAAAATCTTGAACTGATCAAAATGAAGGAAAAATAATTGTCTGGGCAATAGAATAAATGAATCCATACGACAAGATCTGAATATTGAAGGTTGGCTACTAAAGACGATAAAACAAAGAAAATTGAAATATTTAGAGTCACTTTAAACGTCATGAAAGTTTGGAGAGAACAATAATGGAGGGGTATATGGGAGAGAGGAAGAGGAAGCCAAAGGGAAGATGGATTCAGGATGTGGTAGACGATCTCCAGGTGGGTGTATCGGACGCGGGACATCTTGCTTATGACCGAGAAGTTTTCCGGACGGTTGTTATGGAAGTGAGGTTCTGCAAGGAACATGCTACTGAATGAATGAATGTACACACTATTCCCCCATCAAAACGATGCTATTTATGCTTAGGTTTGCATCAGTGAAGTCCATAGATGTACTGGTACAAATCAAGGCCTATATGCGTATCATTGGTGATGACACACAGCCCACTGCACGGTAACTTCAAAAGAAGCTAAATAAAGAGAGAAAGGTTATGGATTGCGCACGTAGAAGATACCATCAAGTAGGTTACCACATTCAAGTAGATATACAAAGGAAAATTGATCTGTGGCAGTAAACATCAAGTCATGATCACATTCGCCACATAGTTTAGAGAGTGTAGAGAGTGGTGTAGTGGTGTAGCAGAATTGGAGATTGTGGCGAAAGCCTCATCTTGATTAAGATTAGGCAATATGGTGTAAATACGTTTTATATATGTATACATGTTACTCTAACTAGAAATAGGTTTGGCTCATGCTGGTTGAGCTAATTTGGTCGCATGGGGACAGCCTGGCAATTTGGCCGGGACAGTCTACCTGGCGAACCACATACAACTTCCGGGCCTATTTGCCTCACACGAGCGCAGCACAGCCGGTGGCATATTTAGTTCAGGGTCCTAAAAGCGGATAGTCAACATTTAATATATTAAAACCAGTATTATTCGTGGTACCACTTTACCACATATTCGTTTTAAATAAGTATCTCGTTGACTGTGGTATTGAGGTCTCCTAGCTCGGAAGACTGGATTGTTATGTCGTCACCAGCGCTACAATCACCACTAGTGGCACTAGTTACAACAAATCAACGAGTGACCAACGTATTAAACACTATAAAATTAACCGAACTAAAGTAAAAGTATCAGCCACAGAGCAGTCAACAAAGATATTGTTTTCTTAAAGATCAACCGAAGGCTGTAAGTGCAATTTAATTGTATCAGTGATAGCACAAAGATATCATCATCATCAAGTGTCCTGCCAGCTGGCGTAGGCGTTCATGGCTCTCCACAGATCTCGGTCTTTGGTGTTCTGGATCAACTCTGCTGATGATATTCCTCCATGCCACCGTCTCAATCCATCCAGGATCATTTCTCTTGGTATGCCTCTGCCTCTTTTCCCCTCAATCTTTCCAGTTGTCACTATGTTCTCCAATGTCTCTCTTCTCATCATATGACCTAAGAAGGCTGTTTATCTCATTCTTATTGTTGTATGTAGTGTTCTAGCTTCATTAGCCTCTATCAGGCAATCGTTGTTAGTTACTCTGGTAGCCCAAGAATCCGCAACAATCGTCTCAAAAACCACATTTGTATTGCTTCTAAGCTTTTCATAATTTGTTCATTTACATTCCAAGATTCACTTCCATACAGCAAAACTGGTTCTATATTGCATTTCAGCACTGTTTATTACATTCATTGATAGTGACTTATTGCATAACACGCACAAAGACACTACATCGTATTCTAGTGCTGATAAATAAATAATAATGATTGACACTAATCGTTATAATAAACCAAGCACTAGCCAAGACTCCACCTTCAACAATAATCGGAGTGGAACGCCCTGACCAGCCAGCACGATGAGGAGACGAGAAGCTACGCAGGGGCGGTTACAGACGATTCGCGGTGGAGGAATACAGCTAAGTGAAGGACAAGCCACTTCCTACGCCAGAAAACCTACAACATTAATAGTGCATCCAACAAAAACTACAGTGATTTATAAAGATACGGAGTGTGTTTGCACAGTAGAACAATAATATAGCGACATACGTATTGTGTAGAGACCCTGCGTTGAACCATCATCAGAGAAGGCTCATTCAACGGCCAAGTGAACATCCAGGATCTACAACAGGGAGCAGCGAACCGCCGGAAATGGAGAGCCATGATTTCTGCCCTATGCGCCGCCTTAGGCTCAAGAGGAAAGACTAACTAACTAAATATACGGATTGTGTAGGGAAATCAAACATTTATGTCGGTGTTTCTCTCGTGGAGAGCACTTAGTGTTTTAGATTAATAAATCATATCTTTTAAATTTATTTATTAGCATCTGGTTGCTTATATATTAATAATTAGACTTAGAGCAGGGATATAGTTTGACAGAGTGAAAGCTTGTGCTATTTTTGCTCATGCTATTTTTGCTATCTCCTTGTCATGAGAAAGGGAGACTGGGGTTCATTTTCTTATCCAGGTTACGTGTAGCAGTGTTAACTATGTCTGCGGCCTTGAACAAGTTGCTGCTGTTCACTTTATCTTCTCTCAATCTGGCCACCGTTAAGAGTCTAGATTATCTCTGGGACATGCAGATTCATACCACCTAGATCATAACGAGCCACTTCGATCTTTTCTTCATGAAGTGGATAGACTTTTCGTAGAATAATCTTCTTGTCTCTTTTTTGGTGTGAATAAATCTATCACTAGTCAGTGACCACGCTACAGAGATGCAACAATTGATAGACGGAAATTTTGACAGAAATGACACAACACTTTACACCGCCGATTCTATTCACTGTAGATGAAACTCTGACTGATGATCCTTATTCACAGTCAGGGAAAAGTAGCGAGCAGAATGGAGCGTATACGTCTACAACCTCAGTACTGAAATTTTGATGTCACTAGCGGACCCGAATCACTAGAACGATCTTTGTCTGTATTCATAATGGGGACGACCCGTTATCGTGTAGTTGGAACCGCGACTGACTAACTCAAAATGGATAGATGTGGCACGAGTTTGTACCAACCATAGACAGTTCCCTTTTACATAGATTTACATAACATGTAACATAATATACTGGAGACAATGAACGAGCAAATCTGTTGGCTTCAAGATCGTCAGTAATTGAAACACTCACGATGGACAATGGAGATATTGTAAAGAATATTTAGGAGTTGACTGTTAGTTAAGGACACAATAACAAATGGAATAATACATTTAAGGAAGCTTGAGGTTGCATTAAAGTGTTGTTCCAGCAGGAAGTGACACACGAGAGAACGAATAAGTTTACAGTATGTGTGTCACTGGAAGAATCAGAATACAGACCCTAAGAAGAAATATGCATTGCTTGACATAAATCTATGATGTTGATTCTTAAAACCATAACACTGGATACCATATGTTCTTCAGAGTATCTGACTATTACACATGTTTCTAATGCATTCTTCTTCTTCTTCTTCTTCTTCTTCTTCTTCTTCTTCTTCTTCTTCTTCTTCTTCTTCTTCTTCTTCTTCTTCTTCTTCTTCTTCTTCTTCTTCGTCTTCTTCGTCTTCGTCTTCGTTATTGTTATTGTTGTTGTTGTTGTTGTTGTTGTTGTTGTTCTCCTTCTTCTTCTTCTTCTTCTTCTTCTTCTTCTTCTTCTTCTTCTTCTTCTTCTTCTTCTTCTTCTTCTTCTTCTTCTTCTTCTTCTTCTAAACGGCAGTCAGCTGCAGCAGGCAGCTTGCTGATATTCCAATAGAGTGTATCCTCAAATGGAGAGGGTGTAGGCCAATATACATTTCTCTGTTTTGCACATGTTGGACACTCCTGCAACCAATGTTTAGCGGTCATTTTATCAGTTGCACAGTCACATTCGTCAGAATCTCCTATCCTTTTAAGTGGTGTTTCAGCCTGTTATGGCCTTCCTATAGTTTGAAGATTATAAGTTAGTTTTGGTCGATTTGGTGATATGCGTCATCCTTCTGATGACCTAACTGCTCTAAATTCCACTTGGTTCTATAATCGCTTCTTATAAATCCTTTTACCTCATGATAGCGGTCTCGAGGTATGGTGTCCGTCTCGAATGCTGGGTTCAAGCCTTGGTGAGGGCCGGGATTTTTTCACGTGGACTTCTAGTAATAATATTTCCCCTGTTATCTGGGTAGTGAGATCGGACGCCCGTGTGTTTGTCGCGCACTTAAATAATCCCATGGCAGTTGAAAATCGAAAAAAAGTAGCATAACGGCTCTGACCGGGCAAAATTTCTAGTTAAAAATCTACCCATAGTATTTCAGGATCTTCGCCGGGGCTACGGAATTCGTGCACTGAGCTGAGATTCTCCGGACTCAGGCTTGAGTTAGGAGCAGAACGGAGCACTTGTGGGTTGCGCCCGTGTGCCGTGATGTAGATCCGTCGACTAAACTAACCGAAACTAAACTAGGGTAGTCTACGGCTTAGGTCGTCTTCCACCTTCCATTGCTAATCTGTCGGCTTCTTCATTTCCAGGTATGTTATACTTAGAAGGAACCCATTGTATTACAACCCTTTTGAATTTCTGGCATAGTTCATGTAATGTCGCCCTTAGACTTACTAGTGGTCTACTGATTCAGCTCTTCAGTACTGAAACAACTGACTTCGCATCCGTAACAAGGACTATTTGTTTCTCATTATGTTTCTCTATCAACAACATTTCTGGCGCTAATATTTAGGCGTCTTTCTCTGCTCTGACGTTACTTGAGAACTTTCCAGTAGCTACTGACTGTCTTATTTGCTCAATATTTTTAGATTCAGGAGAATACCTCCATCTTCATTTTTATTGAGTTGTTTGCTGATCTTTGCTATGCATGAGTTCTGTCTTCTTCTTGTTCCTTTATTCTTCGTCTTCTTCTTCTTATTCTTTCTTGTTCTTTTCTTCTTTTCTCAATTCTTAGTCGGCTCCGCAGGCAGCTTCTGATATTCCTAGATATCTCAAATAGTGGTTTATATCAATATACATTTCTCTGTTTTGCACATGGGGACACTCATCCTGCTCCATGTTTAGCGGTCATTTATCAGTTGCTCGTCACATTTCGTCTGAATCTCCACTTTTACGTGGGTTTCGTTTGTTATGGCCTTCCTATGTTGAAGTTCTCGTTGTTTTCGTTTGGGAATGCGTCAACTCTGAACTAACTGCTCTAAATTCCATGGTTCGTTCGCTTCTTATAAATCCTTTTCCTCAAAGCTCTGTATGGTGTTCTGAAGCTGGGTTCCCTGGTGAGGGCCGGGTTTTTGCACAACTTCTGTAACAATATTTACCCATCTGGGTAGGTGATTCGGACGGGTGTGTTCGGCCTTGCATAAATGGCAGTTTGAAAATCCGAAAAAATAGCATAACGGCTCTCTTAAATTTTTAGCTTAGAATAGTAGTTCCGGATATGGCTACGGAATGCGCTGGCTATTCTCCTGACTCAGGCTTGAGTTAGGAGCAGAACGGAGCCTTGTGGTTGCGCCCGTGGTGCCTATTTAATCGTAACACCAAATAAACTAGGGTAGTCTACTGGCTTAGGTTGTGTTATTCCATTGAATCTGCGGCTTCTTCATTTCTATGTTATACAAAGCTACCCATGTGTACCCTTTGAATTTCCGGATAGTTCATAATTCCCTTAGTCCTAGTGGTCTACTGATTCAGCTCTTCGACTGAAACACTGCTTCGCATCCGGGCTTGTTTCTCATTATGTTTCCTATCAGAACATTTCTGGCGCTACTATGGCGTCTTTCTCTGCTCGACGTTACTTGAGAACTCGTAGCTATGGTGTCTTGGGAATATAGGACACAGAAGAATAGGCTTTATTATTTAGAGTTAGCTGATATGGGGATATGCGAGTATCAGGTTCTGCTAGAGTAATGAAATTCTATGTGCTTTCAATTTTTCTAATTTCTTAATCTCCGAAACTTTTTCCAATACTAATAGTGTTTTGTATCATTGCGTGACCCGGCTCCTGGCGGGAGCCATTTGATTCCGGTGTAATCAGATACGGTCAAATGCGTTCTCGAGCACAAACGATTGCGACGGCCCGTCCGTTCCGTGCGTTGATCGTCTGTTTTGATGCTCCCCGTTCCCGTTGTTCGTTGTCTGATGGTATTCACGTGCTCGATGTTTTGATGCGTTCCCATTGCTCTGTGTTTATGATGCTTGGTTCCGTTCCCGCTGCGAACACAATCTTGACCAACGTTATTTCAATTGGATGTCCGTTGGGAATGCATAGGACACACAAAGAAAAAAACGTTCTCGGTGTATATGTTTATAACGTCAGGGTATGCAATATGGTATCCGGCCAAAATATGCAAGAGACTCTAAAAAGGGCCAACTGATAGGCCTTGGTTGTGCCCAATATGCGGCGTTGCCAGTAGTGGGTTGTGCTCAATATTTAAATTTCAAATCCCGAAACAACCAAATAATCAACTAACTTTCTCTCCAAAATAAATTACATTATTCAGTGTATTAATAGATGAATAAAACATTTAATGTGATGTCGAAGAGAAATAAAAAGCTGAGTTAGAAAATTTTCACGTATCTAACATAGATGCATTATTTTTATGAAAACTTTGAAAATGCCTTAAAGTTTTTATCACTTTGTTTATAACGTATATGACTGTAGATAACTTCTTTAAATATTTTATAAAACTTTAAGAAAAATACAACAATTATTTAAATTACATAATATAGCAATGCTACTAAAGATAATGTCCCTTGATATAACTTTGGTTGTTAAGTCCCCTTAATTATACGTCTTTCCTGTTAATGTTGTTTTATTACGTACACAACTGTTTTTAAACTAACTATATCAATTGTATCCTCGGGAGTGAGAAGAACAGCTGCACAAAATTTCATCTCAATCGGATGGACCGTTCGGGAACGCATAAAGGACACACACACACACACACACACACACGCACACGCACACACACACATACATTGTCTCTTATATATATATAGATAAGGCAGGCACTTTTGTCTTCAGCGTCCTTGCTTATGAACAGTAATTAAGTTTTAATCACAGTAGTTGTGTCGTTCCGCAACAATTTGTCGAGGGAGAGCACTACCAGATTAGTGAAAACAGTGCCAAATACGCCTCTTCAGAAATTTCTGGAAATTGATAGTTCGATGTTAACTTACGATTTACAATGACGTTTTCCGTTGCGTTTATTTCTTGTCACACCGATCTTTAATCCGAACTGTTGCATTACTACTACTGATGTTGATTCATTTATTTGAAAGTCCTCATTTCCACCCAACCCTCTAAAGGCAAACGAAAGTGGCAAAAGACCAGTTCTTTTATTGTCTATGCTGCCCACATGCCATTGGTAGAAGATCATTGCATCTTTTAAAATTATGGGCCCCTGAAGGGATTACATTTGAGGTAATCTACAGTTATTGCTTTATTTAAAAAGAAATGCCTTTATTGTCAAAAGAATACATTTTTATAGAGTGAATTTTACTTGCATGTTTTGTACAATTATACAGTAGCCGAGTCGTTCCAAGTTATATGTGAATGTTCCACTACAAGTGGCTATATGAACAGCATTGAGTGGGCGATGTTATACACAGCGAGCAACTAGGGTTAGTATTCAATTGCAAACATAAATAAAATTACTAATATGTAACATCCAAGTAAAAATGAACATTCTGAAACAGGTGAATAGATGCAATTGTTTTGGTATAGTCGTAATATCTGAAGGAAGATACATTGTAAAAATTAGAGCAAAAATCACTACGAAAAACATCAACATCTAATGTATCCTTTACATTTTTCTCAGAAACCACATTTTAACTGCCATTAAATGTTGATGTTGATCCACCGGAAAAACAAATGCAACAGTCCTACAAATATGACAAATACAAACAGCAAGTTGATTAGAGAGATTAGATGAAGACCTCAAGATTTTCTGGTCACATTATGAGAATAGATAAATAGTGACAATTGGTACAAGTGATGAGAGAAAGAGATAAACACCTGGATCACATCGCTACATGACATAGTCGGGCGAAGAAAACAGATCTAATCAAGACTCTTGTGACAGTGTGATATTATGAACCATGACCGTGATGATGATATTTGAAGCCATAAAGGGAAATATGATTTACTATGGACGGCTGCGTCAGTCATATTTCCACTGCAGCTGATTTCGATTGATATTTCTGCCCTGTCACCTGCTCTAACACTGGGCTCAATACACAAAGGCAAATAAATAACTTAGGAACCGGATAAAGACAGGTAAAAGAAAATATTGTGACAGCTAAGCAAAATCGGCATAAGTAGCAGCAGCTAAAGGAAATCTTAGAGACCTTTACAGCATCAAATTAAAGATAAGATGAACCGATGGGCTGAATACTAGAGTCATTTCCGAATAAACCAGTCACAATAGACCATCCAGTTATCCAGCCCGCAGAAGCAGAGTTACATATCAACTGTGAGAAACCACCTAAGGAAAAAATTATAAAAGCTATCGGGCTTCTATAGGATAGGAAAGCGAGATATATCCCACAAATGCTGTTAAAACCAATTTCAACAATACTCAACTACATACATTATTTAGAGATCTGCGAGATTGAAGAAAACACAGCTTAGTAACGAACATGCATCCTTGCAGCCGAATAGACGTCCTGCACTGAGTAGATAGCCATGTGTTTGTGTTGTTTTGCGTGTTTGTGTGTGTTGTATATTGCAACAGACATTGTTTTCATCACAGACTCAAGGAGTATGTTTTGTAAAGTGGAGAAAGGAATGTTTCGTGTGGAATGGCTCACTCACTTCAGAGGTCAAAGATAGTAATAATTGTATGTATTATTTATTCTGGCCATGCGGGAGTGCTGGGGAATGACAGGCTGATGGCTGGCAGGGTATGCACCTTTTGGTGGTCGATTACCTATGGACAAGGGAGAGGTGGTCATGCGCCTGTGGGACCAGGCTGAGAAGGTGGAGGAACAGATTCAGAACCCGTATGTGGAAAGGATGAGATTGCGGGGGATTGGCAGGGGTTCTGGTAGAATCTCAAAACTGAGAGGGAAGACCAGGAGAACTTTCAATCAGATAGCGGTGGGAACGACTAGTAGTGTGACTCTTCGCTGGTTGTTGAAGAGGGGGCTGAGCGCATATGAGAATGTCCTGAGTGCAGTGATGTCGGTTTTTAGCTCAGCTCAGCTCAACTTAACACAACTGAATAGATAGTCACATTAAACAACTAATAGTGCAACTCTTTTAATTGAATCGACGGCCATACTGTGTTTGGGGACCATGAAAAGGCCTTTAACGTGTAATCATTTTAGAAAGTGGCAAGACACTACAGGGTCCGACAGAAAATCATTAACTTTCTAAAGGTAACATACAAAAATATGACATTCAAAATCTTAATGAGGGAAAACCAACAAACATATTTAAAATATGAAAATGAGTGCGAAATTGATGCCTTGTGCCACATTTATTATTCTTACTATCAATAGAATAAATTATAAAGACATTATTATATCGAACTAGTTTACTATGGACGGCTGCGTCAGTTTTGTTTTCCACTGCATCTGATTTCGATTGATATTTCTGCTCTGAAATTAAATGCAGTGGACTTTGTCAAAGCCTCTTAGTGATATGAACTTCGCTGACCACATTGGTGGTGTAGGGTAAAGAGAGAGGGATAGTACCTCACGGTGAGTGGCAGCCATATCCCAAGGGATAGACCAGGATCCTATTTGATCTCTTTACCTAGATCATGTATGGCTCCACGAATGCAGCTTGTGTACGGCGATGGCCACACCACGGGCAACAGTCTTGGCTGACTGGCTAAACTACATGAGTGAAGTAGGGGTAATATCCAACTAAAGGAATGCCCATCCCTAGTACACAAAGACTGGGAACGGTGGAGAAGGCGGATGAATCTAAATAGATCAACGGCTTCGAAAAGCGAAACAGAAGAGTGTGTGGCACACATGAGGCGTGTTCAGGACACGATAATGAACATGGCTGGTCATCGTGGAAGAGACTGGGACCTCACCATGTAATATCCCAAAGACAGCAATGGCAATTCAACAACAAGAGAAAAGCGATACGGGTAATTCTGAGCCCCCTGGAGATGAGCCTGTTGAAAATATTCTCAAGGAAGAGACAACTCGTATAGTGAATAGGGAAGTGCATAATGACGAATGCATCCCAAATTCTTTTGAAAGGGTGCACTCTGGCAATAAAAAATAAAAATGTTTGCATATCCTTTACAGGGCATCGCTGTCAACATCAGCATTTTCCTGCTGATTGTTGATTTCTTGGCAAGATTACGCTCAGTAGTTTGCCATTGCTTTCTGAGCGCCCGGGTCACATACCCCGTAAGTTACCGACGCTATTCGAACCACTGCTGATTCTCACCGTCGTCACGTTACTTACGAGAGTATACGAGATTACGGAGAAAAGTCGCAAACCTCTAGGCTAGGAAGCCGACACTCTGACAATACCTACCTGAAAAGTAGAAGTCTAAGAATTGGTACGTGGAACGTACGAAACCTATATCAAGCAGGGAAGTTTGATAACCTTATTGCCGAAGCAAAACACATGAATTTAGATATCTTAGGCGTATCTGAAACAAGATGGAGAGATACAAGTTACAAACGGAGAGAAGATTACATATGCATTAATTCAGGAGCAGATAATCACGAGAGAGGAGTAAGAATTTTAGTAAAACGAAATTTAGAGAAAAATATTGGTGGATTCTGGACTCATAAAGATAGGATGCAGGGATGGATTAACCATTAGGCAAACAAGGCACGTGCCTAGGGCACCAAGCATTTGGGGGGCACCACAAGTCCTCAAGAAAAATGTGTATATTTTCCCGGTAGCGTAATTGCATGGCATAAGCAAATCGCAAATGTAATATTGAATCAGCAAGTGTTGCAGTACTTACGTGAAGCTTGCAATATTGATTTTTCGAAATGCAGAGGTCAGTCCTACGACAACACAGCTAATATGTCTGGGTGCTACAAGGGCATGCAGAAAAAAATTCTAGAAGAAAATGAGTTTGCTATATACATACCCTGTGCTGCCCATTCACTAAATCTGGTAGGCAGAAGTAAAATGCCAAAACATACCCTGGTGCTGATATCAACTCTGACCATAATTACAAATAAAACTTAAAACCCCAGGAATAAGGACATCGAAGACACCTCAAGTAGATATGTCGGCATTGAAACAACCAGAAATAAGTCAACTATACCTGGTTGAAGTAAAAAATAGATATGTTGGGCTAATCATTGAAAGTATGGAACAATATAGACGTGAAAATCCAGAGGATACAACAATGGGAAAGTGTAAAAACCAGTATACAGATTGCAAATACCACCTTGCCAGTGAAGATTAATAAGAGAAAACAATTATGGATAACCGATGAAATCTTGCGTAAAATGACTCAAATAAAGAAAACTAATAACACGCCAGAGTATTTATTAATAGATAGAGAAATAGGTCACTTGTGCAGAGTTGCCAAAGAAGAGTGGTTGCAAAACAATGCAAAGAAATAGAGGTGCTGGAAATAAAACACAACTCTAAAGAATTACACGAAGATATAAAAAGATTCACAAAGAAGAAAAATAATATAACAAGAAACGCTTGTATCAGAGGAAAAAATGGAGAAATTATAATTAATAACACTGACATAATAAAAAGAACGACAGAGTACACAGAAGATTTATTCTGGGACAACAGGGTCAGTAGACCAACATTGTATAATACTCAAGATGGACCAAAAATATTAAAGGCTGAAGTTGAAAAGGCTATTAAAAAGATGAAAGAAGGAAAGACTGCAGGTCCTGACAAGATAACAACAGAGATGATGAAATCCTTATCCAGCTTTGGCATTGAAACTATCACAGAATTATGTAATAATATATATAATACTGGGTACATCCCCAAGGATTTCAAAACACCAATTTTCATCACACTACCGAAGAAGCCAAGAGCTGTTGATTTTGAGTAGGTACTTAAGTTACATTTTTCTAAATTGCTTTTTAATTATATAACTGCATAGTTGGATACCTCTTGAAAAAACAAATCCAACGACACCTTATTCAAGTATGTACGTCAATTGTAAGCTGAGATATTAATTTTTGTATGTCAGTTATTATTTAACATTGACCCATCAGAATCCCACTCTGGAAAGTGTGTCCACAAAACACGTAAGCTAAGGGCAGATAACCGCTCTTGGTTTTTTTTTTTGCGCTAAGGGGGATAACTCAGCATTTTAATTTGAACGCAAAATTCAAATGAAAACCTCAAACTTCCTCTTCCTCCCGCCACTTCCTCCACTCCTAAATACTAGATTGGGTGGTGAATGCAAACGTGCATTATTATAATCTCTTCGCTCTGAATAATCCATAAAAATATTAAATGATCATCGCTGTATTATGACACGGAAAACCGCTATATTCCCGCCATTGAAATTTAACATGACGCATCTTAGCATACGATCTTAATAATTTCTGTTTGGGATGACCCCGCCGACTAAAATATTTGACAATTTCACAGTACGCGTAAGAATGGATGCTCAATTTAATTATTTATACTAAATCCAGCGGCAACGTCTAATATAACGAGCACTATATAATCCTTAATACCGGGGAACAATAACAAGAAAGCGTAAATCGGCGTTTGAAACGTCGCCGGAAACGTTCGGTAACGGAAAATGTAGTACCTAATTTTGAGGATTACATAACTATTAGCTTAATGTAGCCACTTTAGTACCCGATTACTGAATTTTAACGAAAATATATTTGCGGTTTTGTTCGGCAACTATTTCTTGAGTCTCCGTTTTAAGGAGGTTTAGAGTACTCGTACATTCCACGATTATTTCAAGATCGAGTTAAAACAGACAACGATTACTTGATATAGTTTTTCAAACTCCGTTTTGCCTTGTGTATTTCTGGCACTTCGAGAATCCTTGTTATACCGGACAACCAGGCTGTCTATTCTACGTGGTAAAAATAAATACCGTTTTATGAGACTTACTACATTGTTTTACTATGCATTAGTAAATGTAGCATTCATTTTTATATCTATTTTGTAATTTTGGACCATTTAAGTTGGCAATAAATGTCACACTGAAATTATGAAGATCGCATGCTGTAATGTAGTATTTACTAGTATTTCAATGGCGGGAGATGGCAGTTTTTCTTGTCATACTCCAGCTATGAACATTTAATATTGTTATGGAATATTAAGAGCGACTACAACGATAATGAATGCATGTTTACATTCAAGACCCATTATTGTATGTATGTTTAATTGTTTATCATTCTACATGGACTATCATTGTCACTTTTTCATGTTTCCAGCGGGACTTCTTTTGTCAAATGCATCCATCTAAGCTGGCTGACAAGACTCGCCTGCAGTCACTCGCGGGCTGACGTCACACAGATGACGTGAAGATGGATATATCTGTGTCAATCAATCATGTGCAAGGCCGGAAAACGTGGGCGGTCATGACTCGCCATTTCACTCGATCACTAGAGTCGTGGATCAGCTCAGTGTTCCTGTCTCGTTCATGCCATGTGGCCAAGCCATCCAGGTATTTTCCTCTCGGTCTTCCTCTTGGTCTGTTCCCCTCGATCTTGCCAGTTGTCACTAAGTTCTCCAATCCATTTCTTCTCATAACATGCCCAAAAAATTTTGACTGTCTTCGTCTAATTTCTCTAATCAGTCTACGATTTTCATTTGTCTCCTGTAGTACTTGGTCATTGGTTTTTCTATCTGTCCATGTACTCTTTGCATTTTCTTCAGAAACCACATTTCTGTAGCCATCAAATGTTTTTCAGCTTGACTGCACATTGTCCAAGTTTCACATCCATACAAAAGAACAGGCTCTATGTACCCCCTCAACACTCTTTTTCTCGTTCAGCTGACATCTTTTTATTGGTCAGAATGTTTTTCATCTTGCTAAAGGCTACTTTCGCCATGGCGATTCTTGTTCTAACCTTTTCAAGGCATCTCCCATCAGATGTTATGACTGTTCCGAGATAATTGTATCGATTCACTTGTTGAAGAATATTCCCATTTACTTGTATATTACATTGTGGTACTTCGTTCTTCCTAGTGACGACCATAACCTGTGTCTTCTTACAATTTAATTCCAATCCCCAGCTGCTCACTGTGTACAACAACCGCGTTTACTAATTGTTGCAGATCCTGTTCATTGTCTGCAATCAAGACTGTATCATCTGCATATCTAATGTTATTGATGCATCGTGCCCCAATGTTGATTCCTTCCATATCTTCAATATTTCTGAAAATACTTTCACTGTACAGGGAAAACAGATCTGGAGACATTACACATCCCTGTCTCAAACCTCTCTTAATAGGCTGATATTGGCCTACTTCATTATCAACTCTTATGGCATCTTGTTGTTTCCAATATATGTTTTTTACAGGTCTAAGAGTTGAATTTGTAGATCTTCAAGCATCCTTATCATGTCGACATGTCTCACTTTATCGAAAGCTTTTGTGTAGTCAATAAAGCAAAGGTGTAGATCTTTGTTTACTTCTATAGATCGTTCGATTACTGTTCTCAGTAAATACACAGCATTTACTGTACCCTTTCCTTCTACAAACCCACATTGTTCTTCTCCTATTTCAGGTTGTATTTTCCTCCTAATTCTTTGCATGATAATTCTTAGCAAAATCTTCGTGATGTGACTCATTATACTAATTGTTCGATGTTGATCACATTCCCAGGCTCCTGATTTCTTTGGGATTGCAATAAATACAAAGTTACATAATTCATGAGGTATATTTCCAGTATCATATATTGTATTTAGCAGACTGGTAACTTTATTCCATATTCTTCTAAAGCATTAATCATTTCTGTTGTGAGGCCGTCTGAACCGGGGGTCTTGCCAGATTTCATATGGTTATGGTAATATGCTTAACCTCCATCTTCAAAATTGCTGGTCCTTCATTATTATTTTGAACATCGTAGTGTTCGTCTCTGTTGTCGTCATAAAGGTTTTTCACGTAATCTGACCATACATGTAAGATCTGATCTTTTTCTATTATGACTCTACCATCTTTTGTCTTTAGGCAGCCTACTATTATATTATATTATATTATATTATATTATATTATATTATATTATATTATATTATATTATATACACGATTCTAACCGGTCCCGACCATATCTGCCTTATACGCACCAATGCCGTATATATATAAAGCATAAAGCCTAAACACATCAACTGTGTTGAGTCGCAAGCACAGTTTGAAATGTTGTTTGATCAAGTTATCGCCTACTTCTGCTGAGTCGGTCGGGTGGCTGAAGGCCAAACTGGTCGATTTAGAACACCAGTATCGCACAACACCCTCCAAACTGACATGTCCGCTGACCAACGAACACCTTACTGCGTTAAAAGCGTTAAAGGATAACAAAACCCTCGTAATACTGGAACCTGACAAAGGGAGTGGTGCAGTACTGATGGACATGTCAGACTACCAGAGAAAAATGGAAGAAATATTATCAGATGAATCTAAATTCAGGGTAGATCAAAAAGTAAACAAGTTGGAGGACCTGGATGCAATAATGAGGAAAGAGATCCAGTCACTTGTGAATGCGGACTCATCAGTGAGGCCACTGCAAAAATGCTCACACCACGTGGCTCCCACACTCCTCAGATGTACGGTCTACCCATATCACAAGCCCGGCATCCCACTATGACCTATTTTGTCCATGGTTAACTCTGCACAACACCGAATGGCGAGATGGCTAGCCGAAATTTAAAACCAGTACGACAGTCTTTCGATCCAAAAATACTCAGAGATACATTCGAACTGGTGGAATTATTGGATACTATGGACATAAATAATAAACACATGGCATCCATGGATATAGCCTCCCTATTCACCAACGTGTTGCCGGTCTCTCTGGCCGAGGGGTTACAACATTTTCTCCGTAATCCCGTTTATCACGCAGAGTCTCGTAGCGGGGCGAGAGCTGGGAGCGGTTCGATCCCCGCTGGTGACTTGCGGGATAACTGAGCCGGCCGCTCAGAAAGCAATGGCAAACTGCTGAGCGTAATCTTGCCAAGAAATCAACATACAGCTGAAAGATGCTGATGTTGACAGCGATGTCCTGTAAAGGATATGCAAAAAATTTTAATTTTAATTCACCAACGTTGCATTAGAGGAGGCAGTGAAAATAATAAGGGAACGCATTAAAGACAAACAACTAAAACTAAGCATACCAACATCTGTTCTGGAGAGGCTACTACTATTATGTACCGCCAACATACAATTCAATTTTCTAACAAAGTCATACCGCCTAAATTGACGGAGTGGCCATGGGAAGTCCTCTTGGTCCTATTCTAGCGGATATCTTCATGGCACATTTAGAAGAAAAGAGATCCTCAGACATTAATAACTTGGTCTTCTACCGTCGTTATGTGGACGATATACTAATTATCACCACAGACGAGCTACAAGCAACATCGTTCCAGGTCATAATGAACATGACGCATAAAAACATCTCTCTATCTATGGAACACAACGAAGCGTTGCCGTTCCTAGATATTCCAATGAGACGTAGAGCAGACGGCACAATTCAAAGATCGGTGTACCGCAAAGGAACATGGACTGGCCAATACCTAAATTAGGTTCATACCGGAATGCGATCGGCGTTGCCAGTAGTGGGTTGTGCTCAATATTTAAAATTCAAATCCCGAAATAACCAAATTAATCAATACCTAAATTTTCAGAGCTTCACACCTGTCCAGTACAATGCGGGCTTAGTGCGGACTCTGTTTGACCGTGCTTGGAAGATATGCTCACAAGACACACTGACAGAGGAATTTGAAACTCTGAAGAATGTCTTATATCCTGAATGGGTACTCCACAGGATTTATAAAGCGCCACTGCCAAAAACCCAAACTAAAACCAGACGTAACTACAGTCCCTAAGCTCAAGGTATTCATCCAACTAACCTTTCGAGGAGATGACGTAATGCAATGTCTACAAGACCGGCTTACTACAGCAGTAAGCCGAACATTCTGTGCTGCAACTCCAGTCATTAGGTATAGATACACACCTATTCCCATACCAGCAGTAAAAAAACCTGTTCCTCTGTACGCCTCTGTATTGACCAATTTACATGTAGATGCCAGGCCAATTACATCGGTAGAACAGAGAGACAGCTGAACGAGATAGTGTCAGAACACATACCTCAATGGGTCGACAAGATACGACACAGAGGCGATGCGAGCCTAGTGGGGAAGACACACCGGAAGCTCCCCGCGTCATCAATTGGTAGACACATTATCGAAAGTGGCCTTGTGATTGACAAAAACATTGCCTTTCGCGTGTTGTTTAACAGACAAAATACTCGCATGTTAAAGTTTGCTGAAGCAATAATGATCACTCAACGCAAGCCAGATTTGTGTAAACAGAAAGACATGTTAGTCAGCTTAAAATTACCGTGGTAGACAATTTACATTACTGTGCGAACATCCTTCAGCTTGAAGGATTTATCTAGTTAATTTACTTTATGCTGTGTGATTTCTGCAGTATGTACCTGACGAGATGCAGCGAAATATGCCAGGCAATAAATCGTGCAATCTATTGTTTGTGTTTTCGTTATTCAAATATTATATTATAGTATATGCCGGTCTCCCTGGTCTAGGACTTACACGACTTTCTCCGTAATTCCGTATACTCTTGTGTGTAACGTGACGTGCGTGAGAATGGTAGCGGTTCTTTCCGTTTCGGTAACTTATGGGGTATGTGAGCCGGTCGCTCAGAAAGCAATGGCAAACTACTGAGCGTAATCTTGCCAAGAAATCAACAATTAGCTGAAATATGCTGATGTTGACAGCGATGTCCTGTAAAATGTATGCGAAAAAAATGTTATATTATATTATATTATATTATATTATATTATATTATATTATATTCATCCATCATGTGCCATGCTGGAAGCGTGGGCGGTTATGTTCAGCTATCTCACTTGATCACCAGAGTCGTGGATCAGCTCCGTGTTCCTGTCTCGACAATGCCACGAGGCCAAGCCATCCAGGTATTTACTTCTCGGTCTTCCCCTTGGTCTCTTCCCTTCGATCTTGCCAGTCGTCATCAAGTTCTCTAAGTCATTTCTTCTCATAACATGCCAAAAACATTTTGACTATTTACGTCTAATGACTCTAATCAGTTTACGATCTTCATTTGTTTCTTGAAGGACTTCTTCATTGGTTTTTCTGTCTGTCCATGGTATTCTTTGCATTTTCCTCTGAAACTACATTTCCACAGCCATCAGCTGCTTTTCAGCTTGACTGCTTATTGTCCACACTTCACATCCATACAAAAGTATAGGTTCTATGTAGCTATATTATATTATATTATATTATATTATATTATATTATATTATATTATATTATATTATATTATATTATATTATATTATATTATACTAGCTGCCCGGCCCGGCTTCGCCAAGGCTCTGGCGGGGATCTATCTATCTATCTATCTATCTATCTATCTATCTATCTATCTATCTATCTATCTATCTATCTATCTGTCTGTCTGTCTGTCTGTCTGCTTGTCTGTCTGTCTGCTTGTCTGTCTGTCTGTCTGACCCATTAAATCCATTATATTATATTATATTATATTATATTATATTATATTATATTATATTATATTATATTATATTATATTATATTATATTATATTATATACTAGTGTCAGATCTTAGATATGACTGAGCTACCGTGTGACAGTAGACGGTACTACCTGCTTTCTGTTACGCTTACCAAACCCGACACCCCACATTGTGCCAATGGCTTCGGACGGAGGAACGGAATTGGGAGGTACAAGTCTTATCCTGGTGCGAGAAAATGCAACCTAAAGACAAAATGTCATGGCAGGGCAGACCAGGCCCCAAGCCTTGGTTGGATCTGGTCTAGGAACGAAGCTCCGATAGATGGACAGTTAGATTGCTTTGCTGATCCGGCAGCTTCTGCGGCTTGTCTTGTTCCAGATGTATTGCTGTTACCTTTCCTCTGGAGTGAACTAGGCAGGCCGAGAGAGGGATCATGCTGCATGGGCAACACATGGTCTCTATATTTCAGCCCAGGCTTTGTGCTATGGAGAAGTATAACTCCATCCCTAGTCTTAACCGGTCTCGTAATCAAAGCGCGAGATGTTGCAGTTACGGGTTATAAATCCCTTTCAGTTGGCGTAGATATTGGGCGGCACGGGTTTCCTCTGACGATGGAAAACACCTATAGGTGTCACCGATCAGCTACCACCCGCCTCAAGCTGGGCAGCCCCCGGCCAATTGGGAGCTGATCTGCCACAGCATGCCTGCTTCAAAGGGTACTTGGGGCTAGGGCAAAATCTGAATCGCAAGCTATAAAACCAACGCACCAGGTACTACTCAAAAGTAAAATAGAAAACTCAAGCTACGGCTTGCAACATGGAACGTAAGAACCGTGTGTCCAGGATTTGCCACTGACCAGACGAATATTGACGATGTGAGAAAAACGACTGTGATTGATGCCGAACTCAATTGTTTCAACATTGCTATTGCTGGTCTACAGGAGAATTGCCTCACCGAGGAAGGGTCATCATTATAATCATCGACGTCTTCCACTTTTGCCGTCAAACGTCGTGGGAAGGAATAATTGGCGTTTCATCGCCCGATGGGTAGCACTGGATATTGTCATTCCGTGTGATTGTACAATGTCTTTGATATCGTCATTATATTTTCTTCTTGGCATCCTCTTGCTCTCGTCGCAGATGACCTTTGATGAAGGGCCAGTGCTTTTAGTCCATAATGTTGCATTCTAATGAGCTGGTCAAACCATTTGATGTTCTGTTTTTCGATAAATGTGGCACAAGGTGTTGACCCCACTGTCTGTCTGACAGCAACATTTCTTATTCGGTCTCGGATTGTTAAGTTGGCAGCTCTCCTCAGACATCTCATCTCACAGGTGTTGATTTTACGTAAGTGTGATTTGGATAATGTCCAAGTTTGAGATTTGTAGCAAAGGATTGGTGTGAATATGCTGTTTATTATCTGTCGTTGTGCGGACATAGGTATGCTTGAGTGTTTCAGTATGGGTGATAGTTGATATGTAAGTGCACTTGCTTTTTGACATCTGATTTAGATTTCTCTATCCAATCTGCCATATTCTGTGATCGTACTTCCAAGATATTTGAATTCTTTAACTTGTTTAAGAGATGTGCCATTTATCTGTTCACTTAGTAGACCAGGAGATCTGTTAACCTGCATTAAATCGGTTTGGGCTATATTTATACTCATTTTGTATCTTCTGCATGTTAAATACAAATTATTAATATGACTTGCAGTCTGCCCTCGTTGCTGTAAAACAAGCACTGCAAATAGAAGTCTATTTATTGCATATGGATCTGTTGTTTCATCTAAAGTAGGGGTCACAAACTACAGCCCGCGGGCCGGATACGGCCCGCGACGTCCTTTCATCCGGCCCGCTGACGGTAATCAAACTTGCTTGATATAACGTATTGAACACGAGACGTTGGGATTTAAATGTAAATATTATGTTTAAAATAATAGGAGATCTTCACACGTGCAGAGACCTCCTGGCTGCTATGCGTCTTAAATTTACTATTTTCAATTATAAATTACTGTATCTAAGTTTTCTTGTGTATTGTAATGGTTGCTTATTTCGCGCCATCCCAAGTCCTTCCCAGGCTCGTGATACATACGCTCTGACGTTGCCATGGTGCCTTGGCAACAACACACACACACTCACACACACGCACATCTTTTCCTTCCTCAGATGCGTCCGGCTGTCAACACATGTCCGATGCTCCAGAAATATTTACTTCTTTGTGCCAGTCATCCATTTTATAGGTATGTAACAAGGATTTCGTTTCACAGTGACAGGCAAGTGAACTAAAAGTGCGAATAGAGGCAATAAAGTAACAAACATAGCATACAAATGCCATAGAAGCCTCATGTTATTACGAAAATATTATCCCCAGCTCAGATGAATTCCCCGGTCAAGGTGCTAATCGAGCTGGTCTCTAGGCCAGTATTTTTCAACCTTTCTGCTAGAGCAGATCCTTACGCAAATGTTTGCATTGCTCAAGGAACTCTGTGCAATGATCCAAGTGTCTGTCCTACTTTATGTAATAAACTAGATGGACAGAAATTTTGCATTTAGGTGATTTCGGTCTGTTTCGGCGGAAATCCTTGGCTGCCACTCGCGGAACCCCAATTCAGAACTCTGCTCTGGGCTGTATATTTAGACCGGCTCTATTGATATATTTATCAAACCTTATTATGACGTATTCCATTACCAAGTATACATATAAACTTTATATGTACCATTGGTGAGCCGTAGCTTCACCAGTGATCCCTAGCCCTCTGCTTTTCTCATATTTCAATAGGATTTTAATTATGTTTCTAATTCAATGTATATTTCACTTTCAGATCCCGTGTACTTCAACCTTCATTTATAGCTTGTAAGAAAAGAAAAGTAGACGTCGAGTGTCGCGTTTTCAATGAAGAATGGGGAGTAAAGTACTTCTTTGTGGAAACAAGTACCGATAAACAAGTTGCGTAATATGCAGTGAAAATGTTGCTGTTTTGAAAGAGTACAATCTTTGGCATCACTACGAAACAAAACATCTGTAGACATATTTAGAGTTGGGACGCAGAGGTGTTTCCAAGGCACCAGGGCCAGGTTCTATACTTGCAAAACCCTACTAACACGTCCTAGTCGTGCATCCTGGGTAACAGGTCCCTTCGGGGTCCTGGCTAACGTAGTAGGATCGCTGATTCTTTCGAAGTCGGAGAGTATCTGCCTGCACGGCGAGGAACCACCAGTCTGCACATAAAATAAACCAGACATGGGGCAACGGATACACACGCAAACCTCAGTACGGTATGACATCACACTGATGTTGGACAACAGGATGTCTTCATCTGACATATAGGACTTCACGCTGAAGTTTACAGCTAGCGAATGCAAGCAAACATATTCAAAGGTTTCTGGAAAGTTACACTCTGAGAAATACGAGTCGATGAAACGTGGTTTAGAAACACAAAGAAATCTCTTCACGAGAAAGTTTGCTGAAAATTAATCTGTCACTCGTACAAGTACAAGATAGTGCATAAGATGGCAGAACAAGGAAAACCGTTTACTGAAGGCAACTTCATCAACGAGTGTATGTTGGAAGCAGAAAATGACCTGTATCCCGTGAACGCCGATTTATTTGGAACTATCAAGCTCAGTTGTGCGAAGAACAAAGAAATTGGAGAGAACATAGTGAAACAGATACGCTAGAAAACTAGGAATTTGTTGTTGTATTCTTTGGAGCTGGATGAGTCTACTGATCTCTCGAGTACGTCAAAACTTCTCGTGTTCATTCGTGGTGTCACTTTGGACTTTCAGATAACGGAAGAGTTAACAACCGTTTGCAGCATGCGTGGAAAAACAACTGGAAAAGACATTTTCATGGAAATGCAAAAAGTTTTGCAAGACTATAACCTTCAGTGGAATCAGCTTCGATGTGTTGTAGTTGATAAAGGAAATCAGATGGCTGGAGTGAGGAAGGGTTTGATGAGGCAGATCAGGACTCAGTTGGAAGATTTGCAAATTTCGGGCGCTCTGTTCATACACTACATCATACATCAGCAAGCACTCTGTGGGAAAGACTTAGATATTCCTTGTCTACTGAAACCAGTCTTTTCTGCTGTGAACTTCATTCGGGCACTCAATCACCTGAGTGACCTGAGTGAGGGGCTGAGTGGTCTCGAGGTATGGTGTCCGCCTCGAGTGCTGGAGGTCCCGGGTTCACGCCCCGGTGAGGACCGGGATTTATTTAAGCTATCCACCTGGACTTCCAGTAATAAAATTTCCCCTGGTATTTGTGTAGTGAGATAGGACGCCCGTGTGTATTGTTGCGCACGTAAAAAATCCCTTGTCAGTTGGAAATCGAAAAAGAGCAGCCTAACGGCGTTGCCCGGGCAAAATTTCGAGTTTAAAATCTACCCAAAGTATTTAAGGATCCTCGCCGATGCAACGGAGTTCGTGCATTGAGCTGAGTTTTTCCAGACTCAGGATTGAGTTAGGAGGGAAACGGAGCTCTTATGGGTTAAACCGTGTGCCGTGATGTTGATCCAACTAAACTCAATCACCGTCAGTTCCAGGCATTTCTTGAAGAAATTGACTCTGAATTCTGTCACATGCCTTATCACACATCAGTGAGGTAGTTAAGCTGCGGTAAAGTCCTGTTTCGTGTTTACAAGCTCCGAAACGAAATAGATGTTTTCCTCATTGAAACAAGATAGAGCTGATCCACAGCAGTCAGATCCTACCTGGCTGTAAAAGTTGTCATTTTGGTCGACATCACATCTCTCATGAATGAACTAAATTTGAAACTGCAGGGAAAGCTTAACCTCTTCTGTTATTTCTACAGAATCATCAAAGGATTTTGGAGAAAGCTGTCATTGTTTGAAGCACAACTGGAAGGTGAAAACTGTTCTCATTTTCACTGTTTCAAAGAATGTTGCGCTACAATCGCCGAAGATGTCAACCTCGATTTTCCGGGGGGGGGGGGGGGGGGGGGATATTATTCGTGACTTGAAGAAGCATTCATTGGAGAGATTTTCATATCTTGATAGAATTGAGAGTGGCATTCTTCTGTTCCAGAATCCGTTTGATTGTAACCTTGATGACGTGCCAGTTGAACTGCAGTTGGAGCTCATTGATTTGCAAGCAAATGATTTGTTGAAAGAGAAGCACAGAGAAGGAAAACTTGTTGAATTTTACCGCTGCTTACCTGATGTTGAGTTTCCGAAACTGAAGACATTTGCCGCTTGTATGGCATCAGTGTTTGGAACAACTTATAACTGTGAGCAAACATTTTCAAATATGAAGTATGTGAATTCAACGCATCGAACGAGATTGACTGATAAACATTTGAAAGCAATTCTCTTGATAGGATGCAGCAATTCCAAAGCAAACATTGATGATATCTTGAAAGCCAAATATCAGTTTCACAAATCTTACTAACCTTTTTTGCTGCTTAGTTTGTGAGATTAGGATATGTGCACACTAGGTCTGATGTAACTATCTTTTCGCTAGCGTCGCCTTCTTTGATAACTTGTTGTTAGGAAATAAATATTTTGGTTGTCTTTGTTTTTTGTGTGCATTGCACGCCAGTCACCTATGATTAACTTAGTTTTTCGTCTTTTTTCCCAGAGCTTTCGTTCTGGCTTGCAAGTATTGTTAAAATTAGTTGCATATCCTTTACAGGAAGTTTGCAGTCAACACCAGCATTATTTGCTGTTTTTGATGCCTTGGCAAGTTTATGTTCAGTAGTTTGCCATTGCTTTCTGTACGACCGGCACCCATACCATCAATCAATAAATCATGTGCCATGCTGGAAAGCGTGGGCGGTCATGACTCGCCATTTCACTCGATCACCAGCGTCGTGGATCAGCTCAGTGTTCCTGTCTGAGTGTTGAGACGATGGTGGGGAATGTTTGTAGTGGTGGTCTCGGGATCTGTGAGTGGGCTGGGGGAGATGGGAGATTATGTGGGTGGGTGCCGGAATTTGTGTGTGGATAGGTGCGGGATATGTGAGTTGGCGGGGAGATGTGTGTGTGCGTGGGGGATGTGTGGCTCAGGAATGTGTGTTTGGCTGGGTGGTTGGAGGTGTGTGGGTGGAGGAAGATATGTGGGTGAGTGATTGTTGGTGGGTAATGGGATGGGTAGAGGATATGTGAGTGGGTGGGGAGATGTGTGTAGGTGGGTGGATGTGTGTGTGGGTGAGGGATGTGGGGTTGGGGAATGTAGGTGTGCTTGGGTGTGGGTGGATGGGATGTGTGGTGGGTGGGGGATTGTGTTGGTGTAGGGATGTGGTGGATGGGTGGGGGATTTTATGTGTGTGTGGGTTATGTGTGTGGTTGGGTGGGGGAGTTGGAGTGAATGGGGGAATGTGTGGGTGGGTGGTGTATGTGTCTCATAACATAGTAATATGCATTGTTTATGTTTACAAAATTCATTTGACAATGTTTTTTCCTATGCACTGTTGATGAAACAAAGATGAGTGAATGGAAGGGCCGAATTTAAGACGGGCCTGCGTGCCCAATTTGTTACCTTTTGAAAATAAAGTCTGTTCGTTCGTTCGGTCGTTCGTTCGTTTTGTCTCGTCCATGCCATGTGGCCAAGCCGTTCAGGTATTTTCCTCTCGGTCTTCCTCTTGGTCTGTTCCCTTCGATCTTGCCAGTTGTTACTAAGTTCCCATACCATAGCGTAACAAAACCCAGCGCAACGCTGTCAGAGTGTTGAGGGTGTGAATAGAGGACATAGAGAGGACAAAGGACATAATAGAGTTAAGACAAATAAGATAACGACATATAGGAGACAGATAGGACATCTACAGTATAGTGATAGGCTAGAGACAGGACCTAAGTCAGGACATAGGATGGTCATAAGACAGGACATCTACAGGACAGTAGATGAAGTGGAAACAGGACTTAGGAAGGGACACTATCGTGTCTTAGACAGGGTAACGGTAGAACCAAACCGAGTGATAGAAGGGGACGACAGTTCACGTGACACTGCCCTGAGTGGACTAGATGTCAGTACACCGGCTGACCTCTTCTAGCACGGACAGACTGCATTACAACGAGACTGTTGAGACAGCATGGGGTTCACACAACGGCACGGGGTCGGGCACGACAAGCCCAGCCGTTGAGCTTGAAAACAGTTTCAGAGGAGGACACTTGTGATTCTTGAGAGCAAATGCTTAGTGTTGCGAGAATGCTAGTTTGAGAATAGCGAGAATAGGATTGCGAGACTGATTGTATGCTATCAGAGTATGAAGGGGCGACATTTGTATATTCATGTGAAATTACCGCCTGTATATATCTTGTGATTATATCGGGTTCGCCTGAATTAAATAATAGAAATGCCATACGCGCAACTGATGTTTCTTTGAGTGCGTATGAAGGAGCGTAGTGCCTGTTTGCGAAGTGAGACATTGACAGGCAGCTAAAACTGGTCTCAGAAAGTGATCAATCGTACGATTGAAACAATCTATTGCCTACGTGAATGTGAAATTGCGGTCAAAAGTTTACGTAAATTCACCGCCTGCCAGCAAGAATGTGTAACAACTGTGTATAGAATAGAATCGCCTGTGGGCATGTAAAGTAACGTAGCGGTACTTATAATTGACGTACGAACGAAAAAAAGAGGGTGAGTTTTGACAGAAATTGAACAGATATTCACATATTATAAATTGATATGAAGATGATGTACATCATGTTTTCAGAGTGACGTTTCAGTTGATGTTCCAAGGCCGGTGAAGACTACAAGACATAACTAACACGACAGATGACAAGACGACCGACTAAAGCTACAAACTTAGAATACGAATTCCAGTCCTCACCTCTGAAAATTAGACTTGACAGGCAAAATTTTTCATATTTGTTTTGCTGTTTGATTACGATATTAATTGTTGCTTCGCTACATACCAGAAATGTATAAGTAGAGACTAAAGTTGAGGCCAACGACCCAGATCTAGACTAAACTTGGGCACGAAATCATCCCGCTGGGGCAGGGTGAAAGAAAAGAATTCATCCAAAAATCAGAAAAGTACCCCATTTTTTGACAATGTTTTAAAGTGGCATCTTATGTTTTTTTCCAATTGCTGTAAATTAAATATTATATTATTGTATTACTTGTTACGCATTGTACTATCACCTGACATTGTAAATTTTGAGCAGAACCTGTAACATTGTCGACATTAAAAGAATGCATTGAGGCAGGGAAAGACCTGGGATATACGGGAGATAAATTACAACAGTGGGCAAAGAATAAATATAAGAGCATATGGACAGAAAGGCAGCGAATGAGAGGGAAGAGAGAGCTCAAGAACGAAAACATAAGAAGGAGCTAGCAGAGTTAGCTGAAGCTACCAAACGTAAAGAACTAGAGTCAGCTGAGGCCACCAAACTTAAAGAACTAGAGTTAGCTGAGGCCACCAAACTTAAAGAACTAGAGTTAGCTGAGGCCACCAAACTTAAAGAACTCAACATTAGAGAATTAGAGCTAGCATAAACTACTAAATTAAAAGTAATTGAGGCGCAAACCCAGTTGAAGATGAAAGAACTGGAAGTTAAATCATATGTACACATTGCAACTACAAAGTTGAAAAGCAAGGAAGAGGAAAACAAGTACAATAAGTATAAAGGGATAGTGAAACCATTCTGCCAAAGTGACTCCATTTCTGCATGGTCTGAAAACTTCGAGTTCCAATTAAAATACCAGGAAGTTCCGAGAGAACACTTGGGCCATGATTTATATGAAAAACCTCTCAGGGGAGCCTTTGAAAGTAATAGAGTCCATCCCACAAGATCTAAGAAATAACTACGATAATATACACCAACGTATCATGCAGCATTTTTTATTAGATGCACCATGGGTATCAGGTGCAATTTTCCAAACTAAAACCAAAAACAAAGCCAGACGTTCATTGATTACGTCTCTCACGTACAAGGCGTACATAATATGTGGCTGAACGCTGCAAAGATAAACAAGAACTATGAAAAGTTAAGAAATCTAATGATTATGGACAAAATTATTTATCCATGCCAGAACCTTTTGCAAAATTTCTTCAACAATCTGATGTTGAATCATTACAAGAATTAGAAAAGAAAGGGTCAGCGTGTTTTTCCTCTAACAGAAACGTATTTAGTTCGATCGGTGATGAAATAACATAGTGGCAGCGGCAAATACTAATCCACAGAAACCATTTAAATACAGAGAGAAACAAAGATCCAATCCACCACAGTGTCCATACTGTAAATTCTCCCACTTTCAATTTCAAATGTGTGATTCAAACCCGGGGTATGCAGCCCATCTAGACATGATGGTGAACAAGCAGCAGGGTAAAAGAGAAACGTACCGGCGTGCTATTAAGTGCTATTTTTGTAAATATTTCGGGCACTATAGTAAACATTGTGAAGGTCGCAGAATATTAAGGAGTGTCAATGCTGTGCTCATTGACTCATCGTCAGAAAGCGAGTGTGATGAACAAGAGACTAATGAATGTGAAGACAATGCGCTAGCGGCAATAGATATTTTAAATTATGATAGATGCCAAACATGTCATAAGTTCCAAGAGGATGGTATTTTGAAATGCGGGCATACAATCCCTATTGCTAATGAGAATGCCAATGCAGTAATTTCCGACATGGGAAAATTAACCTTCCACCAGGGGTTGGTTAACGATAGACCATGTCGAGTCTTGCTTGATTCCGGATGTACATGAATTGGTTTAAGAAAGGAGTTGGCCAACGTAGAAGATTATACAGGCGAGTATGTGAATTGCCGAACATTTTCAGGCAATGTGGATAATTACCCACTGGCCACAGCTCGGATTTGTACACCATTTCTTACAGGCACATATAAGTGCGCAATCCTGCAAAACCCGTGTACAGACCTAATTATAGGGTGTTTACCGGACGTAAAGTACTGCAGGCGCAAAGAGATTAATGCATGGGAGAAAAAGCATATGACAAGAAAACCAGTAATAAAAGTAACCACCATAAATAAAGAATTAAGTAGCACATAACAGCAACAAAAATGTACAAAGTCAAGGGACGCAACCGTTCAGAATACAACAAAACATCATCAAAGGTTACATAACACAAATTCTTGTTATACAAATTATTGTGACGCTATAAACAAAAAGTTTTACAAACCAGACTCGAAAAGTGACAAAAATTGGCACTACCAGTATGACAACATCACAAGACAGCACTGACATAAACAGACAGTATACAAAACATACAACCCAGACACTAGACTCAAAACTAAATTCACACATCCAACAGTCTTGTGCTAGCAGACCACGCAGTATGAAACACACGAACAGTAACACATTGCACAGTGACATGTGTTTCAAGGGACATAATACATGTGATGGAAAGTAAAACATAAACCTGTTAAGATGGCGCACAATCAGTTCCATTGCTATTATATCATTAATGTTGCTAAAGGTTATATGGACAGCATGGTGTGCTCACCAACTGCAACCAACACCAATCATGAATATATTGATTATCATATTAATGTTGCTTGCGAATGTTGAAAGAGAGTACAATTTTCCACAATATTTGAATAACGTTGTGAATGAAAGAAAAATTTTCATTTCATTCTGCTATAAATTAGCATCCATAATTTTCAGTTATATGCAAAATGTAAGATATAATTTGGGTATTAAAACATTGTTTGGACTCACTGTGAAGCCAACAAAAGTAGAGTTGGCACTGGAAGAAATTGAATTTCTAGGCCATAAGATATCTAAAGGCCACTTGAGTACTGATGATAAGATCGTGACGAAGATTCTAAACCTCACAATACCTAACAACTAAGAAACAAGTGAGAAGTCTACTAGGGCTAGTGAACTATTACAACAAGTTCATACCAAATTTGGCACAAGATTACGAGTGTATTTTCAGATTAGTTAAAAACAAATGCACAGATCAATGTACAAGATGCTACTTTAAATAACGCAATGTCAAAACTAAAGTATTGTTTTAGTAACATCCCTATTTTGAGGTTGCCTAACAAGGACTTAACTTATACCCTTCAGAATAGACGCGAGCACTACATCCATATCTGGCGTGCTGTTGCAGGCCTACGACAGGATTTTTCATCCAATTGTTTACGTCAGTCGAAAGGTAACTCCAGCGGAATCAAAGCATGGGATCTCTCAACTAGAAGCCCTTGCAATTGTGTTTAGTATTACACGATTGAATAAGTATCATGCAGGAACACATTTCGTCGTTGAAACTGACAATTCCCCGTTAACGGTCATTGAACAGGGACAGCCGACAAACAATCGGATTTATCCCTGGGCCCTTATTCTCCAGAACTACTCATTTTCCGTGAGACGTATCACAGGTTCCAAAAACACTTTAGCCGACTTGCTAACCAGACCTTCAGATTTTGCAGTCGAGCAGAGGAACGACGCTACATCATCGCCGTCATCTGGAACGGCGACATAGTTGGCGGATTTACATAGTTAAATGTGATTAGTGACATTATAGTATATATGACATGTACGAAGCCAACTGATTTTTTATATAAGTTGCACTATTAAATAGATTTTCATGTTAGCTAGAGTAGAATACCAATTATAACAATGAGATAAATCTTTCTAAAACTAAGTCACATAAAACTTAGAAAGATACAAACGTAATTAGTTACGATATAAATTAAAGTAACCCTTATTTAATTAACACCAACAGAATAGTATGTTACAAATTTACAGTCCGTAAGACAGCTTAAACTGATAGTGAAGCTAATTTAATAAAGATTAGTAGAAATCATTGCACATGCAATAAAGTGCATGAATACTAAATTACATAGTTATAATTTCCGTACTTTAAATATATAACAACATTCTAATTTAAGGGAGTTAACACATTTCTCCTAGATTTAGTCACTTTAGTTAAATTATCTTCCCTTAGTTAATAACATCATTACATTAAACTACAACAAAGTAATTACAGTTATCGCCCTTTAGTATTGCCCAGAGCAATACAACAATCCTGTAAATAGATTGTGTAGTATAGAACCTGTGCTATATTCGAGTAAATGTAAACCAGCTCGTTATTGTCTTTAAAACGATCATATTTTATTTCAATATGATAAATATTTTTAATAACGCTTTGTGCAACCAAGAGAGTGAAAGATGGATGAAAGGACAGATGAATGTATTAAAATGAAATGTGTGAATATTGGTGCGCTTTTTGCACACATGTTTTTTTCCCTAATGATTTGTCTTCGTCTTATGTGTAACACATGTGAACGAGGTACTGATTTTATATGTGTTAAATTAAATTTACATTGCAACTGTAATGATGTTTTCAAGGATCGCAGTTCGGCAACTGATCTCAGAAATTAAGCATAGGTCTTCATTTGTGAGATAGAGAAACCTACCTGTGACACTTGAAAACCTGAACTACACGGATTATAAACACACACCTATTAAGCTAGGTTAAACATACACTTAAAAGAAGAGAACACGCAAACAAACAGAATACAAACATATAACGTACAAACAGCAATTTTGAAGTAAGGGAGATCACACTTTCACAGGGTACACAACCTATTAATGGGGGTTATGAATAGACAGTTGAGTAAACTATCAACAAGCGAGAGCTAAACAGGGAAAAATCAGCAGACACAGAGCTTGTAAAAGATGTTGAAGTAACATTTCACGGAAGCCATGAAGAATATATTCATGATCTGTGTCCGATTGTTTCAGGACATCAATTTCGGATGTTTGAAAGGCGTTGCATATTATGATTTAACCATAATTATAAGACAAATAACCTTGGTTCGTTAACAGCTTCCAGTAGTGGAGTGTAAGAGAGTAGTGACTCTTGGCAACATGACAAGTATGTTAAACTGATCATAAACCAGAGGATAGATAGTTCAACAGTGTGTCATGCCCGTATGAATCAGAGTGGCACCTAAAGTGAGTGTTTAACGAATTCCCACAACACTCCGACGAATTAGTTCCGACTAATTTTTTTATATGTGCAGATGCGACATTGTGTCACACCCTTTGTGATCAATTTGGTGACACAATACCGGGGGGGGGGCATGCGAGAATGTCAGAGTGTTGAGGGTGTGAATAGAGGACATAGAGAGGACAAGGGACAGAATAGAGTTAAGACAACTGAGATAACGACATATAGGAGACAGATAGGACATCTACAGTATAGTGATAGGCTAGAGACAGGACCTAAGTCAGGACATAGGATGGTCATAAGACAGGACATCTACAGGACAGTAGATGAAGTGGAAACAGGACTTAGGAAGGGACACTATCGTGTCTTAGACAGGGTAACGGTAGAACCAAACCGAGTGATAGAAGGGGACGACAGTTCACGGGACACTGCCCTGAATGGACTAGATGTCAGTACACCGACTGACCTCTTCTAGCACGGACAGACTGCATTACAACGAGACTGTTGAGACAGCATGGGGTTCACACAACGGCACGGGGTCGGGCACGACAAGCCCAGCCGTTGAGCTTGAAAACATCAGACGGGACATAAGACAGTTTCAGAGGAGGACACTTGTGATTCTTGAGAGCAAATGCTTAGTATTGCGAGAATGCTAGTTTGAGAATAGCGAAGTATAGGATTGCGAGACTGATTGTATGCTATCAGAGTATGAAGGGGCGACATTTGTATATTCATGTGAAATTACCGCCTGTATATATCTTGTGATTATATCGGGTTCGCCTGAATTAAATAATAGAAATGCCATACGCGCAATTGATGTTTCTTTGAGTGCGTATGAAGGAGCGGAGTGCTTGTGTGCGAAGTGAGACGTTGACAAACGCGGTCTTCTGTCAAGTTGCGCGCAAAAAAAGCGGGTATACGGGATTACGAACCTTCGCCACGGAGGATGGTGCAAGTATTGTACAGAATGAGTATGCGGCCCGCGCTCTTCATTTTGTCAGTTATCCATCCCGCCGTTAAAAAGGTTTGGTGACCCCCGATCTAAAGTAAAGTGTTAAAAATTTTCTGAATCTGTTCTGTCAAGGCTTGCTTTTTTTTGGATATTCTGTCTATGTAGTTATTAAATAGCAGAGGAGAGAACACACATCCCTGTCTGACTCCTGTATTAACTTTAAACATATCTGATATACCTTCTTGTGTTCTTACTGCACTTTGCCTCGAGTGGTACATGGCTATGAAGTTTTCTAGCAATTGTCCTTTATCCCATAGTGTTCACAGATGGTCCATAATTTGTATCAATCTATTTTATTGAAAGCCGTTTCCTGATCTACGAACAAAATATTCTGTTGGTCACTATAATTGATTGTTTTTTCCCCCACATATTTGTCTATGTGTGAATAGTGTATCAGTGCAACTTTTACCTTTCCTGAAACCAAATTGTACTTTGCTTAACTGTTGTTCAACTAATTCCAATAGTTTTGCGTACATTTTCCCTACATGATTCAGGTGTGATCTACCGCTGTATGTTTCGAACTCTCTCATATTGCCTTTCTATTTCCATATTGGTACTATTACTGCCTGTTGCTAATCGTCTGGGACTTTTCATTCTTCCTCTGCTAAATTAAAAAGTCTTGTCAGCCATTTAACCCCTGTTTTCCCACATATCTGAATAGCTTCTGCGGTTATTCCATCCGGACCCGGCGCTTTGTTTTCAGGACGTTTCTGTAGAAATGATTTGACTTCTGCATGTATGAAGTTTGATTCTTATTGTCTAAGGCTTTTAGTCATAAAAGTTAGGTTTTCTATGTCTCACTCAGGGGAAAAAAATTTTTGTGTGTGGAAATTTAAGGGGCAGGAAGTAAACAGACAACATGGAGTGGGCTTTGCAGTGGAGAATTCCCTACTGAGAATGATTGAAATTCCAGCTGGCGGAAATGAAAGATTATTATCCCTGAGCTTGGCAACCACTTTTGGCTTTGCCACTATTATCACTGCAAATGCACCGATTCTCAATTCCTCTGATGATATGAAGGACCTTTTTATGAGGAGTTAGACTCTGTGATCAAGGCAGTACCAAAATCGGATTGTAATGCTCATATGGGCAACGACTCGCGTTCATAGCCAGTGTGCTTTGGAAAATAAAACATCGGTCACGTGAATGACAATGGGCAAAGGCTGCTGGAGCATTGCACCAGAAACGACCTATGTATTACAAACTTCTATTTTAAAACAATACAGCAGCGTAAGGTCAATTGGAAACACCAAAGATCCGGCCATTGGCATCAGCTAGTCTTCATTATCATATGGAGACAACATCATTCACTCGAAATTATTATAGCGCTGATTGTGATACTGATCATTCTTTAGTTGTTGCAAGGGTTAGACTGAGACCAAAGAGAATCTACACGACTAAACACAAATATAGCCCCAAAGTTAATATTATTAACACCTTAGATCCTGATAAGTGCTTTAAGTTCCAACAGCAACTTCACTGATACATCAGACAATTTTACAGCAAGTGAAAAGTGAGGTAAACTTAAGGAAACTCTTTATAAAATAGCGGTAGGCGTTTATGGCACTGTGTATTATAAGAAAAAGATATTTCTGTAGAAATGATTTGACTTCTGCATGAAGAAAAAAAAAAGAAAATTATTTGCCTGACTCCGCAGTCCTTGATTGATAGAAAGAAGGTAGCTCTGTTAAGAAACAAGGAAAGAAGAACGCGAAAAACTCAGTGAGCTGAAGCATTCTAGGAAAGATGTCCAAAGGTTGCATGGCAGTGTGCAAACGACTATTGGGTCAAGTTATGAGAGTACATTCAAAATGCAAGTGATAAGAGAAACATCAGAAGAATGTATGTAGGGATGAAGAAGGCATATGGTCCTATGATCAAAAGAAGTTAGTTAGTTAGTTAGTTAGTTAGTTAGTTAGTCGACAGATCATCCTCATTGACCATCGAATCATTCAGATCATAAGTGCTCGAATCCCTTCCTCAGCAATCCCTCAGCGTGTAGCGGCTCACGACACCAGTTCTGTGTTGGTTAATCAATCTTCTTTGGCTTCCTGCGTAGTGTTCTTGTTTGGCAACACCTCTTTTAATTTTCAGTTTTCGCAGTCTGACCATGGTTGTAGATTCAAAGTCATCGCTTGGTTCTCGCAACAGTCTTACTTCTAGTAGAGCATTAAGAATGTCAGCCTAGTCCATAGCGCGTCCGACCTCCACAGTAGCCTTACCTGCGAGCTCGTCAGTGTGATATACATTTTCACAAGAGTAACATGCACTAAAATAATTCCAGGCAATGAAAATAGTTTGACACCGCTCATTCCCGGCAGCGGTAATCCGACTTTTTCATCGACCCATTGTGACGTCACCACCGGAACAACGAAATCTAATAAAAGCCCATGCGGGAGAGAATCTGTCTGTTTTTGTGAACCAACCCACACACACACGACGCAGGAGAGATTCGATGAGGAAGGGAGTGATAGTCTCTTCAAAATCAACTTAGCAAAGATAATTTAGTATAAGTTAGATAGGAAGAAAAACATCAGCCCTCGACATCGCATTGAGAAAAATCTTAAACCTGTCGCTGAAGGGTTTGGAAGTCATCGTGTTTGGATGAGGTGAATATAAATTATTTTAAATCTTAGATAAGTTGTGAGTTCAGTTTCCTAGAAGAAGATTTGGTAAGTAGACTCGGTGAACACGTGTGATGAATTCTTAAGGAGTTAATTTAATTGTTATAGTTTATAGATAAACTACTAATTAAGAATACCCATAATGAATTTATTTTCTCCCAAAGTAAACCCCTGATGTAATGTATAAAAAGCATTAATCCAAGTTGTACATTTAATTCTTAAGCAACTCAATCCACAATGATTGGAATGGTGAGTTCTTAAAGAATTTAATTTAGTACAAACTAAATAATATTATACTCAGTTATCATAGTCACAAGATAAACTGTACAATAGGAGAAAACTACAGTGTTTATTTTCTCCCAGCTAAACAACTTAGTTAATGTATAAAACATTAGACACATGCTATACATTTTATTTCTTAAGCATGAAACTGAATCTACAATGAATTAGAGTGACTTAAGGAAATTCAGAATTCTTAGTACAGTGGTAAGGACATAATGTATATGGCCCACTGGTAAGATTAAAAACTAGTTTACATGTGCCGGCACTAATAGAGAATTTAGTGGAATGTGTATAGTCAAGTAGATGGAGCACATAAGTCAGTAGATTTAATTGTGACATGAGCACATGGACAACCAAATAGTTTTCTTATAATTCATGAACCCATGAGAACCAGATTCTACAGGTATCATAATTTTGTGTGTTGAGTTAAGGCGCCCATGCAGTGAGTCAAATGTATTTTCAATGTTGTAAACATATGGATTTAATGTTTGTGCCACATCATAATAGTGCGTAACCAACCGCCATGCAAGAAGTATTTTAATTCATAATGCCTGAATGTGAATTGGAAATATCACCTAAATTGTATGTATTTTATGAGAACATGTGATAACTCCTGGATTCCATGTTGCTAAATCCTGGGTGAATTGCCTAAGTGTGTCTAATGATCACAATGATCACTATGTCATTGCTGATAACATGTCTGTGAGGATTTATGTGTGATTTCATCATTGTTAAACAGATGTGAATGTATCATTTCATAAAACCCACCAGCATGCATGACTATAAGTTAGGTTGAAGGATGAGATTTCATTGTAATGTCATTCTTGGTGAATCTGTGAATGTATTCTGGATAAAGCACCTACATATGCATGATTGTCATCCATACAGATAGGATTGTCTGATGAATGGGTGAGATCTCATTGTGATGTCAATGGTGTTAACATTTAAGGTTATCATTGGGAAATCACATAAGTACCCACCTTACATGACAGTATGAAGGATGTGTGATGAATGGTTCCTAGATGTTTCCCCATACCAATGTGAATGTGTCTATGGACTGAGTGAAATTATCATCCATACATATGAATGATGTCAGAGAGAGTGAAGTGACCTCACATGCACAGAGGGATATGTGGACTGATGCATGAGGAAATTGAGTGAGTGAGTGAAGTTACATGCTGAGAGAGAGGGAGTATAAGCCAACAGTCAATCTCATGATAGCCGGCAACTTTGATGTGGAATGCCATGCCTATCACCAGAGAAATGCTTCGGTGTAACCCATAAACTAAAAAAAAAAAATTTAGTACACTCCGGCGCATAACACCACTCTGTATGAAATATCATTCTTATTCCTATCATCTAGTCTTGTGCGCTAAGCACGACACAAACCATATCATACATTACGCATAGCACCAGCATCTGTGTTTGTAATTTAAGCAAAATCCCACTTTGTAGTTCATGTTAACACATATGGTCTATTGTAATGATAATAATGAACTTCAAAGATAATGAGGATGACTGTAATTTAATGAAAATGATATAACCACGATTATGATGATAATGTTAGAATAATGTCATGATTTCTAATGTCATAAGCATGATAATAATGATGATGATTGTAATGACAATGTAATAATTATGAAAATAATGATAAGGATTTTAATTACAATTATTATAAAAACCATGATGATGTTGATGATAATAATCAATATTACATCCATGAGAATGGAAGAAATCTTCTCACTTGAAGCATTTAATGAAGAAGAATACACCTGAAGGCTATACAAGAATAATACCAGAATGTACTTATCTTGTTTATAAGCAAATACTCATGGAAATGGGAACTGGTTTTTAAAAGCCCTAAATGTATAAGACCCTTTTTCTTGAATAGGAAAAGATGAAGTAGAGAACAAAACTAGATACAGAAGAGAATGGTCAACATAATTGTTAAATTCCCAATCACTCAAGGTATTACTTCTATAAACCTGAGGACAGGCATAGGTGATGATGAAACTGCACATCTGCTAGTTAAACCTTGAACACTTGATAGTGGAAGATTGGATTGAGAGCAAACAACTGTGTTGGTGATAACCAATTGGGAACACCAAGACTATCTTTCTTCCCTGTTTATTTTCTCTAAGAACAGGATTCATTTTATTGTTTTCACTGGTTATATTCTTAGGTTTTTACATGTAAATTCTAATGTCATATTTCTGATATTATTAGAATTATGTGATTGATGGAATTTCAGGTAGTGGTCTTATTCATGTCAATCCAGACCTGACTTGGTGAAGATTGAATGCAGCACCTGTTGAGTGAGCACATGGTTGAGTGATGCCCTTGATAGAGTAGCGCAGAAACTTATCTACCTGCAACCATTCCATTTGTCTCATAGGAGAGGTAACCTTTATTTAAACAATTACCTGCTGTGAGAAAAGAAAACCAAGAGCCAACTTATGTTCTACTACAGCCCAGGAACACTTAATACTACAATTGATGATAGCCAGAGTGATTCCCAAAGCTGGAAGTGGAGAATCCTGATTGCAGACAGTTCTTTTTTTTCAGATCCTCCAGGCCAGTAAAAGATTAGCATTACATGCCACTGCGAAAAATCTAACTGTTAATATCTACCTTATCATGGGCACATCAAGTCTGTAATATTTAATGTATATGTATATGTCCTTATTTTATGACAGGAAATTGTAATTTTGAATGCAATTTACAAAATCCATATTTGTGTTTATTAAATCATAAAAACTGAGGTCATGTCATGTATTGATTGTATTTTACTTGTCATAAACAAACTGTTTTAAATTACCCTAGATAGAATTAATTAGTTGGTAGAGGAGAGGCAAGGAACCACTTAAGGAATAAATTGGGTATAAAAGGGAGTACAACTTTTCAGTATTTCCTAAAGGTATTCCTTGGTTCTCTAAAACTCTATTTCTGGTTTCAACAATTGAGTCAGTACAGCTAAATTAATTAAACGGGCAGGATCACATTGGGAAAAATGATGTTTCATCATTTATCTCTGTGGGGTTGAGCCATCAATCACATACGTATCCGACAGTCAGCCCGCTCATTTCCTTGTACTCCCGCATGTCCTGGCACGAAAATGAAACTAATCTTTGCCAGCCGAGACCGCTCCAGAGATAGCAACCACTTTCTTCGGATCCACCTCATCTCTATCCTCTTGAGCATACTCATTGAATCGCTAAGGAAACATGCCCTAGTGAATGTCTATGTCTCGAGACATGTTATTTCTTTACTTACTGCCATGACTTCCATAGTCTGGCTACTTGTGGTCTCAGCAAAAGCACCAGAGTCCTCCTTTACAATTCTCCCTCCGGCCTGCGCCGTATAAGCCCATGAGCTTCTCACATGTCGGACGACCGACCCATCTGTATATAAGACAGCATCAACGTGTAAGGAATTCTCGAAAATCAAAGCTTGTATTTTTAGCAGCCGGATTTTCTTGTCTGCATTTTCTGTCTTGTTGGATGCAGACTGAATGAGACGTACAGAAATCTGTTGGCACTTGTACCCACTCCTCGCCAGGTTCTAAGTTCTCAAGTGAACATACCTGTTGAAGAATGTCCTCGGCTTGACCCATCCATGACCTTTCTCTTTTTAACCTACTGCCCTTCACCTTCCTAATTTCACTATGCAGAGGATGTTGTGTGTTTGCGTTAACTCTGAGGTAGGCACGTGCTCTGCAAATTTGTATTCTGTCTTCAATGGTTGGAAAATCAAGAAGGTATTTTTATATTATACTAGCTGACCCGGCCCGGCTTCGCCCAGTCCTTGGTGGGGAGCATCTCATTTAATTCATATAAGTAGTCATATAAGTTCCCGTTCCCGTTACCGACTATCTGTCTGTCTGTCTGTCTGTCTGTCTGACCCGGCCCGGCATCGCCCAGCTCCTGGTGTGGAGCATCTCATTTAATTCATATAAGTAGTCATATAAGCTCACGTTCCCGTTCCCGACTAGCTATCTGTCTGTCTGTCTATCTGTCTGTCTGTCTGTCTGATCCGGCCCGGCTTCTCCCAGCCCCTGATGGGGAGCATCTCATTTAATTCATATAAGTAGTCATATAAGTTCCCGTTCCCGACTGTCTGTCTGTCTGTCTGTCTGTCTGTCTGTCTAATCATTTATTGGTTGCAGTTAGAACAACCTTAGATAAACGAAGACCAACTTACAAAAAGCATTAGAAAGAGCACTTGAAAGATCTTTACATCTTCCCCAACAATTAACTTGGGTAAATGGAGCAGCGGCAGCAGCAGCAGAAGAAGAAGAAAAAGGAGGAGTAGGAGCTGGGAGGAGGAAGAGGGAGGTGGAGGAGGGAGTAGGAGGGAGGAAGAGATAGGCGGAGAGAGGAGGGGAGGAAGAGGAGGGAGGAGGAAGGGAGGAGGAGTAGTAGGGAGGAGGAGGGATTAGGAGGTGGAGAGAGGAGGAGGAAGGAGGAAGGAGGGAGGAGAAGAACGCAGGAGGAGGAGGGAGGGAGGAGGAGGAGAGTGGAGGAGGAGGAGGATGAGGAAGAGGAGGGAGGATGAGGAAGAAGGAGGAGGAGGATGTGGAGGGAGGAGGATAGGAAGGAGGTAGAGGGAGGAGGAGGAGGGAGGAGGAGAGAGGATGAGGAAGGGAGGAGGAGGAGGGGAGGAGGTAGGGAGGAGGAGGAAGGAAGAGGAGTGATTAGAAGGAGGAAGAGGTGAGGAGGAAGAGGGAGGAGAGGAGAAAGAGGGAAGAGGAGGATGGAGGAGGGAGAGGGAGGAGGAGAGAGGAAGAGGGTAGGAGGTTGGAGGAGGGAGAGAGGAGGAGGAATATAACGCATATGCCTGTAGATGTAATAATGGCTGAAGTTGTTCCATGTCTTCTTAGAGTTGGCGACAGTGTAAAGAAATATAAAATCTTCAAACTTGATAGAGATAAGGTAACTATTATTTATTTATTCTTTAAGCATAAAAAGATGAGTTACAATGTTATGCATTATGCATTATTTTTATGAAAACTTTGAAAATGCCTTAAAGATTGTATCATTATTTATTATAACTCATATGCCGGTACATAACTATGGACAAAGAGTTTATAAATCTTTGAAAACGATGCCACAATATGACTATAAGGTATACAGAAAAGTTATTCCCCTTGAAATAACTTTTACAGAGTTAGGTCCCCTGAGATATATGAAATTATAATGAAAAATGGAAAATTAAATAATATTGGGTAAGCAGCCGATTTCACACTAAAAAAATATGACAGTGGGCTGCGCTGGAATGAAAGGAAGACGTGTAGAAAATTTCATCTCAATCGGATGGGCCGTTCGCGAGCGCATAAAGGACATACGGACATACAGACAGACGGAGATCGTCCTTTTATATATAAGACTAGCTGACCCGGCCCGGCTTCGCCCAGACCCTGGTGGGGAGCATCTCATTTAATTCATATAAGTAGTCATATAAGTTCTCGTTCCCGTTACCGACAATCTGTCTGTCTGTCTATCTGTCTGTCTGTCTGTCTGACCCGGCCCGGCTTCGCCCAGACCCTGATGGGGAGCATCTCATTTAATTCATATAAGTAGTCATATAAGTTCCCGTTCCCGACTATCTATCTGTCTGTCTGTCTGACCCGGCCCGGCATCGCCCAACTCCTGGTGGGGAGCATCTCATTTAATTCATATAAGTAGTCATATAAGTTCCCGTTCCCGACTGTCTGTCTGTCTGTCTGTCTATCTGTCTGTCTGTCTGACTGACCCGGCCCGGCCCATGGCGGAGAGCATCTCATTTAAATCATATAAGTAGTCATATAAGATCCCGTTCCCGACTATCTGTCTGTCTGTCTGTCTTGGGTAAATGGAGGAGGGAGGGAGGAAGAGGGAGGGGGAGGAGGGAGACAGGAGGAAGGAGGAATAGGAGGAGAATGAGGGAGGATAGGAAGAGGAGGGAGGAGTAGGGTGGAGGAGGAGAGAGGAGGAGGAGAAGAGGAGGGAGGGAGGAGAAGAGGAGGAGGAGGGAGGAGGAGGAGAGGGGAGGAGATGGAGAGGAGAGGAGGGAGAGGAGAGGGAGGAAGCAGGAGCAGGAGGGAGAAGGAGGAGGAGGAGGAGGAGGAGGAGGAGGGGAGGAGGAGGAGGGAGGAGGAGGAGGAGAGGGAGGAGGGAGGAGGAGGAGGGAGGAGAGGAGGAGGGGAGGAGAGGAGGAGAGGAGGAGAAGGGGAGGAGGAGGAAGGAGGAGGAGGAGGAGGAGGGAGGAGGGAGGGAAGGGAGGAGGGAGGAATGTGAGGAGGAGGAGGAGGAGGAGGAGGAGGGAGGATGGAGGAAGGAGGGAGGAGGAGGGAGGGAGGAGAAGGAGGAGGAGGGAGAGGAGGAGAAGGAGGAGAGGATGAGGGGGAGGAGGAGGAATGTGAAGGGAGGAGGTAGAGGGAGGAGGAGAATGGAGAAGGAGGATGAGGAGGAGGAGGAAGGAGGAGGGGGAGGAAGAAGGAGGAGGGATGAGGGGGAGGAGGGAGGAGGAGAAGGGAGGAGGAGGGCGAAGGAGGAAGGAAGAGGAGGGCGAGGAGGTAGGAGGAGGGTGGAGGAGGAGGAGGAGGGAGGAGGAAGAGATAGGCGGGAGAGAGGAGGAGGAGGGAGGAGTAGGGAGGAATAGGAGGGAGGAGGAGGGATTAAGAGAAGGAGGGGGGAAAGGGGGAGAAGTGAGGAGGAAGGAGGAAGAGGGATGAGGAGGGAGGAGGAGGAAGAGGAGGGAGGGGGAGAAGGAGGAGGAGGGAGGAGGAGAACGCAGGGTGGGGGAGGAGGAGGAGGTGGAGGGAGAAGGAGGAGGGAGGAGGAGGAATGATGAGAGGGAGGAGGAGGGAGAAGGGAGGGGAGAAGGAGGAGGAGAGGGAGGAGGTAGAGGATGAGGGAGAGGGAGGAGGTAGAGGGAGGAGGAGGGAGGAGTAGGAGGGGAGAAGGAGGAGGGAGAGGAGGAGGGAGGAGGAGGAGGAGTAGAGGGAGGAGGAGGAGGGGAGGAGGTAGAGGCAGGAGGAGAAGAGAGGAGGAGGGAGTTCGCCATTCCGAATTCATACTCGTCTAGGTTCTGTGATTTCGGTCCTTCCATTGATTGTTCTTCCCTTCTACACGACTGTAGATAACTTCCTTACACATAAAAAGATGAATTGTTATTGATATTGCCGTGGCATGGAGGCATATATATCAGCAACAGAGTTGAACGCCTACGCCAGCCGGCACGGCACTTGATGATGATGATGATTGCCGTGTGACGATTCTGTGTAGTCACGTCATTTTCTTCCCTTTCCCTAGCGTTTTGGTTCGGGGATTCTTTCATCATCATCATCATATATTTACGTACGTATTTTGGGAATGGGAGGAGGGAGGAGGAGGAAGAAGAAAAAAAATACGACAGTTGGCATGCGCTGGAATGAAAGGAAAACGTGTAGAAAATTTCATCTCAATCGGATGGGCCGTTCGCGAGCGCATAAAGGACATATGGACAGACAGACAGACAGACAGACAGACGGAGATCGCAATTTATATATAAAACTAGCTGACCCGGCCCGGCTTCGCCCAGACTCTGGTGGGGAGCATCTCATTTAATTCATATAAGTAGTCATATAAGTTCTCGTTCCCGTTACCGACAATCTGTCTGTCTGTCTGTCTATCTGTCTGTCTGTCTGTCTGTCTGTCTGTCTGTCTGTCTGTCTGTCTGTCTGTCTGTCTGTCTGTCTGTCTGACCCGGCCCGGCTTCGCCCAGTCCCTGGTGGGGAGCATCTCATTTAATTCATATAAGTAGTCATATAAGTTCCCGTTCCCGACTATCTATCTGTCTGTCTGTCTGACCCGGCCCAGCCCATGGTGGAGAGCATCTCATTTAAACCATATGAGTAGTCATATAAGATCCCGTTCCGACTATCTGTCTGTCTGTCTGTCTGGGGTAAATGGAGGAGAGAGGTGGAGGAGGGAAGAGGAGGGAGGAGGAATAGGGAGGAATAGGAGGAGGAGGAGGGATTAGGAAGAGGAGGGAGGAGTAGGGTGGAGGAGGAGGGGAAGGAGGAGGGAGGAGGAAGAGGGAGAAGGAAGGAGGAGGAGAACGCAGGAGGAGGGAGGAGGAGGAGAGGGGGAGGAGGAGGAGAGAGTAGGAGGAGGGAGCAGGCGGAGGGAGCAGGAAGAGGGAGGAGGGAGGAAGAGGGAGAAGGAGGAGGGAGGAGAAGGAGAGGAAGAGGGAGGAGGGAGGAGGAGGGGGAGGAGGAGGGGAAAGGGTGGAGGAGGGAGGAGGAGGAGAGAGTGGGAGGAGGGGAGGAGTCGGAGGAGCAGGAAGAGGGAGGATGAGGGAGGAGAAGGAGGAGGAAGAGGATGAGGGGGAGGAGGAGGAAGAGGGAGGAGGAGGAGGTGAAGAGGAGGAGGAGGGAGGAGGTAGAGGGAGGAGGAGGAAGAGGGAGGACGAGGAATGTGAAGGGAGGAGGAGGGAGGAGGTAGAGGGAGGAGGAGGAGAATGGAGGAGGAGGGATGAGGAGGAGGGGAGGAGGAAGGAGGAGGGAGGGGTAGGAGGGAGAGGAGAGAAGGGAAGAGGAGGGCGAAGGAGGAAGGAATAGGAGGGCGAGGAGGGAGGAGGAGGGAGGAGTAAGAGAGTGGAGGAGGGAGGAAGAGATAGGCGGAGAGAGGAGGAGTAGGGAGGAATAGGAGGGAGGAGGAGGGATTAAGAGAAGGAGGGGGGAAAGTGGAGAAGGAGGAGGGATGAGGAGGGAGGAGGAGGAGGAAGGGGGATGAGGAGGAGGAGGAAGGAGGAGGAGTGGAGGAGGAGGAAGAGGGATGAGGAAGGAGGAGGGAGGAGGAGGAGGGAGGAGGGTGAAGGCGGAGGAGGGAGGAGGGTGAAGGAGGAGGAGGGAGGAAGAGGTAGAAGGAGGAGGGAGAAGGAGGAGGGCTAGGAGGAGGAATGATGAGGAGGGAGGAGGAGGAAGAGGGATGTGGAGGAAGGAGGAGGGAGGAGTAGAGGGAGGAGGAGGGAGGAGGAGAAGGGAAGTAGGAGGGATGAGGAGAGGGAGGAGGAGGGAGAAGGGAGGGGAAGAAGGATGAGGGAGAGGATGAAGAGGAGGAGGGTGGAGGGAGGAGGCGGAGGGAGGAGGATGGAGGAGGAGGGAGAAGGAGGAGGGGGAGGAGGTAGAGGGAGGAAGAGGAGGAGGGTGGAGGGAGGAGGTAGAGGGTGGAGGAGGGGAGGAGGTAGAGGCAGGAGGAAAAGAGAGAAGGAGGGAGTTCGCCATTCCGAATTCATACTCGTCTAGGTTCTGTGATTTCGGTCCTTCCATTGATTGTTCTTCCCTTCTACACGACTGTAGATAACTTCCTTACACATAAAAAGATGAATTGTTATTGATATTGCCGTGGCATGGAGGCATATATATCAGCAGCAGAGTTGAACGCCTACGCCAGCCGGCACGGCACTTGATGATGATGATGATTGCCGTGTGACGATTCTGTGTAGTCACGTCATTTTCTTCCCTTTCCCTAGCGTTTTGGTTCGGGGATTCTTTCATCATCATCATCATATATTTACGTACGTATTTTGGGAATGGGAGGAGGGAGGAGGAGGAAGAAGAAAAAAAATACGACAGTTGGCAGCGCTGGAATGAAAGGAAGGCGTGTAGAAAATTTCATCTCAATCGGATGGGCCGTTCGCGAACAAATAAAGGACATACATACATACATACATACATACATACATACATACATACATACATACATACATACATACATACATACATACATACAGACAGACAGACAGACAGACAGACAGACAGACAGACAGACAGACAGACAGACAGACAGACAGACAGACAGACAGACAGACAGACAGACAGACAGACAGACAGACAGACAGACAGACAGACAGACATACAGACAGACAGACAGACAGACAGACATACAGACAGACAGACAGACAGACAGACAGACAGACAGACAGACAGACAGACAGACAGACAGACAGACAGACAGACAGACAGACAGACAGACAGACGGAGATCTTAATTTATATATAAGATATATCGTCCTGCATGCTGTATCTCTTGTACATCCAAGAATAATGCGCATGGCTTCGTTCTGTATCCTTTCTATCTGCTTACGGCTGAGAGTCAGGATAGCCATTGCATACTCAAAAACAGACATGACCAGCCCTTCGTACAGAAGGCATAGATGGCGCTGCTCACAGTTTGCTGCCGCCATCACCCGCATCGCAGCCAAATCCCGCTTGACGTTTGTTATCACCTGGTCTGTGTGCTCGATATAAGAAAGGCTTCGATCAAAACGTATCCCCAGGTAGTTCATTGCCTGCGTTTTTTTCCAGTCTCTGAACACAGCTTCACAGTTGGTGTTGGGGTATTGACAATATGATTATTCAAAGAGAATCAAAAGAAGTGCACCACTGAAAACTTTGACTGGAGAAATCATCACTGATAGGAAACAACAGATGGATTTGGAGCTTTACGCAAGCGATACCAAACCAGCGGATTATGCCCTCAACGCTATAGAACCCTGCCAACTCTTTACCACTTGAACACACTTCCCACCATAACAGAAGTTAAATATGCTATTAATGAACTCGCATCTGGCAAGGCTCCAGGTAAGGATAGGATTCCAATAGAGGCTATCAGGCGTGAAGAAGACACACTCACTTTACAGATCCACTATGCTGGCAAGAAAGACAAGTCTCACAGGATTTCGAAGATTCAAGAACTAGGGGATCGGAGAGACTGTAACAACTATAGGGGTATCTCATTTCTGTGTATTGTTGGGAAAGTATTTGCCAAAATTGTTCTGCTCAGACTTCAAGTCCTGGGAGATCAAGTCTACCCCGAATCACAGTGTAGCTTTCGAAGGAAGCGGTCTACCATTGATATGATACTCTCATTGCGACGAATGCAAGAAAAATGCCGTGAACAGAATCAATCAATCAGGTGCCGTCTCCGTAATAAAGGTTGGCTGCAATGGATCTCCACACCGTCTGTCTCTTGCCTTGACTGTACATTCTGTCAGGCTGATGTTCGTCCATCTCTTGATGTTATCCTCCCACTTGTATCGTTGTCTACCTCTTGCTCGCTTGCCCTCAACCTTGCCTTCCAGTATGGTTTTTATAAGAGTATCATGTCTTTTAACGTGGCCAAAATATTTACTTGCCTCCTCTTTATTTCTTTCATCAACTCTCTCTTCATTCCCAGTTTTTCTAGGACCTCTGCATATGATTGTTTTTGTTTCCATGAAATACGACCTATTCGTCTGTATATCCACATCTCCAGGGCTTCTATGCGACTTTCTAGTTGCTTGTTCAATGTCCAGGCTTCCGAGCCATACTAGTAGCGTTGAATATACGTAGCATTTGACAATGCTCATTTTTAATGCGTTATTAATGTCTCTAGATGTTAATACCTGATTTCATGCCGTTAAAAATATTTTTGGCCATTCCTATTCTCTTTTTGATTTCCATTTCACTTCTGCCATCATCTGTTATTATTATATGTCCAAGATAAGAGAAACGTGTTACTTGTTCTAGTATCTGCCCGTTTACTGTGATGTTCATTGATGACCTTTCCTTTTCACTACTAATTATCATAGTTTTTTGGATGTTAATATCTAAGCCACATTCTGCACTATGCCTGTTTACTTCTTCCACTAGGTCTTGCAACTCTTGCCCACTTTCTGCTAGTAACACGGTATCGTCAGCATATCTAAGATTGTTTATGATTCTTCCATTGATGCTGAGTCCAGGCATTTCAACATGTTTAAAAATTCTATTTGTGTATAGGTTGAAGAGGCTTGGGGGCAGTACACATCCCTGCCGTACTCCTCTTTTTATCTCTATAGGTGACGAATAGTTATTACCGCATCTAATAGACGCCACTTGTTCCCAGTAACAAATTACTAATAAGTCAGATGTCCTTTCCGTCTACTCCTATATCTTGAAGGCACGTAATTAGTCGTTCATGTTGTACTCTATCAAAAGCTTTCTTGTAAAACAAACATATATACTTTTTTGAACTTCTATATATTTTTCAATTCTTCTTCTTCTTCTTCTTCGGCATTCCGAGCCATTGAGGTTCTTTGCTGCAAATACAATCTGTCTCCATTCGTCTCTCTGGTGGACCTTCTCTTGCCAGTCGTTGATTCCAAGTGCTTGTAGGTCTGTATGTATATTATCTCTCCACCGCCTTCTTGGTCTACCTCGGGGTCTACGGTCATTTATTTCCTGAGTGTAAGCGAGTTTATATTTTTCAATTAACATCCTCAAACAGATAATTGCTTCTCTGGTGCCGGCGTTTTTTACGAAACCCAAATTGTTCTTCAGCTACTTCCTCTATTTTATGTTGAATTCTTTCTTGTACGACCTTGAGTAGTATCTTAGTTATGTGGCTCATTAAGCTAATAGTTCTGTAATCCTCACAATCAACAGCTCTTGACTTCTTCGGTAGTGTGATGAAAATGGATGTTTTCAAGTCCTTGGGGATGTACCCAGTATTATTTATATCATTACACAATTCTGTGATAGTTTCAGTGCCAAAGCTGGATAAGGATTTTATCATCTCTGCTGTTATCTTTTTAGGACCTGCAGCCTTTCCTTCTTTCATCTTTTTAATAGCCTTTTCTACTTCAGCCGTTAATATTCTTGGTCCATCTTGAGTATTATATAATGTTGGTCTATTGACACTGTTGTCCCAGAATAAATCTTCTGTGTACTCTGTCCATCTTTTTATTATGTCAGTGTTATTAATTATAAAGTCTTCATTTTTTCCTCTGATACAACCGTTTCCTGTTATATTACTTTTCTTCTTTGTAAATCTTTTTATATGTTCATGTAATTCTTTCGAGTTGTGTTTTATTTCCAGAATCACTCACTGTTTATTGCTTTCATCGACCTCACAAAGGCATTTGATTTGGTCAGTCGTGAGGGTCTGTTCAAGGCACTAAAGAAGATTGGCTGCCATCAACTCTTCTGTCCATTGTGGAATCGTTCCACACAGGCATGAAGGGTATAATCAAGAGTGGAGTTAAGCAAGGTTGTATACTAGCTCCCACCCTCTTTGGAATATACTTTTCACTTCTACTGAAATATGCCTTTCGTGATCAGGATGGTGGTATATACATTCGATCACGCTCAGATGGCTGCCTCTGTAATGCTCTGAGATTGAAGGCCTAGACCAAAATTATGTTGGTACTGATCAGAGAGTTTCTGTTTGCAGATGATACTGCAATTACGACCCAGTCTGAGAAAGAATTACAGCGTCTACTATCTGCATCCTTCAATGCTTGTTCTGAATTTGTTTTAATAATTAGCAAAAAGCAGACACATATTATGTCACAAGGTGCACATTGGGTACCTTTACTCTTTATTGACGACGCCGAACTGGAGATAATAGACTATTTTACATATTTAGGATCAGAGGTAAATAACAAATTATCCCTAAATCAGGAAATCAACATCAGGATTGGCAAGGCAGCAACAACAATGAACAGGTTGACAAAGAGAGTCTGGGAGAACAGGAAGCTTACTGCCAAAACAAAAATCCTTATCAAGCCTGTGTTCTTAGTACCCTTCTTTATGGCAGTGAAGCCTGGCCAACTTACTCACACCAAGAGAAACGTTTAAACAGCTTTCATATGCGGTGTCTGCGAAGAATACTTGGTATTAAGTTTCAAGACAAAATCACAAATACTGAAGAATTGGAAAGATCAGGCTGTGTGACGGTTTCTTCCATGCTCAGTCTTCGTAGAATTAGATGGATAGGATCATGGTAAAATAAACAAAGGGCATCTTCTTTGGTGAATTACAGATGGATAAGAGGTTTCGGGGTCGGCTTCCACTACGATACAAAGATGTGTGTAAAGCGGGGCATGATTGATACAGGCATTGGTAATGCAGACTGGGAGCAAGTCGCCTCCGAACGTGTTGCATGGAGGGCAAATATCAGAAATGGAATAAAAACAAAGGAGAAAATAATTGCAGATAGGTCACAAACTGAGCGCGTGAGACGTAAGATGGTACGTGATAGTGAAAATGATCATTTGTTCATATGCATTCAATGTGGACGACCATGTAGGCGAATTGGTCTGATCAGTCACATTCGCAGCCGCCATTTGCTGTAAGTATTATGCTTTTATAAACCACAATGTAACAAACTATTATCTCTCAAGACGGCAAGGTGCCAATACAGACATAACACTTGGACAGTTGGAATGATGGAGACAAAATGTTTTCTCGAATACTACAAGATGTAGACACAGAAACAGAGAGCTTTGTGTAACAAGAAACTAAATGTCGATGAAAGGCATAGTATTTATTTAAACCGAAAGAATTTTTTACTTACAGTTCAACACATGAATATGGTATGAATATGTTGTGGTTTGAGAATATATATTAGAATATGATACTATGAAATCCGTTGTGAAAACCTTATTTACAAGGCAAAATCTTACCTTGGCATACGAGATTGTGAAGAGAAGTCCTTAATCAGTGGTATTAATGCAGATAGTGTTCAGTGATATATTGAATGGGCAACAGTTTGGCCCGCCCCTGTCAAATACGGTAGAGATTACTTTTGTTTACAACAAAGGTTCTTAAGCTGGCATTGTCAGAACCTTGATGTGTGCCATTGTTAACATCGAACAGAAAGTGATAAAATCTCATTGAAGCCATTCTACAGTAAGAACATAGCAGTAGGTGATAATGAATCAGCTCCGTGATCTTCATATGTAAACTTAAAATTCCTGTTATAATACTGTAGTATCAATAATGTTTCATGAACATAGTGAAATCGCAGGTGGCCAAATGACACAGAGCAGGAGTAGAATATGTGGGGCTACCACATCTAGTAATCTCGGCAACACTGCTTTGTAGTTAACCTCAGAACATTTATTTCCACCATCCTCTATCGCTAATTATGATACCTTGTCATCGTCTTTCAGTTCTTACATGCCTGCTCCCACACTTTCCTATGCTCTTCACCTTCTTCCAACACGGTCCTATCGATCTTTCACCTTGTATTTGGTAATTATATGCCTTCCATGTCTTTTTATATGCACTCACTCGGTCAACATGGACAAGCCAATTCACAATATTAGAGAAACACATTAACAGGTATTTCCCCATCTTAAAAGCTATAGTCACACCGGAATTCCAACTCGGCATGTACACTATTCTGCCACGGCACATGTGGAAGGAGGGGTGGCAGGGAAAGAATCGCCTTTCTTTTATCGTCATTGAACAGCGAGTAGATGAGCTTGTAGGATTCCGGTAGGATTCTACAAATAGTTCTCAGCCGCGTCCAAACACCAGAAGATAAAATAGAAATGCAGGGCTGAACACAGACTCACGCCTGCATGGCCGTGACATCTAACCACACAATATATTACCACCAATTCGGCACTGGTAGTAATGCTAGTTAGCAATACTAGTTTGTCCTGGGGAAAAACGATTGTCATTAACCTGTGACCAAACTTAAGCTTCTCTTCAAAGAAAGTGATAAGAATAACACCTATATGGATCAGCATGAGTTAATGATACAGTTGTTTGGAATATAAATTCAAGAGATGCCTGAGTCAGATTGGAATAAAGTCAAAGCTAAAGTCTGGGATTGAGTGAGTTACAATATAAACTAGTGATTATAGCAACTTGCAGGTACAGACAGACCTGTACTGATTGTAAGCTCACCAATATGTTATTTAATACTAGCTGACCCGGCCCGGCTTCGCCCAGGCCCTTGTGGGGATCTATCTATCTATCTATCTATCTATCTATCTATCTATCTATCTATCTATCTATCTATCTATCTATTATCTATCTATCTATCTATCTATCTATCTATCTATCTATCTATCTATCTATCTATCTATCTATCTATCTATCTATCTATTTATCTATCTATCTGTCTGTCTGTCTGTCTGTCTGTCTGTCTGTCTGTCTGTCTGTCTGTCTGTCTGTCTGTCTGTCTGTCTGTCCCTCCGTCTATCCCTCCCTCCCTCCCTCCCTGTCTGTCTGTCTGTCTGCCTGCCTGCCTGCCTGCCTGCCTTCCTGCCTGCCTGCCTGTCTAATAATTTATTGGTTGCAATTAGAAAATTTCGCTTAATGCTAGGATTATTTTTTTTTTAATGTTGTCGTATAATTTTCATGTAATAAATAATATTGTCGTATAATTTTCATGTAAAAAATGATGTGGTGGTATCGAGAACAACCTTAGATAAACAAAGACCAACTTACAAAAAGCATTAGAAAAAGCACTTGAAAGATCTTTACATTTTCCCCCAACAATTAACTTGGGTAAATGGAGCGGCTGCAGCAGCAGCTGCAGAAGAAGAAAAAGAAGGGGGAGGAGGAGGAGAGGGAGGGAGGGAGAAGGAGGATTATAACGCATATGCCTGTAGATAACTGTAGCGAAAAGGTCCACCTATTTGAGAAATATGCAACAATTTTACATATATAGCAATGGTATTAAAAGTTATGTCCCCTCGCTATATATAAATTATAATGTAAATTAAAATATTAAATAATATTAAGTAAATAACTGTTTGTACACTAACAAACTATGACAGTTGGCAGCATCGGAATTAGAAGAAGACGTGTAGAAAATTTCATCTCAATCGGATGGACCGTTCGCGAACACATAAACAACATACATACAGACAGACATCGCCTTTTATATATATATAGATTAGATACCGCGGAATCATTGGGGGGGAGGGGAGGGGGAATTGCAGTAATATGAGAAATAACTTACATGTATTTTTCCAGTCCATCTTAAAGGTGACTGGTTGTAAATCCAACAGAGTTTGTTTTCTTTATTATTTAGTATTTTATCATATAGATACGTTGCTTTCCCTTGTCCTCGGTGTGCAATCAGCATCATGTATTTTCAAGGTATTCTGCATTGCAGATTTATGGAAATGGAAGTGGTCAATCAGATTTCACAACAGCAAACAAACTAGCCTAAGAATACTAGTTACTGTAGGCTTCTTTGGTCATCTAGACCGACTCAAGGTCTCCCACACAGACAGTAATTCAGAATCATAGAAAAATCATCATGTACTGTACTGCAATGCCAGACATGACCAGAGGATACAGAGTAGAAGCAGAGATTTGACCTGGATAAGACGACGTTCTTCTTCCTGGCAACAGGACCGCAGGTATCACATGGCACAATACCGAATGTTGAAAATGTAGAAGACTTCGAAATTATGTAAGGCTTAGCGAAAAGATCTATCAAAAGAGATGGTAACTTGCTAGTATAAGAAAGTTCATTGTGAGTGACCAGTTCAAGTCCAGTTTATATAGCATTAAAATGTTTCTGTTTTGTTCTGTTCTTTAAAACCAGTAGAGCATAGAACCCATCTTTCTAGCCATCTTTTATACCCTTTTCTGTGCCTCTATTTCTCTACTTAGTGTTCACTTGTCATATCTCTTTTTCGAGATGTGTCATATTCAGTGCTTGCGTCTTTTGATTTAATGTAGTTATACAAGCTAAATTCATGAGTTCCATATTAGTGATTCTGTCATAGCACTGAGTCTTAAGTGGCACCTGTAAAACATGTTCGAAGTATTTTCTCGCATTCATATTCCTAGTCTGGTATATCTGTCTCGTCCTTCAACTTAATGTTGATGCTAAGATATATATTCGATTCCACACTCCAAAGTGGTATTATGAGCATTTCGCTTCTATGTATATTCAATAGCATTGCTCTCTCTCTCTCTCTCTCTCTCTCTCTCTCTCTCTCTCTCTCTCTCTCTCTCTCTCTCTCTCTCTCTCTCTTCTCTCTCTCTCTCGCTCGCTCGTCCCCCTCACTGGGAGACAGACAACACCAATTTATGTATTATATATGTGAAAATGTCATTGATATGTGACTTGAAGATGATCACAATCTTTCTATCTAATGACACTTGGGCAACAAATCTGACAACTGAGATCGCAGTCCTACAGGCGGGAGCAGATTTTGAAGGGGTCAGTGTTATTCACAAGGTTGAGAACGTTTATTATAATAATGCGCGGCAGACGTAGAAAATGTAGTACCCAATCAACAATGGCAAAACGATCACTGAAGGCGTGGACTATTATAGTCCGCTTAGAACAAATCATGCAAAGAAGGCAATATACGTATAACTGGCAGAACTATACTCGAAATCACCTATTATGTAGCGAATAGAAAACAATACACATGGAAAGTAATCATGCAGCGAGTATTGTAGCAGGAGTCATCAATGTGCTAGCTGTTTCACATGCGTGTATCTCTGTAATAGGATACGCTGACTGACTCTAAATAATTGGTGCTGTTGCTTCTCTATCTGAAATGAACGACGTGGTTGTTATAGATATTCTATCCCATGTAGTGTTAAGTCTTCAAGAAGCAAGTCAATGACAGGGAAGAATTTGCCGATTATAATAAATAAAAGAGCACCGATTAGTCACTGGGGAGTGTGAATCACTATTATCCAATGCTCGGCAATTGTTTACATTTGCATATCGAAAAGATATCCCTTATTTTGTGGTATTTTTGGCATTCCTAAACCCAGATGAGAAGATATTACTATCGCCAATCACACATTCATGTTTCATCGTAACCATCCAGTGCCTATGGGCTTAGGCGATAACATTTCTCTTTTTATATGCTATTGTTCCATTTTATTTTGAGAGGTTTCAAGAGTTCTTTTGCTATCTTTCTGTACTATATTTTCTTTTTGTTTCCAACTCCTATATGCTTCTGCTTTACAACAGCAAATTGTTTAAAGTTAGGCCGAAAGGCAATAATGTAGAGACGAAACTACGCGTATGTTTATTAGTTTCGGGGAAATTAGTGAATTCAAAGCAAGTAAAGCAAATAAGGGGGGTACGGGGTGTCAGGCATTGGTAGCACCTTTGGTAAGGATGGCTCTCATGTCCTTTCAGGACCCATCCCCCACTGGTCCAAGTCTGACACCCAGCTCGTGCCTGTGGCTCCTAGTAGCTGTCAGCATGCGACAGCGGCCACCCCCCGGGCAACAGCTGTGAGAGGCTGGCTAAACCAGGCATGGGTATCCGATTTGGTGTCAAACCAAGAGGTAAACTAGGGTATGCCTACCCAGCATGTGAAGACAGGATTCGGCAGACTGCGCGGAAGAAATCATTCCTGATTCAACGGGCAAGACGGCGTTTACCTGCAAAGCGTTGTGGAACGTAATGAGCACGGCAAGGCACGTAGAGCGCCCTGGTCATCCACTGCACCTGTATTCGTCTCCAATCGTCTCGACTTGTCTTGCCACTGGACTCAGATGGACTCAGGCGAGAGAGTGAGGTCGACGAATTGCGCAACTCTTCCTCACTTTAATCCAAGTCATCGCGCAAGTCATTCTTCATCCAACGTCACATATCACCTTCAAGCCCTGTGGCGATGGGCGAGCGGCAAAGCGGCAGGCGTGGGTACGCTGGCAGCCGTAGTCGCAGACCTGCACACAGGCGGCTCAGGCCATATGGTCGTCTTCTACTGACCGGAGCAGCAGTGGGATTCGGCAGCCCCCTGAGCGACTGAGCAGCCCTCTATAGGAACACACTGCTCACCTCCATAGCATGAGGAAGGGGCTAGAAAAGGTGCCCTAAACATTGTCTGCTTCATCACTACCTAACCAGCTAGCCGCGGTTGGTGGGTACCCTAACTGCGGTCGACATACAAAGAAAGATAAAACAAGCAAAGCTAAAAGAGTAAACCATATTCCCTTAACAATTGGAACTTGGAATGTACGCACCCTACTTGACAGAGACGGCGCGTCAGGTCCAGAGAGACGAACAGCACTGATTGGGAGAGAGCTGGGCAGGTACAACATCGACATTGCAGCCTTGAGCGAGACACGACTTGCAGAAGAAGGCCAAATCTGTGAAATTGGTGCCGGCTACACATTTTTCTGGAGTGGAAGGAAAAGCGAGGAAAGACGCCAATCCGGTGTGGGATTTGCCATTAAGTCGGCCCTGGTCGGCAAATTAGCTGGATTTCCAAAGGCTAGTAAACGACAGGCTCATGACCATGAAGTTGCCTCTGCTGAATGGAAGGAAGCACGCAACCATTGTGAGTGTCTACGCACCAACTATGACCAACGAAGATGATGTCAAGAATAAGTTCTATGAGGACCTGCACAATGTATTAACATCTGTTCCCAAAGGAGACAAACTTATACTCCTTGGGGATTTCAATGCCAGAGTAGGCACGGACACCACCTCTTGGAGTGGCATTATTGGAAAGCATGGAGTCGGAAATTGTAACAGCAATGGACTCCGCCTCCTTCAGACATGTGCCGAACATGATCTCCTGATTACGAACACAATTTTCCGTCTCCCCATGAGAAATAGGACATCGTGGATGCACCCTCGCTCGAAACACTGGCACCTCATTGACTATGTCATCGTCAGGAGGAGTGACAGACAAGACGTTCGAGTGACAAAATCCATGTGTGGTGCCGAATGTTGGACAGACCATCGTCTCATTGTCTCGAAAATGAACATCCACATCAGGCCACCACGGCGTCCTCAAGGGGCGAAAATGCAAACAAAGCTAAATGTCACCCGCCTAAACAGCAAGAAAATGCAGCAGTCGTTTGAAAATATGCTGGAAGACCGCCTCAAGCCCAATGCTGAAGCTAAACAGGATACAGAAACAGAATGGAGAGCCCTAAAGGACACGATTTACAACACTGCTATGGAAATCCTGGGTCCAGCCCCCCGAAAGCATAAAGACTGGTTTGATGAAAATTCCGAAGACATCAACCAATTGCTGGCCGAGAAACATCTTCTCCTCAAGGCACATTTGAATGACCCAAAGTCAACATCAAAAAAAGATGCTTTCAAGAACATTCAGAGAGTAGTGCAGCAGAAACTTCGGCACATGCGGGACTCCTGGCTGAGCAGCAAAGCTGATGAAATTCAGGGCTTTGCTGACAGACACGATATGAAAAACTTCTACGACTCACTGAAAGCGGTCTATGGTCCTTCATCACCAGGCATAGTTCCCCTCCTCAGTGCAGACGGGGGAACATTGGTCACCGATAAGAAAGAAATCCTCCAACGCTGGGCAGAGCATTTCAGCAAAATCTTAAATGCAACTTCCTTCTTCGATGATGAAACCATCAATTGCCTTCCTCAAGTTCCCACCAATGAGACTCTTGATGACCTGCCAACCATAGTGGAAATAAACAAAGCCATCCAGCAACTCTCCAGCGGCAAGGCACCTGGTCCTGACTCCATCCCAGCAGAGATATACAAGGCAGGTGGGCCGGTCCTAACAGAGCAGCTTCACCAAGTCTTCACAAACATATGGATGAACGAGACCATGCCACAAGATTTTAAGGACGCGTCAATAGTCCACCTTTACAAACGTAAAGGAAACCGCCAATCCTGTGACAACCACCGAGGCATCTCCTTGCTTTCAATTGCAGGGAAGATACTCGCCAGAATTCTTCTCAATCGCCTCACAGCCCATCTCGATCAAGGTCTTCTTCCTGAGAGTCAATGTGGCTTCAGAAAAGAACGTGGAACTGTTGACATGATTTTCGCTGCAAGGCAGCTGCAAGAGAAATGTCAGGAACAGAACTGCGAAATGTTCTCCACTTTCATTGACCTTACCAAGGCTTTTGATACAGTCAGCAGAGAAGGACTCTGGAAGATTATGGCAAAATATGGCTGTCCACGAAAGTTTGTCCAAATAGTGCGGCTATTTCATGACGGCATGCAGGCAAGAGTACAGGAAAATGGTGAGCTGTCTGAACCCTTTCCTGTCACCAATGGAGTGAAGCAAGGATGTGTCCTGGCACCAACACTGTTCAGCCTCATGTTTTCAGCCATGTTGATGAATGCCTTCGAGAACGACGACATTGGAATAGACATCAACTACCGTATGGATGGAAAGTTATTCAATCTCAGAAGGCTGAAAGCTAAAACCAAAATTAACAGCGGCACCGTCAGAGAGCTCCTGTTTGCTGATGATTGCGCTCTATACGCCAACTCAGAGGCGGACATGCAACATAATGTTTCAGCTTTCTCACATGCCTGTGCCAACTTTGGGCTCAATATCAACTTGGAGAAGACTGTAGTTATGTACCAGCCAGCTCCAGGGAATAATCACACTGTGCCGAATATCAAAGTGAATGATCATAGACTAAGTGTTGTGGACAAATTTACCTATCTTGGCAGCACCGTGTCACAAGCTGCCACAATCGATGACGAAGTGAATGCAAGAATCTCCAAGGCCAGTGCAGCCTTTGGCAGACTGTACAAGAATGTATGGGACAGAACTGGAATAAGCCTGCAAACAAAGCTAAAAGTCTACAAAGCAGTTGTATTATCCACACTGCTATATGCTTGTGAAACCTGGACTGTTTATCAGCGACACGCTAGGAAATTAAACCACTTCCACACAGTCTGCCTAAGGAAGCTACTGAAGATTAAATGGCAAGACAAGATTCCAGACACTGAAGTCCTAGAAAGAGCATCCATGCCCAGTATCCACACTATACTGATGAAGAATCAGATTCGCTGGGCTGGTCACCTTGACTCGCATGCCAGATCACAGGCTCCCTAAACGAATTTTTTACAGCGAACTGCGTTGTGGTAAACGCTCCCAAGGTGGCCAGAGGAAACGTTTTAAAGACACTCTGAAAATTTCACTGAATGCTTTTGGAATTCATCATGACACCTGGGAGGCTGCAGCCAGAGACCGAAATTCGTGGCGTGCATCATTGCGCAAGGGTGCAGTCATATGTGAGGCAACCAGGACTGCAAGAGCTGTGAAGAAAAGGCAGGACAGAAAAACCACTGCAGGAAATCCTCCTCCAGAGACGTCAAGCATTCTTTGTCCACATTGTCAAAGAACATTTCGAGCCAAAATAGGCCTTATCAGCCATCTTAGAACCCATGGCTCCACACCTTCAACCCCACTGGATGAAATGAATGGTCATCATCATTCTTGATGGACAAACAACAAAGCAAATAAAAGAAATATTATACAAGGATGTGTCTTGTTGACTGTTTTGAATATTTACAGCAAGACAGTATTCCCCAAAATCGAACATTTTGAGGCAGTTAACATTGGAGGGAAAGAAAGGGGAGGGGTGAAATATGAACATTCTTAGATACGCTTATAAACGTTTTAACAAAAGCATTAGTCTGCAGACCAGTGAATACATCATAGTTGAATACATGGTGGTTTCCATCAGCATCTTCTTTGAACGCCGCCTGACATGAAAGAGAGAGACGTTGGGAAATATCGAAAAAGAGCAAGGCAAAGAATACTGAGAATTCTTTCTGGTTTGGCACGGAGCATAGATGAGGACATTCTCAAGAAGTTGTATATTGGACGAGTGTGGCCAATACTTGAGTACAATATTGCAGCATGGTCACACTTTCACAAAAACGTTCAAAATCAAGGAACGTCTTCAACATATGCACGATTTAAGAGATAACAGAGCCCAGCAAGTAGCAGAGAAATTGAAAAGACTGGCAGGCTAGCACTCTTTAATGGTCTTGAAAGGGAAGACTAAAGAGAAAGAACTTTGTAAAAGTTGTAAAAAGAAAGATCAAGATAGATCTTATTCTCAGCATATCAACAGTCAAACCCATTAACAATGAACACAGCAGCACCTATTTGAGAAATGTTGAACACATTTGTGAAAAGAACACAATGAATAAAACAATAAGAAGACCATAAATTACATTAGTGTCCAAGCAGCACTATAATCCATACATATACAGACGAATCAGTAAACAATTAAAAAGAAATGGGATGTGAAAGGATTCATCTAATTTTTTTTTTTTAAGTCGCAAAGAAAACACAGTCGGTGGCAAGTGGGAAATTTTCAAGTAACTTTGCACCAGAAAGACTTGGCTTGCTCTTGTTCGATTTGTCAGAGGCCTTAAAAACTGCAGAAAGAATGCTGATGACAAAGACCAATAAAGAGCAACACATAGATACACAGTCAGTTAACCAACTGTCTGTGCATATATATGTTTATATAGGGGGGTACAGGGTGTCAGACATTGGCAGTACCTTTGGTAAGGATGACTGTCACGCTCTTTTCAGGGCCCGTCCCCCACTGGTCCAAGCCTGACATTCCGAAACTCCATCTTCAAAATTGGTGGTCCTTCATTATTACACCGAATATCGTATTGTTCATCTCTGTTAATCATCATAAAGGTATTTCACATAATAAACCCATATATGTAGAATCTTATCTGTTTCTATTATGATTTTTCCAACTTTAATTTTTAGACAGTCTGCTGATGAACTTGTTCTTTTATTAGTAAGTTCCTGAATTCTTTTGTGCACTAATTTGGTATTTTGACTGTTGTGTTGTTTTTCAATTTCTATGCAATTTTTCTCAAGCCATACTTCTTTTGCATCCTTACATAATATTCTGACTTGCCTGTGAATTTCTTCATATTTGGCAGGATTATTTTTATTGAGTCTTCTTGTTTCCATTAGTTGTACAATTTCTTCAGTCGTCCATTTCTTATGACCCACCTTCTTTAATTTTGGAATAGTTGTTTCTGCAGCCAAACTAATTGAATTCTTCAACATTTCCCATTGATCATCCACGTCTTGAAATAGGATATCTAGATCAGACAATATACCAAATCTGTTCTGTACTTCTATGTTGAATTTATTTTGTATTTCCTTGTCAATTCTCATTGTATACAGATCATATTTAGTGTTTCCTGTTAAATACTTGACTTTCTTTAACTTTACCCTGAATGTATCTGTAAGTAATCTGTGGTCACTATAACAATGAGCACTGGGAACTATTTTTGCACTTGTTAACGCATTTCGAAACCTTCTGCTAATCAGAATGTAATCAATCTGATTTCTAATCCAGCTATTAGGACTCCGCCATGTCCATATTCTTCTAGGGTGTTGTTTACACCAAGTGTTTCCTACAATCATTTCCTGCTTTTTTCCCCATTCTACAAGTTTGTATCCTCTTTCGTTTCTCTCTCCCAAACTATGGTTTCCTACTGTTTCCTACTTTTGCACCTATTATGATGTTTATTTCCGAATGTTTAAATTTCTTAAAGCAGACTCTATGTCATTATAAAATTCCTCTACACTATCTTCACTGGATTCTCCTCTGGAGCATATGTTTGAATAACGTTTATGCTAAAATGCCAGCCGCTTAATTTAACTAGTAGAACTCTGTCTGACACAGGCCAATAGCCTTGAACAGATTATGATGTTTGCCGTTCCAAGATAATTACTAGCCCTATTTGTCGATCTTCTCCTCCAGAATAAATAATCTTAAAATCTGCATCTATCTTAATGCCTGCTCCTGTCCATCTCGTTTCGCACATCCCTAATATTTTAATTTTCTCTCTTTCCATTTCATTTTTGTTGTTATCTAGTTTTTCATCGTGGTTTAACGTCCCAACATTCCATGTTACTAACTTTAATGTCTCTGTCCTTGTCTTGTGATGTGTAATTAGGCGAATCTTAATGAATTATATATCTCATCATCTCATCATGTTCCTCTTGTACCTTGTGGTGTCGAGGTGAAGTATAAACAGCGGGAGAGTGCCCGCTTATGGGTTTAATTATACTGTTAGATGGTAACCTACTTGCATGGTCAATCCATTTGACTTGCTGCCTTCTAATAAAATCTAGTGCAGCTATAACCCCCACTTTAGTCCTGATTTCTTCATTTCTGATCTTATTGCTTCTTGATACATTGAGTATTCTTTTCAGGAATCTCATTTCTGTTGTGATTTTTCTTTTCTCTTTTTCTGTCATTGTCCAGGTTTGGCATTGGTAACATAAAGTTGGTAGGAAGATTATGTTGTAAAGTGCTTTCTTAGTATAGTGTGTTGTTTTTTTTTTTTGGTTGCCTCAATATAAAATTCAATATCTCAGTAACCAACTGAGGGAAAATGACGAGATTTAGCATATAACCTTATAATTATGTCCACCCAACAAAAAAATTTTTGTTCTGGAGATTGTACAGCAGATTTCAATGTTTGATTATATGCGGTATATATTTTATTGCCCCCGCATTCATTCCATCATTTTAAGAGTATTACCGCTTCAACAAGACACACCCCCGCTGTTTTTTGAAATTTGTCTGCGCGGTTTCACTTTTGGCAGACTGGGGGAATTTATATGGGGTAGTTCAGAGGTGTCTTCAAACTGTGGGTTATTTCATGACACGTGATTATATAAATAAACTAGCTGGCTCGGCCCGGCTCCTGGCGGGGATCTATCTATCTATCTATCTATCTAATCTAATCTAATCTAATCTATCTATCTATCTATCTATCTATCTATCTATCTATCTATCTATCTATCTATCTATCTATCTATCTGTCTGTCTGTCTATCTATCTATCTATCTATCTATCTATCCATCTGTCTGTCTGTCTGTCTGTCTGTCTGTCTGTCTGTCAGTCTGTCTGTCTCTCTGTCTGTCTGTCTGCCTACCTGCCTGCCTGTCTGCCTGCCTGCCTGTCTGTCGGGTCTGTTTGTCTGTCTGTCTGTCTGTCTGTCTGCCTGCCTGCCTGCCGGCCGGCCGGCCGACCCACCCACCCTCCCACCCACCGACCGACCGACCGATCGACCGACCGGCCCACCGATCGACCCACCGACCGACCCACCGACCGACCCACCCTCCCAGTCAGCCAGCCAGCCATCCACCCACCCATCCACCTACCTTTCTGTCTACCTACCTACCTACCTACCTGTCTGTCTGTCTGTCTGTCTGTCTGTCTGTCTGTCCGCGCTATTAAATATTGATAAAAGTTACTTGAAAAAACGTCAGGACCATGTGTTGAAAGAGGAAGAGGACTATTCGAGAAAGGATGGATTGAATTTTATGCAACCGAGAGCAATCATCAACCTACTGGAATCGTCCGACACAGATTAAGGTCTGAGCAGATCGCAGACCTTAATCTACGTACACACTTACTGAGATATTTTGCTCCAACTATTCAGACGAATTGCAGGCCCTAAACATTACAGCATCAGCATCAGCTGAAGAAACAAGAAGGAAATGAAAAATAAGGTAAGAAATATATTCCTTCTACTTTCCTGTTAATTTACAAATTATTTACCCCGTGCCTCTGTAAATTCTCTGTCTTTACTAATATTACACATTGCTCCCCTCTCGGATTCTCCTTGGTGAAGTGGTCAAGCTGTCTGACTCGGGCTCCGAAGGTTGTATGTTCGATTCCGGGCCGCGTCCTTCATTTCACGAGTGCATTTTTTCGGAGAGTCCCGAGGGTCGTCGCTGGAACTACGGAGTCCGTGTCTATCTGTCTGTCTGTCTGCTTGTCTGTCTGTCTGTCTGTCTGTCTGTCTGTCTGTCTGACCCGGCCCGGCTTCGCTCAGCTCATGGTGGGGAGCATCTCATTTAATTCATATAAGTAGTCATATAAGCTCCCGTTCCCGACTATCTGTCTGTCTGTCAGTCTATCTGTCTGTCTGTCTGTCTGACCCGGCCCGGCTTCGCCCAGCACCTGATGGGAAGCATCTCATTTAATTCATATAAGTAGTCATATAAGTTCCCGTTCCGACTGTCTGTCTGTCTGTCTGTCTGTCTGTCTGTCTGTCTGTCTGTCTGTCTGTTTGTCTGTCTGTCTGTCTGTCTGCCCACCCGTTCGTCCGTCCTTCCGTCTCTCCCTCCGTCTATCCCACCCTCTCTATCTATCTATCTATCTATATATCTATCTATCTATCTATCTATCTATCTATCTATCTATCTATCTATCTATCTGTCTGTCTGTCTGTCTGTCTGTCCGTCCCCCCCTTGCATGCAGCCATGGATATGGTCAAGGGTCATAGACTAAGACGAGGCAGGTCCTGAATGGCACAGGGGGAATTTTCTATACGTCAGGTGAGTGATCTAGCGACCATCAATCGTGAAAAAGAGTGGGTTGAAGTTCCGGAAGACATGGTGGACTGGCACAATGTAATAGTAACACTGGGTCGTGAGTGCAGAGAATGGGCAGCAGGCCGCACTGATTCAGAGTAACACACATCAAGGTGACATAGTCATCTACACCAATGGGTCAGCGGTGAGAGACAGAAGTTGTGTTTGGGGTTTTATTACAAAGGCTAACGGGCCAGTCTTGAAAAAGGAGAGTCTGGCATATGAGACTACGACATCCAACATGACAATGGAGGTGGGGGAAGTAACAGCGGCATTCCGTTGGCTAGAGGAGACTACTGCAACACACACTGTATTCATTACGGATTCAAAGAGTATGCTTAATAGGTGGAGAAAGGAATGTTTCGCGTGGAAAGTCTTTCTTCGCTTCGGAGGTCACAGATTGTGAGAATTGTGTGGATATTTTGTCCTGGCCATGCGGGGGTGCGGGGGAATGAACAGGTTGATAGGCTAGCAGGGAATGCACCTCTTGGTGGTAGATTGCCTATGGACAAGGTGGGGGAGGGGGGGGGGTCGTGCGCTTGTGGGACCAGGTGGAGAAGGCGTGGGAACAGATTGAGAACCCATATGTGGAAAGAATGAGATTGCGGGGGATCGGCAGGGGTTCTGGAAGAATCTCAAAACTGAGAGGGAAGACCAGGAGAACTTTTAATCAGATAGCGGTGGGAACGATTTGTAGTATGACTCTTCGCTGGCTGTTGAACGAAGGGACGGAGCACGTATGGGAATGTTCTGAGTGCAGTGATGTCGGTCCTTAACTCAACTCAACTCAAGTAAACGTTAATTGCATTTTCTTAAAACGATGTTGCAATCAACCACAGCATTTATTGTTGTTTTACGAGGGTAAGTTAATAAGTAAGTCACAAATGACTGTAGAAAAATAACTAAAGATGATAACAACTTGAAACCAGTTTATTTTTATACATACATTGTCCCTTTATTTCTCAACATAATTTCCACCAACATTGGTGCACTTACCCCATCGTTTTATCAGTCCTCCTAAACCGGTTGCATAAAACTGAGTGCCATGTTTTCATTTACCTGCCATCCCACAGAATTGTGTGACTTACTTATTGACTCGCCTTCGTAACTTTTTATACCCCGCTATGCACAGCTTTACGGGACAAACATTTGTCAGCATAAACAGGAAACCTACCTTGGTGGGAGACATTTCGAGAATGACACCGAAGTTGAATGTGAAGTGAAAACGTGGTTTAGAAAACAGAGCATGCAGTTCTATGCAGCCGGTTTGGTAGAACTGATGCAACGATGGGATAAGTTCATCAATGTTGGTGGAAATTATGTTGAGAAATGAAGGGACAATGTGTATATAAAAATAAACTGGTTTCAAGTTGTTATCATCTTTAGTTATTTTTCGACAGCCATTTGTGACTTACTTATTAACTTACCCTCGTGTTATCCTTTAAGTCCAGCGCCAGTTGGTGACATAGTACAAGTTAAAAATCAAATAGATCAAATACTTGAAATACCTAGTACTAAATAGTAAATGCACATGAACATATGATGCAGAGATAAACAAAACAATCGCAATTCCTGGGGGGATCTTTAATTAGAATGAATAACATAATTTTAAAAATCCTCCCAAAAAGACCAGCTTCAGATAGGTTATGCGATGTTTGTTCTTCTGTGTGGGTTCGAATATTAGATAATGAGGGATGAAATGGTGAAGAAACTATAGATAATGAATATGTGGGCTTGTGACCAAGTGCAAGTGTTAATACATAACTCCCCAGAACCATATTTCTATGACTATCTCTACGAATATAAAAGACATACTAATCGTGGTTATAATTAGTTTTTAAAATTTTATGTTTTGCGAGGGCTTGTTTTGGTGATTGTTTTACAGTTTGTAATCGTTGTAGATTAATTTATTACTGTTGAAAGTGTGGCGGTGTATTATGTTTAATGATTCAAATTAGACATCTTTATTTGAGTTCAATACCTACGTTTTAACTACCACGTAAAAACAATAAAGCTGGCAGGAAATTAAAGTCAATAAAGACATACCAAACAAAGTAAGGGATCCCTTTTCACGTCATAAGGCACTTTGGGTATATGGTGCTAGCCTCATATGGTTAGACCATTAGGCAATCGATGGAAGAAAAATGCGGACATAACAAGTTTCCTACTATAGGTTTGTGATTTGATAGCGCCATCACATTTTGCAAAGAGGTAGAGGCGGCCAATTGCTCCCTCCTGTGACACGCGACGGGCCCAGGCGTCGAACCCACGTCTGACCATGTTTATGACACTATCGGCTAAGTTAGCTATCAAATTCGCTAGCACTCCCGTAAAATAGATGAAGGATGTTATGAATACCTGGCTGGTAGACTTTACTTCCCATGTTCTGGTACCCACTTTAGGTTGGATCGGCCTGGAAAACCAAATCACTTTTAAAAGTATCGTTGTCTACAGAGGGGAATTCAAACACATGACCATCGGATCGGCAGACCCCCTGGAAGGTTAACCAGGTCAACAAATGCCCGCAGAAGTCGGATGCGCCCTGGTCATCCACTGCACCTGTATTCGTCTCCAGTAGTCTCGACTTGTCTTGCCACTGGACTCAGATGGACTCAGGCGAGAGAGTGAGGTCGACGAATTGCGCAACTCTTCCTCGCTTTAATCCAAGTCATCGCGCTAAGTCATTCTTCATCCAACGTCATATATCACCTTCAAGCCCTGTGGCGATGGGCGAGCGGCGAAGCGGCAGGCGTGGGTACGCTGACAGCCGTAGTCGCAGACCTGCACACAGGAGGCTTAGCCATATGGTAGTCTTCTACTGACAGGAGCAGCAGTGGGATTCGGCAGCCCCCTGAGCGACTGAGCAGCCCTCTATAGGAACATACTACTCACCTCCATAGCATGAGGAAGGGGCTAGAAAAGGTGCCCTTAACATTGTCTGCTCCATCACTACCTAACCAGCTAGCCGCAGGTTGGTGGGTACCCTAACTGCGGTCGACATATAAAGAAAGATAAAATAAGCAAAGCTAAAAGAGTAAACCATATTCCCTTAACAATTGGAACTTGGAATGTACGCACCCTACTTGACAGAGACGGAGCGTCGGGTCCAGAGAGACGAACAGCACTGATTGGAAGAGAGCTGGGCAGGTACAACATCGACATTGCAGCCTTGAGCGAGACACGACTTGCAGAAGAAGGCCAAATCTGTGAAATAGGTGCCGGCTATACATTTTTCTGGAGTGGAAGGAAAAGCGAGGAAAGACGCCAATCCGGTGTGGGATTTGCCATTAAGTCGGCCCTGGTCGGCAAATTAGCTGGATTCCCAAAGGCTATAAACGACAGGCTCATGACCATGAATGCTGAATGGAAGGAAGCATGCAACCATTGTGAGTGTCTATGCACCAACTATGACCAACGAAGATGATGTCAAGAACAAGTTCTATGAGGACCTGCACAATGTATTAACATCTGTTCCCAAAGGAGACAAACTTATACTCATTGGGGATATCAATGCCAGAGTAGGCACGGACACCACCTCTTGGAGTGGCATTATTGGAAAGCATGGAGTCGGAAATTGTAACAGCAATGGTCTCCGCCTCCTTTAGACATGTGCCGAACATGATCTCCTGATTACGAACACAATTTTCCGTCTCCCCATGAGAAATAGGACATTGTGGATGCACCCTCGCTCGAAACACTGGCACCTCATTGACTATGTCATCGTCAGGAGGAGTGACAGACAAGACGTTCGAGTGACAAAATCCATGTGTGGTGCCGAATGTTGGACAGACCATCGTTTCATTGTCTCGAAAATAAACATTCACATCAGGCCACCACGGCGTCCTCAAGGGGCGAAGATGCAAAAAATGCTAAATGTCACCCGCCTAAACAGCAAGAAAATGCAGCAGTCGTTTGAAAATATGCTGGAAGACCGCCTCAAGCCCAATGCTGCAGCTAAACATGATACAGAAACAGAATGGAGATCCCTAAAGGACATAATTTACAACACTGCTATGGAAATCCTGGGTCCAGCCTCCCGAAAGCATAAAGACTGGTTTGATGAAAATTCCGAAGACATCAACCAATTGCTGGCCGAGAAACATCTTCTCCCCAAGGCACATTTGAATGACCCAAAGTAAACATAAAAAAAATGATGCTTTCAAGAACATTCAGAGAGTAGTGCAGCAGAAACTTCGGCGCATGCGAGGCTCCTGGCTGAGTAGCAAAGCTGATGAAATTCAGGGCTTTGCTGACAGACATGATATGAAAAACTTCTACGACTCACTGAAAGTGGTCTATGGTCCTACATCACCAGGCATAGCTCCCCTCCTCAGTGCAGATAGCGGAACATTGGTCACCGATAAGAAAGAAATCCTTCAACGCTGGGCAGAGCATTTCAGCAAAATCTTAAATGCAACTTCCTTCTTCGATGATGAAACCATCAACTGCCTTCTTCAAGTTCCCAACAATGAGACACTTGATGACCTGCCAACCATAGTGGAAGTAAACAAAGCCATCCAGCAACTCTCCAGCGGCAAGGCACCTGGTCCTGACTCCATACCAGCAGAGATATACAAGGCAGGTGGGCGGTCCTAACAGAGCAGCTTCACCAAGTCTTTACATACATATGGGTGAATGAGACCATGCCACAAGATTTCAAGGACGCGTCAATAGTCCACCTTTACAAACGTAAAGGAAACCGCCAATCCTGTGACAACCACCGAGGCATCTCCTTGCTTTCAATTGCAGGGAAGATACTCGCCAAAATTCTTCTCAATCGCCTCACAGTCCATGTCGATCAAGGTCTTCTTGCTTAGAGTCAATGTGGCTTCAAAAAAGAACGTGGAACTGTTGACATGATTTTCGCTGCAAGGCAGCTGCAAGAGAAATGTCAGGAACAGAACTGCGAAATGTTCTCCACTTTCATTGACCTTACCAAGGCTTTTGATACAGTCAGCAGAGAAGGACTGTGGAAGATTATGGCAAAATGTGGCTGTCCACGAATGTTCGTCCAAATAGTGCGGCTATTTCATGACGGCATGCAGGCAAGAGTACAGGAAAATGGTGAACTGTCTGAACCCTTTCCTGTCACCAATGGAGTGAAGCAAGGATGTGTCCTGGCACCAACACTGTTCAGCCTCATGTTTTCAGCCATGTTGATGAATGCCTTCGAGAACGATGACATTGGAATAGACATCAACTACCGTATGGATGGAAAGTTATTCAATCTCAGAAGGCTGAAAGCTAAAACCAAAATTAACAGCGACACCGTCAGAGAGCTCCTGTTTGCTGATGATTGCGCTCTATACGCCAACTCAGAGGCGTTCATGCAACATAATGTTTCAGCTTTCTCACATGCCTGTGCCAACTTTGGGATCAATATCAACTTGGAGAAGACTGTAGTTATGTACCAGCCAGCTCCAGAGAATAATCACACTGTGCCGAATATCAAAGTGAATGATCATAGACTAAGTGTTGTGGACAAATTCACCTATCTTGGCAGCACTGTCACAAGCTGCCACAATTGATGACGAAGTGAATGCAAGAATCTCCAAGGCAAGTGCGGCCTTTGGCAGACTGTACAAGAATGTATGGGACAGAACTGGAATAAGCCTGCAAACAAAGCTAAAAGTCTACAAAGCAGTTGTATTATCCACACTGCTATATGCTTGTGAAACCTGGACTGTTTATCAGCGGCACGCTAGGAAATTAAACCACTTCCACACAGTCTCCCTAAGGAAGCTACTGAAGATTAAATGGCAAGACAAGATTCCAGACACTGAAGTCCTAGAAAGAGCATCCATGCCCTGTATCCATACTACACTGATGAAGAATCAGATTCGTTGGGCTGGTCACTTGACTCGCATGCCAGATCACAGGCTCCCTAAACGAATTTTTTACAGCGAACTGCGTTGTGGTTAACGCTCCCAAGGTGGCCAGAGGAAACGCTTTAAAGACACTCTGAAAATTTCACTGTATGCTTTTGGAATTCATCATGACACCTGGGAGACTGTAGCCAGAGACAGAAATTCGTGGCGTGCATCATTACACAAAGGTGCAATCATATGTGAGGCAACCAGGACTGCAAGAGCTGTAAAGAAAAGGCAGGACAGAAAAACCACTGCAGGAAATCCTTCTCCAGAGACGTCAAGCATTCTTTGCCCACATTGTCAAAGAACATTTCGAGCCAAAATAGGCCTTATCAACCATCTTAGAACCCACGGCTCCACACCTTCAACCCCACTGGATGAAATGAATGGTCATCATCATTCTTGATGGACAAACAACAACATCTTGCTGTGAAATTGTTACAAGTCGAACGTTGCATGTGTAGTTATTATACTGCTAGCTAACGTACATCAAAAATGATGGCTAGCCGTCTAGTGTGTTTCTTGGTGCAAAGTGTTCTTGATCAAGTGGACTTGAGCTCCTAGGACTTGAAGTCTGCACAGGACAATTCTGGAAAATACTTTTCCAACAATATACAGAAGTGAGATACCCTATAGTTGTTGCAGTCGCTCCTATAGTCCTTGTTCTTAGTACAGTGTTATGATGCTTGAATCTTTTCAATCCTGTGGGACTTGTCCTTCTCGCCAGCATAGCTCTGTTAGCTGGTGGATCTGTAGAGCGAGTGTATCTTGCCCACTCCTGATAACCTCTATTGGAATCCCATCCTTACCTGGAGCCTTGCCAGATGCAAGTTCATTTATAGCACACTTAACTTCTGTTATGGTGGGGAAGTGTGTCCAGGTGGTCAAAAGTTGGTAGAGCCTCTATGGCGTTGAGGGCATCATCCGCTAGTTTGGTCTCACTTGAGTAAAGCTCCAAATAGTACCCTACCCATCTGTCCATCTGCTGTTTCTTATCAGTGATGATTTCTCCAGTAAAGGTTTTCAACTAGCAAGAGAAGGTCCACCAGAGAGACGAATGGAGGCGGATTGTGTCTGCAGCAAAGAACCTCAATGGCTCGGAACGCTGAAGAAGAAGAAGAAGAAGAAGAAGAAGAAGAAGAAGAAGAAGAAGAAGAAGAAGAAGAAGAAGAAGAAGAAGAAGAAGAAGAAGAAGAAGAAGAAGAAGAAGAAGAAGAAGAAGAAGAAGAAGAAGAAGAAGAAGAAGAAGAAGAAGAAGAAGAAGAAGAAGAAGAAGAAGAAGAAGAAGAAGAAGAAGAAGAAGAAGAAGAAGAAGAAGAAGAAGAAGAAGAAGAAGAAGAAGAAGAAGAAGAAGAAGAAGAAGAAGAAGAAGAAGAAGGTTTTCAATGGTGCACTTCTTTTGATTACTGGACCACAGGCTTTCTTTATTCCTTCATACATGCTTCTGATGTTTCCCTTATCACTTGCGATTTAATGGACTCACATAACTTGATCCAATAATCATTTGCACACTGCCTGACAGCCTTTTGCACATGCTTCCTAGCTTGCTTTAGCTCACTCAGAATGTTACGCGTTGGCCTTTCCTTGTTTCTTAAGAGAGCTATCTTCTTCTTATCAATCAAGGGCTGCAGAGTCTGGCTGATTGCCGCAAACCAGTCCTGCCTCTTATGATCCACAGTGTCGTAAACCCCTACGTCAGTTTTATAAAAAGTTTCCTTAAGTTTACCCCACTTTTCATTAACTGTACAATTTTCTGGTGTATCAGTGAAAGCGTCTTCAAGTTGCTGTTGAAACTGAAAGCACTTTTCAGGATCGTCAGTGTTAATAGTATTAATCCTGGGGCTAGATTTGTGTTTAGCTGTGTAGATTCTCTTTGGTCTCAGTCTAACCCTTGCAACAACCAAAGAGTGAACCGTATCACAGTCAGCACTGTGGTAACTTCGAGTCAATGATGTATGGTTCAGATGTTGTCTCCGTGTGATGATGAAGTCCAGCTGGTGCCAATGGCCGGATCTTGGATGTTTCCATGTGACCTTATGCAGCTCTTTTGTTTTAAAAAAAGGAGTTTGTAATATATAGATTATTTCTGTTGCAATGCACTAGCAGTCTTTGCCCATTTTCATTCATGCGACCGATGTATTTTCCAAGGCACACTGGCCATGAATTCGAGTCCTTGCCCACACGAGCATTGAAATCACCCAGCATATAAATGTAGTCAGATTTTGGAACTGCCTTGATCTCGGAGTCTAACTCCTCATAGAACGAATCCTTCACATCATCAGAGGAATCGAGTGTCGGTGCATATGCAGTAATAATGGTGGCAAAACCACAAGAGGTTGCCAAGTGCAGGGATAATAGTCTTTAATTTCCTCCTGCTGGAATTTCAATCATTCACAGTAGCGAATTCTTCACTGCAAAGCCCACACCGTGTTGCCTTTTTTCTGTCTGCCCTCTACCCTTCCAAAAAAAGGTGTAATTGTTTTCCCTGAGTGATCCTTCCTCAGCGAGGCGAGTCTCCTGCAGGCCAGCAATATCAATGTTAAGACGATTGAGTTCGGCATCAATTACAGCCGTTTTTCTCACATCGTTAATATTGGTCAAGTCAGTGGAAAATCCTGGACACATGGTTTTCACGTTCCAGGTTGCAAGCCGTAAATTGAGGTTTCTATTTTTCTTTTTATTAGTACCTGGTGCATTGGTTATACAGCCTGCGATTCAGATTTTGTCCTAGCTCCAAGCACCCATTGAAGCAGGCAGGCTGTGGCGGATCAGAACCCAATTGACCAGGGGCTGTCCAGCTTGAGGCGGGTGGTAGTTGATCAGTGACACCTGTAGGTGTCCCCCACCGTCAGAGGCAACGCGTGGCGCCCCATGTCTACGCCAACTGACAGGGACTTATAACCCGTAACAACTGCCTCTCGCTTTGATTCAGAGACCGGTTAAGGCCAGGGATGGAGTTATTGCCTCTCCATAGCACAAAGCCTGGGCTAAAATATAGAGATCATGTGTTGCCCATGCAGAATGATCCCTCTCTCGGTCTACATAGTTCTCTCCAAAGGAAAGGTAACACCTCTACATCTGGAACAAGACAAGCTGCAGAAGCTGCCGGATCAGCAAAGCAATGCTCCTAGACCAGCCGCCAACCTAGGCTTATTGCATGGTCTGCCCTGTCATGACATTTTGTCTTTAGGTTGCATTTCCTCGCACCAGGGTAAGGCTTGTACCCTCCCAATTGCGCTCTTCCGCCCGAAGGAGTTGGTACAATGTGGGATGTTGGGTTTGGTAAGCGCCGCCCAACGTTCCAATATATATATATCGACAACACTAAAACATCAACAAACAAAACGTAGTTATATTATATAACTGTTTATTTACAGTATGTACAGTATGTTTTTACAAGAATTTATAAAAGCGTAATGACATTATATGAAATGGTTGGTGCAACATGTGATGGTATGCAAAGTATGATCACACGATTTTGTTTTCACATAAAGAGCTATAAACACTGCATGCAGATTCTGGGTTTCTTCACTGGAATACTATTGTCTGAGTAGGTTGTCTCTTCTAGCTGGTAGCCTGATAAATAGTTGTTACTTGTGGTGTGGGCATAAGGCTGGTCTCATGTTTGGTGGGCTGACATATGAGTATTATAGTCAAGGGGATGTCAAGCATCTGAGTGTCGGGCTTATCAAACATCTGGATGTCGGCACATCAAACACTGGCTATTGGGCTCATCACACGTCTGGTTGTTGGGTTCATCACACATCTGACTGCAGCTGGGTTGAGTACTGGAGGCATGATAAGCATCTTGGTGGCTTTGTTTGGTGCCTTGTTTGACTTAAGCACTGACTTGATTGTTTTGGTTACTAGCTTGATTGCTTAATAATGATAAGAAGAAATTATCTAGCCTTACCTCCACTCACTCACCCTTTAACAACAATTCCTTTTTGACAAGAGCACAACTTGATCGTTTTAGTTACTGGCTTGATTAATTCGGTTAGTGTCCTTGTTTGACTTGGTTACTGACTTGGTTTGGGCTGCTTGGCTTGAGTGATTCGATCAAAGTCAACTAGGATCTTACGCTGCTTTGCTATCATCTGTTCATAATCTTGATGAGTAAGTGTTATCCACATCTTTGTAGGAAGTTGCTTGTCGGACTTGGAAAAGAATCAGCGGATGTGTAACGGGATCATTCCTCTGTAGGATGAGACAACACGGAGTTATCACCAGCGCCAACCGTTCTAACAGTCTCACAATTACGAGTCATCTAGACCCAGTTAGCAGGCACAATCTTGGGGTCTGTAGTCATCTTCGGATCACATTGAGTGACAGTTACCAGCCTCGCGTTTATAGACTTGTGTTTGAGCCACGTGTAAAACCGGTTTCAGCCAGTTTCTTAGGTCAAGCGTCTTAGATTATGCTGACTCTGCTGTACGTAAGGTGTGACTAAGCGACCTACTGCCCGATCGTTGACCCGCTGTATGTTCGAGTCGAGCTGGGGAATGTGGGTCATGCCACGACCTTTCATAATGCTGAAATAGATAGAGCAGAGACCACATCGTTACTTGCATTGTAGTCACAGTGAGATAGATACAGCCTGAGAAGCCAGAATAAAACCGATGTACATATACAGTCTCATCACACTCACCATAATCTTCTTAATATTGAGACTGTTCAGATATTGAAGACATGCCTGTAAGTATATTACAACCAACTTTTTTTCAAAGAAGGTGCTTAAGACTTGTCCGTTAGTGTGAATTGATTGTTTAAGGTGAAGGGTGTCATTGGTGACGGTGATCGCTCGACGTTGGTTTGAGATGGCTTCGGAGTATCCTATTGGCAATTATAGCCGAGGATACACTCCTCGATTCTAATGAGGCTTAGTATGATTAATTCCTCTTTGGTGAAGTTCTGTTGCAGTACAGCACACCGTCGACACGTCATTAGGTCCTCATATCTATCACTGTTGCACGAGAATACATAAATGAATCCTCTGGTTCTTGGGATATTGTGTGTGTGTGTGTGTGGAAGTTGCGGTTTAACAAGTAGTCCGTGCAATTGCTGTGTGGTTACGCTCTTAATATGTGCCACAGTTTCTCAATTAGGTATTCTTGTACATCCGTATCTGTAAAACATAGATAGAATGTGGTACTATAACAGAGTTATAGAAATATAACTTATAAATAATAGCACTGTATCTGACTTGTACCCCTCAGTTTAAAAAGGCCATAAATTCATAGCGAACATGGGAATGTAGACGCCGCAAGACACTTTCGATTCCAATATGAATAGACAGTACTTCTTCTTCTCCTTCTTCTTCTTCTTCTTCTTCTGCGTTCATCCGGAGTTTTTTTTCGGATGTGATTGTGTTATGCCTGTTTACAGCAGAGCTGCGTTCTTGCGCCGTTAGGCATTTGTTGACCGGGTTAATCTTCCCGGGGAATACACAGTACTACAAATATGTATTACGGTACCACCATAGTATTGTGTTCAAAAGATCGAATGCCAGCTCTATTCCAGGTCGACCCAGCCTACCATGATATATTAAGAAATTTCTTGTTGATTCTTCATCAGTTATATGCGTCTGGCACCATATATCCCTTGTATTGTGCTAGTATTGTGAGGTTAACCGTATGCCGACTTGGAGAAACATAACGAAAATGTGAAAGATTGATCAAAGTCCAAGTTACCATTAGCGACTTACCACATGGTGATCTGGTTGCTAGTGTCAGACAAAGGTACTTCTATACAGCGAATGTTGGTTGTTTTATACACGATGTCATGACTCACCATAATATTACGCACTGTCAGAATATTCTAAACATATTCATGCGAGTTCATCGCCGTGAAGTCAGCACGCTGTGAGTCACCCATGGTTTTCCCCAAAAACATCTGAGCATGTTCAAGCACCTTCACCGCTGGCATCGTCACGCTCTGAATTTACGTCTCAGGTCAGAGATGTTCTGGTGTTCAGTGCTTCTAAAATTGATGTCGGAGTGGGGACTATCAGTTTGTGTTACGTTTACGCCCAGAAGTTATATAGACTCACAGTCAATAGTCAACCGCATACTGACACCAAAGATGCAAACAGAGAGAAGGAGAGAGAGAGAGAGAGAGAGAGAGAGAGAGAGAGAGAGAGAGAGAGAGAGAGAGAGAGAGAGAGAGAGAGAGATCTGGGCTTTCATCGCTGTCTTCGTTTGGTCATCTCATTTTTGGTGCTTCTGGGATTGACCTAAAACATTGCTAATATACAAGTGGTAAACTCATAGACTGTTTCGGTCACTACGATATTACACTGATGTTTAGAACCAGAAGACATACCCGAGGCTTGCTTAGGCTGTCTTCTTTTGTTCATCCCAGTTTTAGAGTGTTTCTGGGATTGACCTAAACACATTACTAATGTTCGTATGGTAAAGTGTAGGTATCAGAGACCGGTTCGGTCACTTCGATATTACACTGATTTATAGCGTGGAAGACATGCCCGGGGCTTGCCTCGATGTCATCGTTTGGTCGTCCCAGTTTTAGTTTGCAGTGGTAATGCTTGTTGTGGCGACACATAAAAGTATATAAGAAAGTACTTCAGGTTCATGGGCGCTTCTCAGATTATATGCATATGTACCTACCATACTACTACATACTACTTACTATGACACACGCATTTTCCAAGCCAGCTAATTAATTGCGACCAGGCCGTGTAGTTATTCTTCGCTACTTATAGACTCAAGGTGTCATTTGGAGGATACTACTGACATCACATCACTGCCACCGGCGGACGAATACAGATAAAAACGACCATTCATATATACAGATATACATAGTCACCCATACATCCAGACATAGAGATACACATATATATAGACAGATAACTAGACAGTTAGCCAGATAGATAGACAGCAGGATAGAATGAAGCCGACAGTTACGCATAAACATACACATACAGTCAGCAATCAGACAAATACTGCTATCACATCACTGTCACACAAGAGCGAAAACAGAGTGAGAGAAAGAGAGCGAGCGAGAGCGAGCGAGAGCGAGAGAACCATACATTTAATACGAGTCACACTCACTGCCACGCCGACCACTGGATCATACACTCCGCCATGCCGAATCTGGGTGATACAAACAGCCACGGCAACCACCGGGTCATACCTTCTGCCACGCCGATCATCTGAAGCACTTATCCAGCCTTCATCCACCCGCCCACCCCTTAACAATGATAAGAAGAAATTATCTAGCCTTACCTCCACTCACTCACCCTTTAACAACAAATAGGAGCCTTATCTAGCAACTCCTCCGTCTCTTAACAAGGAATGGACGTATTTATCTAGCTATTCTACCTCTCGCCCATCTCTCAACAATGATCTGAAACATGTATCTAGCCTTTCTTCCACTCACGCACCCCTGAACACCGAATGACAGTCAGAATTACCCACTACAACCAGTAACATCCATTTATACCTTTCTACGGCTTTCATTTGAAGATCTGACACCCGTATGATGCTAGTGTTTATACATCGTACTTTACTAACCACTAGTAACCGCTTTCGTTTATTTTCAATTGAAAAGTAAAAAAAAAAATTTTAATTTTAATAATTATCTCGTATATCCCCCCGCCGCCCGATGTGTCTCCACCTTATCGCGGTGGGTGGGGGGGGGGGGGGGTGGGGGGGGGGGCTTGCGTGTGTCCCATTGACCCCATGTGCTATGTCGATGGATGAACAACTACATATCGGACTGCTTATGGCATAGGGGCCAGACTAAGCGAGACATAACCTGCTGCTCTGCAGGTAGTCTGAGGATAGCAGTCAAAAGTTTAAATCAGGCACACAAAGGCAGAAGATCTTGCTCCGGACACAAGCTAAGGCTCTCAGCTGAGGGTTAAGGCTGAACGCCTCTAATCCTCGGACCAGAGAGCCGGGCCGATACAAACCTACTGAAAAATGGAGGTGAGATACTAAGCACTCTACATGCTTAGTTCAGATACTTGTTTCGAAGGTTCTCAGCTGGGGGATATGAGGGATCCCGCGGATGAGAGGACCTGGCCGTTTTTCGCTCACTGATGCCGGCTCTGCAATAATGGAAGCCTCCTTGGATAGCGGGAGTGGTGTTCTGTGGTGTTCGGTTTTCAAAATGGCAGAACAACGTTTGTTCTCCGCGCGGAAGGCTGTCAACCCAACAAGGCGACGGGGACGGCGTGGTGGCCGCAAACGGCTAGGAATGCGTGGTGGGGGTAAGACGTTTTAGACTTAAATGTGACCGTCTGGGCCTCAGAAATACTCGTATTCTATATTGGAACTGTGCCAGCGTAAAACAACCGGGCCCTATTCTAGAAAACTTGGTATACAGGAACGACATCGTAGCGCTCCAGGAGACGAGACTGGATGATCAGTTACTCCAAATTGCCGGCTTCAAATGTTTCTACAATAGGCGACACCTGGGAATGGCGATTGTCATTCGCAACAGTATGGTGGTTTCAGAGCTAGACATGTCCAGTTGGGACAATGCCGACATACAAATACAGGCTTTTAGAGTTCGATCAGGTCTACCATTCGTGTTGGTTAATGGTTATGCCCGCAACGCGAGTGTAGATTCCCAGAAATGGCTAAGTTACATACTAGGTCACGAGAGAAATGTTATTTTCGGTGGCGATTTCATAGCTAAAGACAGATCATGGGATAACATTTCCTCCACCACACAGGAGGAGGAGTCGAGACTGCACTTAAGACCATTAATCTGGTTTGTATCAAAAGTGGCTGTGTCACCAGGACAGCAAGCTATCCAGTTGTGTGAGGACAGTGCGATCTGGCGCTGGTTTCTCCTTCACTCACTACAGTGTGTAGATGGGGTGTCCTAGGGTACCATGGCAGCGATCACCACCCTTGCAGCATATTGGTGGAGAAAGACAGAACCAGGCAGCACAAATCAACGGTCAAGACTTTCCAGTATGACAGTACAGGGCAAGATGTGGTGAGCGAAATAAGGCGCGACAAGCGCAGAAAGCTTCAGGGCAAGAAAAAAAAGCTGGGAGCAGCCACCGTGGTGGAATTTTACAGTGGAAAAGGCCTAGGTGGATAAGTGCAGTGCTGTAAGGAAATGGCAAAAGGCCAAGAAGAACAGAGTTGTGTCATAATCCCCCATAGTTGTGCCGCGGCGTCGCTACGCGAGCCAGGCAAACCACAGGTACCCACCAACAGGCTGGTGGGTGAGCTAGAGTAACCGACAGCGGTCAAGCCAATGCAAGTGTGATGCACGCAGTTCCCGCTGGACTCGATCCCACAGGGCAAGCGCTCAGGGAGAGAAACGCCAGGCGAGGCTTGGGTTTCGGACCGGACAGACGCTGTATGAGAGAGGCTTGTAATTGTTGCTGTGCCTGAATGCCGATTGCTAGTATATCTTGTGAGAAGATGGAAGACTGTGCGACTGTGGTTTGAGTCTGTCAGTGCATTGTTTCGTCGACTGTATGTGTTAGTGTATTCACATCATGTCGAAATAGATTGTGTTGCGTGTAGAGTGTAAATAAACTATTGAACTTAGTGTTACCGTGTGTCCAGTCCAATCATTCTGTGACTGTGTATGTCTCGCATATGTTGGGTTAAGCGAGCCAGATTCATCATTAAATGTTAGAACCTGACAGTTGCCCATCCTGGTCCCTGCATGCACTTAGAAAGAGAGATGCACACAAAAGTGAGCTATTTAAAACACCTGGTTAAGGAGGTTAAAAGTGAAAAATGGGCAGATGTATGTCAAAGAGTAAGCACAGACAAGTAACTGAAATTGTTCTGGTGACTATATCAAAGCATGAGTCGTGTAGCCAAGAATAAGAGAATTTCTGACTTCCATGGTGCTGACCTCATAGGGCAAAGGACTGACGAGAACAAGGGAAAAACCCTCTTTCAACACTATCTAGAGCAGAGCAACCAGACATGAGAGGCCGAAATCTTGCCAAGGAGACCACCTCAGACAGATGCAAGGCCCAGAATATTTCGGATGAATACACAGTGACAGTGAAAGAAATCAAGGCTGTGCTTCGACGATAAAAAAAAACAGCGCCCCATAGCCAGATGGCATAAGATACGATGACATCAATAGATGTACCGACAACGAGCTAGAGACACTATCAGACATTTACAATAACAGTATACGGAGCGCTAACATAAAGGAGGAGTGGTTATAAAGTTATTTGATTCCCTTGCCGAAGGCCATGCAAAGACCACACAAACATTCAGGGATATCGTGTAATAACCATACAGAATACAATAGGCAAGCTGCTGGGGAAGTTAATTGCCAGGAAAATATCAAGCCTGGGAGGGTACCGTCCAAGAAGAGAAACCTGGACCAATGCAGCAGTTTTTGCCCATGACGTTTATGAAGATTTCCGCTCAGGCATTGAAACCTTTGCTGCAGCGATTGATCTTAAGGATGCGTACAACAGAGTACCATTGGATTTCTTAATGCTTCAGCTTCTTGAGCTCAAGATAAGTCCTTTCCTCCTTAGTTGGATCACCGCAGCCCTCTTCCAACGGAATGTAGTTTTCAGATGTGGCAGTTGGACATCGGAACCAACAACAATATATCCTGGCCTACCACATTGATCACCATTATCTCCGGTGCTGTTCAACGCGTACACTGTGAGAATCACCAGCGAGCAGATCATTGGACCAAGGAGGACACTGTCATATGCCGAAGTCAAGGTAGGGATAGAGATCAGGTTGCAATGGAACAACAAACAGAACTCCATCGCATAAGCACTTGATGTGTTGAAGCTGGGGCAATGGACACCCCAACAAAGGCAAGAGTGAAATGGTTCTCTTTGAATAAACATATTGTCAACACTCCAACACAAACGGTAAATCTGTGTTCAGAGACTGTGGAAAGAACGCAGGCAATGAATTACCTGGGGATACGTTTTGATCGAAGCCTTCCTTATAATGAGCACATAAAACTTGCGAACGCGGTTCGTGAGCCGCTTACCAGGTGTTCGAAACGCAGCCGCGACCGATGTGTGCAGGCGTCGCGTTGTGTTATAACGTGTTGGTATGGGGGACGGTCGTTCAGAATAAAATGACATACTACTGAACGTAAAAACTTGCCTAGTACACAAACAGCAGCTGAAAAATGTTGGTATTGACTGCAACGTCCTGTAAGGGATATGCAACATAAAAAAGACCAGGTGATAAGAAAGGTCAAGCGGGGTTTGGCTGCGCTGCGGGTGATGGAGGCAGCAAACTGTGAGCAGCGCCATCTATGTCTTCTATACGAGGGGCTGGTCATGTCTGTTTTTGAGTATGCGATGGCGATCCTGACTCTCAGCCGTAAGCAGATAGAAAGGATGGAAAAGATACAGAACGAAGCTATAGTAGTATATAATGTTGTAACTAACGCGGTTTTGGGGTTTTAAACCCCCGATAAATTCTTCTATACGGGGTTATCCGGCCATCTTGTTTTGTCATATTTTACGACCTTAATTTAAACACATTGGCGGTTATATTCTTGGGTCTGGTTGTCCTGATGACCACTTCCTGTTGTCACTTCCGGTCCCCAGGCGGGTGGCGGCGGTGGCGGCGGGGCGGCGGCGAGGCAAGCCCCGTGCATGTGGAATACTTATATAGATAAGTAGACCAAATAGCTGCCAGGCACCTGAGTTCGAGTACCACTGTGTGTGTGTGTGTGTGTGTGTGTGTATGTGTAAGTGTGGTGCGGTGCGGTCGAGCACCAGTCATGTAGATATCGACCCCCTTTGATGAGGAGTTCGATATCCAATATGACAGAAAATTGATTTATTCCATCACTCGAGTTATCCCGAGTAGGTCAAGTAATGACCGCATGAATAAACTTTTTCATGCTTCGGTAGAAGTCCAGACCCATGTATCATCTCTAAGCGCTTGGACAATATCTGGTTTAAAAATATACTAGGCCATGGTTACATTACTATTAAAAAATTAACCCTAAAACACACTAATAAATGGCTAAATTTCATTGTATGTTTAGCGGAGCATATTAATGTCAATATAAAACGACGATTCTCAATTAACTTAGGCCATATATTGCTAAGATAATCATAAAAATATGTAATGAAACACCACAAATAACGTCCCCTTAATAACAGAATAAACAAGTAACCAAGGGAGACGATTCGTTTCTCTTGGAAATGGTTGTGTCCCCTTGAGCTTGACCTCGTCTCCCCTGACCAGCGACCGGGGTACGAGATTATCTGATAACGGTCAACCAGAACGCCCTAGGGGATTTTCAATTAACGTCAATGGACTTCAATGCTTATCGCCAGGTAGAGATCAGCCGACGTGGTACAGCCGGGGCTGTGAAGGGAATATTTGCGCAGGAAAAATAAGCTATTCTCAAATATAGCTATATGAAGCCGTTACACAAATGGTTTGACATATTAAATATAAATAGAAATGTATGTATGTATTTTTATGTATTTATATCTGTATTTTTATTTCTATAGCTGCAAGTAGATTGTTCCAGTGAGTAAAGACATATATATACGTAGATCCCTGGCTGACTTAGTCACCCGGGATATGCACACAGCGTCTGTGTGTGTATGTGTGTGCGTGCGTGCTCGCTCGCATGTGTGCTATCAATTACTGGCATCGCAGTCGACCTCAGTATTCTATGGAGTATCAGGCTTCCTGGGGCAAGTTTGCAATTGTCATTTTGAACGAACGACAGCCGTGTCATGTGCGCACACTATCAATTACAGGGCATCGCAGTCAACCTCACTATTCTATGGAGTGTCAGGCTTCCTGGGGCAAGTTTGCAATTGTCATTTTGAACGAAAGGTAGCCCCTCATGTGCGCGAGCGCGTGTGTGTGTGTGTGCATGCGTATGTGTGTGTGTGCTATTATGAGTTTGTTTGAAATTTGGTCAAACTTTTCACATCTGGACAACACAATTTCCTACTTTTCACAAGTTTGGGTGAGATATTTATAGGTCTGGTTGAACTTTGGCCAGTTTTTCACATTTGGTCAACAAAATTTCCTACTTTTTTATGTGTGTGAATTAAATTTGGCCAAACTTTTCACCTTTTGGTTAACACAGTTTCCTACATTTTATGAGTTTTGTTTGAATATTAGCCAAACTTTTCACATTTGGTTAACAAAGATTCCTACTTTTTTATGAGTTCGTTTGAAATTTTGTCACACTTTTCACATCTGAACAACAAAATTTCCCACTTTTCATAAGTTTGGGTGAGATTTTTATAAGTTTGGTTTGAAATTTGGCTAACCTTTTCGCATTTGGTTAACAAATGTTCCTACTTTTTCATACGTTTGACTGAGATTTTTATAAATTTGGTTTGAAATTTGGCTAACCTTTTCACATTTGGTTAACACATTTTCTTACTTGGCCAAGATTTTTGCCTTTTGGTTAACAAAGTTTCCTACTTTTCATAAGGTTGGGTGAAATTTGGTCAAACTTTTCACATCTGGACAACAAAATTTCAAACTTTTTATAAGTTTAGGTGAAATTTGGCCAATCTTTTCACGTTTGGATAACAAATGTTCCTACTTTTCATATGTTTGACTGAGATTTTAATAAGTTTGGTTTGAGAATTTGGCTAACCTTTCCACATTTGGTTAACAAATTTTCTTACTTGACCAAGATTTTTGCAATTTGGTTAACAAATTTTCCTACTTTTCATAAATTTGATTGAAATGTGGCCAAATATTTTTCCTTTTTGGGTAACAGATTTTCCTATGTTGTGCAAAGTTTCCTACTTTTCATAATTTTGGTTGAGATATTTCAGACTATGGTCAACAGTTTTTCCTACTTTGGTTAACCCGTTTCCTTAGTTTTGTTGAAAAATTTCTTGAATTTGTCACCAATATGTATCATTCTCTCATCACATGACAACTATATACACCGTAAACACTATTCACCAAACAAGGCGTAATTATAATATATGCCTGTTTATTTTACAGTATTTCAGTACATTTTACAGTATTTCAGTACATTTTACAAGAATCAAAAAATGCATAATGACATTATACGAAATGGATGATGTGATATGAGCCGGTATACATAGTATCGTCACAACATTTTATTTTCACATACAGAGCTATACACATTGTATGTTGTTTCTTTGTTTCCTCACACCACTGTCTGAGTAGGTTGTTGTTTCCGGCTGGTAGCCTGGTATGTATAGGTCACTTGGTATGTAGTCATAACGCTGGTCTCCTGATTGGTGGGCTGACATCTGAGTATTGTAGACAACCGGGCCATCAATCAGCTGAGTGTCGGGCACATCAAACATCTGGCTATTGGGTTCTTCACATATCTGGTTGCTGGGGTCATCACACATCTGACTGTAGCTGGGTTGATAACTGGCGGTATAGAATGTGTCTACTTGATGGCTTCGTTTAGTACCCTGTTTGACTTGAGTACTTTCTTGAATGTGTTGGACTTGACTGCTTCGGTTGGTGTCTTGTTGCACATCAAACAGCTAGCTATTGGGCTCATTACACATCTGGTTGGTGGAGTCATCACACATCTGACTGTAGCTTGGTTGAAAACTGGTGGTATAGTATGCGTCTGCTTGGTGATTTCGGTTAGTTCTTTATTTAACTTGAGCACTGACTTGAGTGTTTTGGACTTGATTGCTTCAGGTAGTGCCTTGTTTGACATGGGCACTGACTTGAATGTTTTGGTTACTGACTTGCTTGCCCTTGTTAGTGTCTTGTTTGACTTCGTCACTGGTGTGGTTAACTTGGTTGAGTCTGTCAAAGTCAGTTAGGATCTCGCGATGCATGGCGCTCATCTGTTCATATTCTAGCCGAGTAAGTGTCATACCCGTCTTAGTCGGGAATCTCTTGTAGGAATCACCGTAAAATCTTCAGATGTGTAACACGGTCGTTCCTCTGTAGGATGAAACAAACACGGCCTTATCATCACCGCCCACTGGTCTAATAGTCTCACCACTACGAGTCATGTAGACCAAGTTAGCAGGCACAGTCTTGAGGTCTGTAGTCATCTTCGGATCACAATGCTTGAGTGTTACCAACCTCGGGTGTATGTGTAAGTGTGGTGCGGTGCGGTCGAGCACCAGTCATGTAGATATCGACCCCCTTTGATGAGGAGTTCGATATCCAATATGACAGAAAATTGATTTATTCCATCACTCGAGTTACCCCGAGTAGGTCAAGTAATGACCGCATGAATAAACTTTTTCATGCTTCGGTAGAAGTCCAGACCCATGTATCATCTCTAAGCGCTTGGACAATATCTGGTTTAAAAATATACTAGCCATGGTTACATTACTATTAAAAAATTAACCCTAAAACACACAATAAATGGCTAAATTTCATGTATGTTTAGCGGAGCATATTAATGTCAATATAAAACGACGATTCTCAATTAACTTAGGCCATATATTGCTAAGATAATCATAAAAATATGTAATGAAACACCACAAATAACGTCCCCTTAATAACAGAATAAACAAGTAACCAAGGGAGACGATTCGTTTCTCTTGGAAATGGTTGTGTCCCCTTGAGCTTGACCTCGTCTCCCCTGACCAGCGACCGGGGTACGAGATTATCTGATAACGGTCAACCAGAACGCCCAGGGGATTTTCAATTAACGTCAATGGACTTCAATGCTTATCGCCAGGTAGAGATCAGCCGACGTGGTACAGCCGGGGCTGTGAAGGGAATATTTGCGCAGGAAAAATAAGCTATTCTCAAATATAGCTATATGAAGCCGTTACACAAATGGTTTGACATATTAAATATAAATAGAAATGTATGTATGTATTTTTATGTATTTATATCTGTATTTTTATTTCTATAGCTGCAAGTAGATTGTTCCAGTGAGTAAAACATATATATACGTAGATCCCTGGCTGACTTAGTCACCCGGGATATGCACACACGTCTGTGTGTGTATGTGTGTGCGTGCGTGCTCGCTCGCATGTGTGCTATCAATTACTGGGCATCGCAGTCGACCTCAGTATTCTATGGAGTATCAGGCTTCCTGGGGCAAGTTTGCAATTGTCATTTTGAACGAACGACAGCCGTGTCATGTGCGCACACTATCAATTACAGGGCATCGCAGTCAACCTCACTATTCTATGGAGTGTCAGGCTTCCTGGGGCAAGTTTGCAATTGTCATTTTTGAACGAAAGGTAGCCCCTCATGTGCGCGAGCGCGTGTGTGTGTGTGTGCATGCGTATGTGTGTGTGTGCTATTATGAGTTTGTTTGAAATTTGGTCAAACTTTTCACATCTGGACAACACAATTTCCTACTTTTCACAAGTTTGGGTGAGATATTTATAGGTCTTGTTGAACTTTGGCCAGTTTTTCACATTTGGTCAACAAAATTTCCTACTTTTTTATGTGTGTGAATTAAATTTGGCCAAACTTTTCACCTTTTGGTTAACATAGTTTCCTACTTTTTATGAGTTTTGTTTGACTATTAGCCAAACTTTTCACATTTGGTTAACAAAGATTCCTACTTTTTTATGAGTTCGTTTGAAATTTTGTCAAACTTTTCACATCTGAACAACAAAATTTCCCACTTTTCATAAGTTTGGGTGAGATTTTTATAAGTTTGGTTTGAAATTTGGCTAACCTTTTCGCATTTGGTAAACAAATGTTCCTACTTTTTCATACGTTTGACTGAGATTTTTATAAATTTGGTTTGAAATTTGGCTAACCTTTTCACATTTGGTTAACACATTTTCTTACTTGGCCAAGATTTTTGCCCTTTTGGTTAACAAAGTTTCCTACTTTTCATAAGGTTGGGTGAAATTTGGTCAAACTTTTCACATCTGGACAACAAAATTTCAAACTTTTTATAAGTTTAGGTGAAATTTGGCCAATCTTTTCACGTTTGGATAACAAATGTTCCTACTTTTCATATGTTTGACTGAGATTTTAATAAGTTTGGTTTGAGATTTGGCTAACCTTTCCACATTTGGTTAACAAATTTTCTTACTTGACCAAGATTTTTGCAATTTGGTTAACAAATTTTCCTACTTTTCATAAATTTGATTGAAATGTGGCCAAATATTTTTCCTTTTTGGGTAACAGATTTTCCTATGTTGTGCAAAGTTTCCTACTTTTCATAATTTTGGTTGAGATATTTCAGACTATGGTCAACAGTTTTTCCTACTTTGGTTAACCCGTTTCCTTAGTTTTGTTGAAAAATTTCTTGAATTTGTCACCAATATGTATCATTCTCTCATCACATGACAACTATATACACCGTAAACACTATTCACCAAACAAGGCGTAATTATAATATATGCCTGTTTATTTTACAGTATTTCAGTACATTTTACAGTATTTCAGTACATTTTACAAGAATCAAAAAATGCATAATGACATTATACGAAATGGATGATGTGATATGAGCCGGTATACATAGTATCGTCACAACATTTTATTTTCACATACAGAGCTATACACATTGTATGTTGTTTCTTGTTTCCTCACACCACTGTCTGAGTAGGTTGTTGTTTCCGGCTGGTAGCCTGGTATGTATAGGTCACTTGGTATGTAGTCATAACGCTGGTCTCCTGATTGGTGGGCTGACATCTGAGTATTGTAGACAACCGGGCCATCAATCAGCTGAGTGTCGGGCACATCAAACATCTGGCTATTGGGTTCTTCACATATCTGGTTGCTGGGGTCATCACACATCTGACTGTAGCTGGGTTGATAACTGGCGGTATAGAATGTGTCTACTTGATGGCTTCGTTTAGTACCCTGTTTGACTTGAGTACTTTCTTGAATGTGTTGGACTTGACTGCTTCGGTTGGTGTCTTGTTGCACATCAAACAGCTAGCTATTGGGCTCATTACACATCTGGTTGGTGGAGTCATCACACATCTGACTGTAGCTTGGTTGAAAACTGGCGGTATAGTATGCGTCTGCTTGGTGATTTCGGTTAGTTCTTTATTTAACTTGAGCACTGACTTGAGTGTTTTGGACTTGATTGCTTCAGGTAGTGCCTTGTTTGACATGGGCACTGACTTGAATGTTTTGGTTACTGACTTGCTTGCCTCTGTTAGTGTCTTGTTTGACTTCGTCACTGGTGTGGTTAACTTGGTTGAGTCTGTCAAAGTCAGTTAGGATCTCGCGATGCATGGCGCTCATCTGTTCATATTCTAGCCGAGTAAGTGTCATACCCGTCTTAGTCGGGAATCTCTTGTAGGAATCACCGTAAAATCTTCAGATGTGTAACACGGTCGTTCCTCTGTAGGATGAAACAAACACGGCCTTATCACCACCGCCCACTGGTCTAATAGTCTCACCACTACGAGTCATGTAGACCAAGTTAGCAGGCACAGTCTTGAGGTCTGTAGTCATCTTCGGATCACAATGCTTGAGTGTTACCAACCTCGGGTTTATATACTAGTTTTTGAGCCACGCGTAAAACCGGTTTCAGCCAGTTTCTTGGGTCGAGCTGTTCAGATTACGCTGACGTGGTTGTCCGTGTGGCGCGACTAAGCGTTCTACTACCCGCTCGTTGACCTGTTGTATGGTTGAGCTGGGTTGGGGAATGTGGGTCTTGCTCGCCCCATGACCTCTAGCCATAATGAAATAGATAGCGCAGAGGGTCCCGTGTTACTTGAGTTGTGGTCACTGTGAGCTACAGTCTGTGAAGTCAGAATACCAGTGATATGCATATACAATCTCCTCACACACATTGAAGTTTTCTTCGTATTGAGGACTGGTCAGCTATTAAAGACAGGGCTGTAAGTATATTACAACCATTTTGTTTTTATGTAGGTTTTTTAATACTCGTCCGCTAGTGTGGATTGATATTTTTAATTGTAATTACCAGTTACCCCATGGGCATTAGACTATCTCGTCCTCTTTCACTGTTGTTCTTGACATTTTATGTGCTCCAGCATTTTGACTCTGTGACTCTCTCCCAGGACTGGGGTCAGAATTTGGTCCAATGCTAGTATACGCCGTTCAAAATTCGCACGTTCTCTGCTTACATGGTGTCAGTTACCATTGCGTTCTTCCATGCCAACGATATGAATTGTTAAGAAGTGAGGTTCCGCAGCAAAATTAACCTGTAGCGGAGAAAAAGCACATTGAAACTTATAAGACTTCAGCACCTAGTAGTTCATAGTGAAATAAAGAGTACCAGATAATAGAATGTACCATTAGACACCGGAACTAACACACCTGTTCTTGGAAACTATGATCATGACCGTTACTATTCATACATACCTTACTCGATGGGTGTTGTATTTCATCTACTGCGACAGAGGAGCAACTTCGGAAACCAGCGGTAGGATAGTTTTAATTCTACAAAGCATTGATTTTCTTAAGAAACTCAGAGTCTGGTCCATGACAGGTAGACAGAGGATCAATATTTTCATCTGAAGAAGAATCATGAAGCAGATCAAATGTTGTCTCAGGCGGGTCTACGGCTGTCTGATTATAAGAAGTAGGTTTCTTGCAGAACAACATGTCTAATGACAGCGCTGGGATGAAGAAACAAGAATCACCAGTCTTCAAAACAGGTAACGTAGAAGTTGTGCTACTTTTGGCAAAACTGGCATGCTCTGGTGAACTTTGGCAGACATTATTTTGGAAACCAGTGTCTTTATTTCTCTGAGCGTACACCACTACTAGTCTTTGGGAATGAAGCTTTTGCTCTGTGTCACATGCATTGTGAGTGGAGTCAGGAATGTTTTTCGTTTGCAAGGGTTGTACTCCATGTTTTCGTGTTTCTCTTTGAAGTTTTTTTTGCTTTTTGGAAGAAGGGTGTCCTCTCTTAATCATTTTCTAGGTGTTGACAACACGGATGTCAAATTTAAAAAGCTTTGTAAGGTTGACTGGGATGTAATCTCATCCTCTGTGAGTTTGGGTTCCATGAATACCTCCGGACGTAATCATTACCTTCGCGTCTCAGCTGTATCTTTACCCAGGTGATCGACTGTGACGCCATCTTTAACCGACTTTAAGTCACGTGTTTCGATTTTATACCTTAGCCATATGACCGGAAGCATCGCAATATTTTGTTCGGCTGTGACAATTACCTAAGTGTCTCGACTGTATCGTTATGTTGTCAGTAAACTCTGGGTCATCCTCCAGTTTTCCCCAAAGGCATGTCTGAACACGTTCACATACGTTCACTCGGACGACATAGCCCCGTGATCAGTCACCCAGTCGGTCACCCTCAAATGATGGTGGTGATGCTGAGCTGATGATGATGATGATGATGATGATGATGATGATGATGATGATGATGATGATGATGATGATGATGATGATGATTTCTGTTGGTGGTGGTGGGTGATGATGCTGATGGTAATCCTGATGGCAGACACTGCAGAAAATCATGGTTGCCGGTCGTTCAGAAAGACAACGGCAACCTTGCCCAGGAAGCTGACTGCGACGTCCTGTAAATCCAATGTATTACAGTTTGACTGCCCTATGACAGACACATAACTATAGGACTAGGCATAGCGTTGGTTGTGATATAACATGCCAAATCATGACGGCACACGAACATCCAAACAATGTTGGGATTGGCTGCGCTGTCGTGTAATTGATAGCACACACATACACACACACACACACACAAACACACACACACACACACACACACACACACACACGAATGTACATACATACACACACGCACACACACGTGCGCACATGACATGGCTGCCTTTCGTTCAAAATGACAATTGCAAACTTGCCCAAACAATGTTGGGGCTGACTGCAACGTTCTGTAATAGATAGCGCACACGCGCGCGCGCACGCACACACATACACTCGGCAGTACACTCACGCATGCACACACGCCTACATGCGCGCACACACACATGAATGTCATGATACACGATCAACCAAACAATGTTGGGCTGCCTGCAACGTCCTGTAAATGCATTGCATTACAGCTTGACTGCCGTATGTTATAGGTAGACACATAACTATAGGACGGGGCATACATTTGGTCGTGAAATAACACGGCAAATCATGATGGCTCACGAGCAACCAAACAATGTTGGGGCTGACTGCGACGTCCTGTAAATGCATTGCATTACAGCTTGACTGAGCTATCTAAAAGATAGATACATAACTATAGTATTAGGGATACATTTGGTCGTGAACTAACACGACAAAAATCATGATGGCACACGACCAAACAAACAATGTTGCGGTTGGGTGCGGCGTCCTGTAATGCAATGGGTTACAGCTTGACTGGAATATGTAATGGATAGACATATAGCTATAGTATGAGGGATACATTTGGTCGTAAAATGACACGGCACATCATGATGGCATATGTCTGACTGCTATGTCCTGTAAATGATAGCACACACAAACACGCATGTACATACACACGCACGCGCGCGCACATGACATGGCTACCGTTCATTAAAAAATGACAATTGCAAACTTGCCCCAGGAAGCCTGATACTCCATAGAATACGTTGAGTGCGATGCTATGTAATTGATAGCACACACGCGAGAGCCTATGCACACACACACTCACACACACACACACACACACACACACACACACACACACACACACACACACAGACGCGTGTGCATATCCCGCGTGGCTAAGTCAGCCAGGGATCCTACGTATATATGTCTTAATCACTGGGACAATCTACAATGCAGCTATAGAAATAAAAATACAGGTATAAATAAATACATAAAAATACATACATACATTTCTATTTATATTTAATATGTCAAACCATTTTTGTAACGGCTTCATATAGCTATATTTGAGAATAGCTTATTTTTCCTGCGGAAATATTCCTTTCACAGCCCCGGCTGTACCAGGTCGGCGGATCTCTACCTGGCGATAAGCATTGAAGTCCGTTGACGTTAATTGAAAATCCCCTAGGCGTTCTGGTTGACCGTTATCAGATAATCTCGTACGACGGTCGCTGGTCAGGGGAGGCGAGGTCAAGCTCAAGGGGACACAACCATTTCCAAGAGAAACGAATCGTCTCCCAGGATTACTTGTTTATTCTGTTATTAAGGGGACGTTATTTGTGGTGTTTCATTACATATTTTTATGATTATCTTAGCAATATATGGCTTAAATTAATTGAGAATCGTCGTTTTATATTGACATTAATATGCTCCGCTAAACATACAAGAAATTTAGCCATTTATTGTGTGTTTTAGGATTAATTTTTTAATAGTAATGTAACCATGTCTAGTATATTTTTAAACCAGATATTCACCAAGCGCTTTGAGATGATACATGGGTCTGGACTTCTACCGAAGCGTGAAAAAGTTTATTCATGCGGTCATTACTTAACTTACTCGGGATAACTCGAGTGATGGAATAAATCAATTTTCTGTCATATTGGATTTCGATCTCCTCATCAAAGCCGTGTAGAAGGATTTATCGGGGGTTTGAAACCCCAAAACCGCTTTAGTTACAACAATATATACTACTAGCTATGTGCATTATTTTTGGTTGTACAAGAGATACAGCATGCAGGCGATGCGCTACCTTCTTGATTTTCCAACCATTGAAGACAGAATATAAATTTGCAGATCACGTGCCTACCTCAGAGTTAACGCAAACACACAATATTCACTGCATAGTGAAAATAGGAAGGTGAAGGGCAGCAGGTTAAAACGAGGAAGGTGGTGGGTGAGTCAAGCCGAAGATATTCTTCAACAGGTGTGTGCACTTGAGGACTTACAACCTGGCGAGGAGTGGGTACAAGTGCCAACATATTTCTGTGTGTCCTTTTCTGTTTGCATCCAACTAGACAGAAAATCCATCCGTCCATCCATCATGTGCCATGCCGGTAAGCGTGGGCGGTCATGTTGTGACATCTCACTCGATCACCAGAGTCGTGGATCAGCTCCGTGTTTCTGTCTCGACCATGCCACAAGGCCAAGCCATCCAGATACTTGCTTCTAGGTCTTCCCCTTGAAAATGCAGACAGAAAATTCAGACAAGAAATTCATGCTGCTGTGGTGGCGGAAGTACAAGCGTTTATTTTCAAGATATCGTTAGACGGGGATGCTGTCATCTACACAAATGGGTCGGTTTTCCGACATGTGAGAAGCCGGAGGGAGAATTGTGAAGGAGGCCTCTGGTGCTTTTGTTGAGTCCTCAAGTAGAATGACTATGGAAGTCATGGCAGTAAGTAAAGCAAAAACATGACTTGAGACACAGAAATTCACTAGGGCATGTTTCCTTAGTGACTCAATGAGCATGCTCAAGAGGATAGAGATGGAGTGGATCCGAAGAGAGTGATTGCTGTCTCTGGAACGGTCTCAGCTGGCAAAGATTAGTTTCATCTTCATGCCAGGGCATGCGGGAGTACAAGGAAATGAGCTGGCTGATAAGCTCGCAGGGATATCGTGGAGGGCAGACACGCCATGGACCAGGCTGACATTCTGAATGCTCTAAGAGAAGTAAGACTTGCGAGAACCAAGTGATGACTGGGAATCTACAACCCTGGCCAGACTGCGAGAACAGCAAATTAAAAGAGGTGTGGCCAAACAAGAACACTACGCGGGAAGCCAAAGAAGATTGATAAACCAACATAGAACTGGTGTCGTGAGCCGCTTCACTCTACGGAATTTGCTGGGGAGGGTCTCCGAGCACTTATGGACTGAATAGTTCGATGTGCAATGAGGATAATCTCTCGACTAACTAACTCACTAACTAACATATCTTTCTTTGTTATTTTGTTATTTCTTCTTATTTCCACGAGTTTTAATATGTTTTCCGTCATCCATTTCTTGCGCCCAATTATCTTTATTTTCTTTGTTTCTGCAGCTTGGTTGACTGATTTGTTTAATTTTTCCCATTAGTCGCTGACATCTTAAAATAATATTTCCATATCGGACAATGCATCAAATCTGTTCTTTATCCTCTACGTTGATTTTATCTTTTATCTCCTCACTTTTCAGTGCCCGTTGATAAAATTTTGTGTTTCTTGGTGTATATTTGACGGTCTTTAATTTTATATGTATATTGCTTATGATTAATCTATGGTCTGAGCTTGGTATAGATTTTGCGACTTTTAAGGCATTTCAAAATCTTCTGTTGATGAGAATGGAATCAGTCTGATATCTGATCTTATGATCAGGAATCATCCATGTCCATAATCTCCTTGGGCGATGTTGATACCAGGTGTTTAGAATAATCATATCATGCTCTTGTTGCCCACTGTACAAGTTTGCAACCTCTTTCATTCTGTTCTCCTAGTGCATACTTGCCTGCTATGCATCCGTCCTGTTGATTTCCAACTATGGCGTTCAAGTCTCCCATTATGATATTTACTTCAGAATTCTTGCAATTCTTGAAGGCATTCTCTAAATCATTATAACATTCATCAATGCAGTCATCACAACTGTCTGCTGTTGGTGCATAAACTTGTATGACGTTGTCATCAAAAGGTCTTCCACTCAACTATACCAGTAACACTCTGTCTGATAAGTCCAATATCCTTTGATCGATTTGTCCTATCTGAATCCATTATAATTGCTACTCCTCTCTGTTGTTTCTCTCCACCGAAATAGATTATTCTATATTCCTCAGATGTTATAATGGCCATTCCTGTCCATCTGGTCTCACACATACCTAACAGGTTAATATTTAGTCTTTTCATTTCATTCTGAATTGTATCAAATTTTCTATCCCCTCTCATAGTTCTTACATTCCAAGTTCGCACTTTCCCATGTTCCGCGGTAGTGCTGCTACCGCCCTCATTTTCTCAGACAGTGCCCCAATGTATGCATGCCACGTACTGTCCGGAAGGGTAGTATAAAACGGTGAAACTGTACGGAGATTTGGCTCTCAAAATTTGAAACTCGCCTAGCTTTATCATGGGTTAGATTTACGTGAGTGATGCGCAAACGCTTCTGACCAATAATCTTTACTTCGAGTTCCAGATATTGAGACATATTGAAATGCATTTCGAGTTCTTGGCATTTTTTTTTTTTTGTATTGTTTACTTTACAGTACATTTTTAAAATTCAGTCTCACCATCTCGGTGGATAGCCAATTCAAAATAAATGTTGTTCCATTCCTAATTTGTGTATATACTTGTAGTTCATATTTATCAAACAAAGGGACGCAGAGGTGTTTCCAAGGCACCAGGGCCGGGTTATATACTGGCCAAGACCTATTGACGCGTCCTCGTCGAGCGTCCTGGGCAACAGGTCCCTTCTGGGTCCTGGCTAAAGTCAATAGGATCGCCGATTCCTCCGAAGTCGGAGAGTGTCTGCCTGTACGGCGAGAAACCACCAGTCTGCACACCAATAAGCCAGACATGGGACAACGGATACTCACGCAAAATTCAGGTCCTGTATGACATCACACTGATGTTGGACAACAGGATGCCTTCATCCGACATACAGGACTTCGCGTTGGAGCTCAAGCCAACGAACACAAGCAAGCAAGCAAGCATCAAACAAAAACTCCCAATTCACTGAGAAACAAATGTATCAGTGGAAAAACGTAAAAGACAGCAGATAAATTCTAACAACGGTCGCAGAGAAACATAAAAGGAGTTGTTTTTTCGTAAATAAAAAGTAAACCTGTCATGTGTATCATTTTACAGGTGTTAAGACATGTAAGCAATGTAAGTAAGAATGCCAGCTCCGTGGCGAAGGTGTTTCGGACGCAGTTTATGATCCCGCATACTCGCGTTCAAAACACAGCTGGTCGCAATTTGGCAGCAGACCGCGGTGTGTTGGTTTTTTCGAAACGGTAAGGGTGCCGGTCGTTCAGGAAGCAATGGCAAACTACTGAACGTTAACTTACTAAGGATCATAACAGCTAAAAATGCTGGAGTTGACTGCAACGTCCTGTAAAGGATATGCAACTAACTAAATAAAAAAACAAAAATAAGAATGTCAAGTGTGATTATGTTATTTTAAGAAATCTGGTAATTTCAATATAAATATTTAATGAGTTATTTAATGTTTTCTTCAGCTAAGACATTATTACATTATAACAATTATTGTGGTAAATTTCTAGCAAAGGAAAAGGTCATATCTAAATGACTATATAGTATTGTAAAGGTGTGTTTTGTTATCCCAGGTAAAGACGTCCTCAAATGTGCTTGAGAGCGTGGCAGCACTGGACACGCCTTTGACCACTCCAAGGTTTCATTATTTCTTTTCCTATGTATATTTCGGAAAGTTATTGCTTATATACCGAATACTTGATATTATAAAGAAACTACTCTCGGAGATGTATAGATTTACTTTAACCAACACAACTGTCCCATGCAGATGAGACTGAAGAAAGCGCAATAAATCAAGTCTGTATTTAAACGATTACTCTCTTGTTATTTATATCCTACGACCAACTTGCAGCAGATGTCTTTGTAGGTATACATAAGACGGAGGTATTAAAAGAAAGATATAACTTTAGCTTTCAGTTTGTTTATACTATCTATATTTCTTCCAGTACACTCTGTGCGAACATTATTTAACATCAATGTATTTATTACTATATTAGTCTCACGTTTCATTGAGTTAGTTTATTGCGACTACTTAATCAATTATTAAAACAGAACTTTTCAAACAAAGTTGTGGTTTTTTATATATATTTCATGATGGTATGCAGGAAAAAGTACAGGAAAATGGTGAACTGTCTGAACCCTTTCCTGTCACCAATAGAGTGAAGCAAGGATGTGTCCTGGCACCAACACTGTTCAGCCTCATGTTTTCAGCCATGTTGATGAATGCCTTCGATAACGACGACATTAGAATAGACATCAACTACCGTTTGGATGGAAAGTTATTCAATCTCAGAAGGCTGAAAGCTAAAACCAAAATTAACAGCGATACCGTCAGTGAGCTCCTGTTTGCTGATGATTGCGCTCTATACGCCAACTCAGAGGCGGACATGCATCATGTTACAGCTTTCTCACATGCCTGTGCCAACTTTGGGCTCAGTATCAACTTGGAGAAGACTGTAGTTATGTACCAGCCAGCTCCAGGGAATAATCACACTGTGCCGTATATTAAAGTGAATGGTCATAGACTAAGTGTTGTGGACATATTCATCTATCTTGGCAGCACTGTGTCACAAGCTGCCACAACTTATGACGAAGTGAATGCAAGAACCTCCAAGGCCAGTGTGGCCTTTGGCAGACTGTACAAGAATGTATGGGACAGAACTGGAATAAGCCTGCAAACAAAGCTAAAAGTCTACAAAGCAGTTGTATTATCCACACTGCTATATGCTTGTGAAACCTGGACTGTTTATCAGCGGCACGCTAGGAAATTAAACCACTTCCACACAGTCTGCCTAAGGATGCTACTGAAGATTAAATGGCAAGACAAGATCCCAGACACTGAAGTCATAGAAAGAGCCTCCGTGCCCAGTATCCACACTCTACGGATGAAGAATCAGATTCGCTGGGCTGGTCACTTGACTCGCATGCCAGATCAAGGCTCCCTAAACGAATTTTTTTACAGCGAACTGCATTGTGGTAAACGCTCCCAAGGTGGCCAGGGGAAACGCTTTAAAGACACTCTGAAAATCTCTCTGAATGCTTTTGGAATTCATCATGACACCTGGGAGACTGCAGCCAGAGACCGAAATTCGTGGCGTGCATCACTACACAAGGGTGCAGTCATGTGTGAGGCAAGCAAGACTGCAAGAGCTGTAAAGAAAAGGCAGGACAGAAAAACCACTGCAGGAAATCCCCCAGAAACGTCAAGCATTCTTTGTCCACATTGGCAAAGAACATTTCGAGCCAAAATAGGCCTTATCAGCCATCTTAGAACCCACGGCTCCATACTTTCAACCCCACTGGATGAAATGAATGGTCATCATCATTCTTGATTGTTAAACAAGATAACAAACTTATATATATATATATATATATATATATATATATATATATATATATATATATATATATATATATATATATATATATATATATGAAGAATCAGATTCGCTGGGCTGGTCACTTGACTCGCATGCCAGATCAAGGCTCCCTAAACGAATTTTTTTACAGCGAACTGCATTGTGGTAAACGCTCCCAAGGTGGCCAGGGGAAACGCTTTAAAGACACTCTGAAAATCTCTCTGAATATATATATATATATATATATATATATATATATATATATATATATATATATATATATATATATATATATATATATATATATATTATAACAGAGCCGAATGAGTTTGTTACAAAGGGTGTTTATTTCTTATAGATGACATCTGGACATAATATGGCGTCCACTCAGTTCTTGCTCTAGATGTAAACTTCCTTTGACAACCAACTACGTCACGACTTGAGCATCTCTCCTCCCATTCTCTCCCGATGCTCAATCGTTCTGTAGCCTTTTCCCACCTAATATTAATACCCTACTTCTGTTACACCTCCCTATGTTTACTAAAGAATTTTTCTTATAAAGGAAAAAGTCTTTACTCCTAATCCCCTTACTCTATTCCCTCTTTTTCCTTACCTCTCACAGTTCCTCTAATCTTCCCCAAACCAACTCCAACTTAAGTAAATATTCTATTCTTTAACTCTTTCCCCTGCTATATAGTCATCCACTATACATTTTTATATCTTTGGCTCTTTCTTGGCTCCTCATAGTTCCTGTAGAAAATATACATATCATAAGAATAGCTCGTATAATCGTTATCGTACCTTTGACACTCACTCTTCCACAACACAGGATGGACAGAAACAATGTAGTTAGAAAAAGTAAAGAAGCGGTGCGCACCGAGTGAGAAGTATAAAGAATGAATAGTCAACATGACCACATTTACATACAGTAATGAATAGTCAACACACTCACATTTACCTCCCTTGCCAATAAAAAAAATATTTGTAAAATAATTTTTTTAAAATACATCTTATGAAATAGATCTTTGTTCTCTATACATCAATTTGACATAAGTTGTCACAACACTTATATATTCAACATATATATTGCCATCCACAATCTTGTCTATATTTCGTTATCTCATCTTTAACCAGGAGCCCATGTTCATATTCTATGAACATTTTTAATATAATTAACGCTGGTTTTTCACAGCTCCTATATCTTGCCCCCATACATCCCATGATCTGCTTCTTTGTCCAACTATATATATCCCCGCTTATATGCTGCCATTCACAGTCTTCCCCTAACCTTATATCTTCATATAACGCTACTCCTATTTTACTAACACTTCATATCTACAAGAACCTCTTCAAGCAACTTAATATTCACAAAGAGAATATGTCTATATATTATCCCTCAGTAGTTTTAATAACTCTTTTCTGAACGAAAGGCCTTAAACAAAGCCCCATGTATTTGAAAATTAAACTTACTTAACTAAATTTATAACCTATTCATTAACAATGTAACTTAATATACAAAACCACTCATTTGAGCGAAATAAAATCAAAACAAGACGTCATTCCCCCCAAATTATCCAAAGAAAAACACATTTTAAAATGACATAACATGCATTTTATCAAATCAGAATAAAATATTCTATTACTACCTATCACTATTGGTCTCTTTTACGGACCAATAGTTTGTACTCAAAATACTAGGAACACAATAATCCTATTCTAAATCAATTAATCAAATAACAACAATCATTTTACAAGACCAAATCAAGCAAAAAAAAAAACATATTATATATGAGGCATTGAAACTCAGATTCAATAAAACAAATGTCTTCTCGCTAAAGAGAAGGTTTCAAAAAATATAACTCTCTTCAAATTAACTACGTACAGTGGCCCATCCACATTGGCCTCCTATACGAATCAATGTAACACATATTTATTCCTACAAGTCATTCGATTTTTATAATCGTGAAAACACAACAACTCACTGCCCAGTATATATATCTGTTATTTACAGACCAATATCCTAACTTAGAACAATATCTGTTCTCTCTACACAAAAAAAATCAATAATCAACAATGACCGTACCATCATTGATTCTCTCCCCTCACAACTTTCCATCTTTTTCTAGCCTAACTCCTAACACACCATAACATCCGGAATATCATCTTAAGTAAGCACTGTAAACTACAGGTCAACTCATTTTATCTATTACTAATGTGGCGACTATTCCAATGTCAACTCAATGTACCAGCCATCATCTACTTATCAATTAACTTGTGGCTCGGCCTGCCAATTATTTCCCTTGGATTTGTACCAAATATCACTATAACTTCTTAATCATTATCGTTAAACACGGCATTTCTAGCACCAATAAAAAAACTTGTCTATTTCCTATAGAGTATATCCACCTACTGTACCAATACCTAATTTGTCCAATCTACGAAAAGTCAAGAAGTAGAAACATAAAATCAACCAGCAATTCTATCACAGAGAGAAAAAAATATATATATGCCTCTCTCGAAACTACCTCTATATTAGTTATCTCACTGCTTAACCACTCCTCAAGACCATTTATAAAAAGTATCCATAGAAGCCTTTTTCAAGCATCACTTTCATTTCCAAATCCTGAAACTTATAACTTGCTATCTGCAGTATTCTCTATCTATCTACCTCCTACGTTTCCACTTCTTCAATAACTCCAAATTTCTTTGAATAAGTGCTAACTCTACATCAATATCCTCTTCCTCGTACAACTTATTAGTTTCTTCCATACTACTAATTGATTCTGACTTTTCATCCATTTCTTCTTCTTCGTCTGTATGTCTCTCGTTAGCAGCCGCTAATCTCTTCTGTTCAATATCCCATCTAATTTGTCTATCATTATTTCTTAAGGACCTTTCTAGTAGAGGCATATCTTCACCGCTTGTTGAATAATCTCTAATTCTCCTCTGTCTTTTCACTTCTCTATCTCTTTGTTTATCCATTCTTCTTTTCGTTGCTTGTCTAGTATTCTTAAATGGAGCACCTATTTCCTCTTCCATACTATCATAATGACTTTCATTCACATTTTCTTCTTCTATTGTTTTCGGTATCGTCTGTTCTTGAGTATCATCGTAACCTGGAGTTGTTAGTAATTGATTTTGTGCTGGACCTTTTCTAAAACTTGGGGTTACTGTAGCTCCTCTGACGACTTGTTCATCTAAATATCTTGTGTCTGAATAATAATTATTATTATAATTATTATTTTCCTTCTCATCCTCATCTCTTCTTAAGTGTTCAACGTGTGCCCTTGCCACATGTCCCGTGATTTGGTTCTTGATACTATACGATACATTACCTACTTTTTCCAAAACGTAATAACCTGGGACCCAACGAGCATCAAACTTAGAGTTTCTTCTATGCTTCTTGTAATAAACTCTATCACCTACTTTAAACTCCTGTAATTTTGTATTTACATTTTTGTACTTTTTCTGTCTTTCTCTAGCTTTAATTATATTATTCTTTAATCTTACGTGTGCTTTATGCATTTCTTGTATGATGGTCTCTTGAAAGTCTTCCCCCATGTATTTCCGTCTTGGTTTAATAGATTATCTATAGGTAATATTGGTTCTCTCCCGTGTATTAAATAGAATGGTGAAAACCCCGTGCTCTCATTTTGATTTGTGCGTATAGCGCTAAGGGCAGGTCCTAAGAATAAATCCCAATCTTTTTCTTGTTATTATCCCTGCTTTCAACATATCTTCTATTGCCTTTTCCACGATTTCTCTATTTCTTAATGGAGTTCTATATGGTTTTAAACTAATTGGTGGATGGTCTCCCGTATCTATTTCCATTGTAACTGTTTTTGTCCTTCCCAATTCCAAATCATTAATTGCAAATACATCCTGATTTTGTTTTATAAGTTGTTCTAATACTTCCTTATTTTCTGGCGGAGCTTTTAACTGTGCCAACAATTCTTGTTCCCTTGTCATTTTGTCTAGTGAATGTATTTGGGCTGTATTTCTTCTGGATGGATGGATCAATTCATCCATTTGTACGTTCCCTCTTCTTCCGCGTCCGCGTCTGTTATTAACTCTTTCACTAGAAGTTTCTGAATACTTTGTTCCCGACATTTCTACTCTATCCGTTGCCAATATGTCACTAATGTTTATGTTCTAGTTTGGCTATTACACATCATCTGTATAATTTGATTTCTCTACCTGTGTTGTTGATAATCATCACTGGAAAGGTTAAGTGTTTATCCAACGCTATTATTCCATCCGGAACTTCCAAACCAGGCTCATCAATTACTTCCTCTTGCAACTCAGTGATTCTGACTGTGTTTCCTGCCACATAATGATGGGTTTCTCTTCACCTTTGCCTGTATCAAATTCACCTACTGTGGTTTTAACGTCGCGGACATTTTAACTCTAACTAGTGCTGATATATGCATGTCTTCTTCCATATCTACATAGACGTCCTTGAATTTTAATTTATGTAAATCAAAGAAAAGTCTTACTCCATTTTTTATTAAAAAATCTCTTCCTATCAGCATGTTTCTATTTAAATCTTTCACTACATGAAAAAGATGTCTTACGTTGATCCCTCCTAATTTAAAAATTGATCATTGTTTGTCCAATTACTTGTAAATTCTGTCCTTGTAACAGAGTGAAGATTATTATGACTCTTAAATATTCTACAATTTCTCATTATTTTATATAAAAAACTTTCTTTAATTACACTAACCTGAGCTCCTGAATCAATTAATGTACGAACTCTATATTTTCCTATTTCTATTATACACGAACTATGATCTGTTGTCTTCACTGTAAACTGTTTGACTTCATCTAATTGAGAGCACTCTCTACTCGTCTTGTTATATCTGTTATTAAAATATTCTTTAAATCTTGGGACCTTGTTACTTACCCTCCTACCACAGGTCCTATTTAATAGGTAGGGCGCCGGTTTTCCTGCGTTCTTGTACCTGTAAAATTTCTGTGTCTATCTTCACATTCCTATTCAACCTGCTACTGCCACTTCTACTTTGTGTATTCGACTGAACACGTCTGTTATCACAAAACGAGAAATATGTCCGCGTTGACCACAAAACCAACAGACTATATTGTGTTGTTTGTTTTACCTACTGTCTCACTTGTAGGATATCTCATTTGTCTTCTTTCATCATAAGCATTTCTATTACTACCTTGCAACGTCTGTATACCTCCTCTCCTATTCCATCCGAACCCTGTTTGTCCTATTTCCATAGGCTCCTCAACTCTATCTTCTCGACTAGTTCCTATTTCCCGTCCTGTTCTCAATCTAAATCTACGTCTCAAATTTTCTTCTTGTACCGCGATATCTACCGCTTGTGATAACCTCTCAGGGTTTTCCCTCATCAGCTTAAATTTCAAACCATCGGATTTTATGCCATCTACAAAAATCCCGGAGACATCCTCTCCACTTCTTCTCCTCGTACATTCTGTCCTAAGAACGCTTCTTCAGCCAAGTTAATCAACCTATCGCTGAACAATTGTACCGTCTCCCCGTTGTTTTGTTTAGCCTATCTCAACACCGAAAACGCATGTTGTGGATCCGTTATTTCCGCGTACTTACGTGCTAGGTCTTCTTTAAATTGTTCCCATGTCTCATCTACTCTAGCCTCTAACTTTCTTCGTATATGATCCGAAACCGGTTCTGTTGCCGCCTGATACGCAAGTCTCATTTTCTCTTCATCTGATGCCGACACCAAATACGCATATTTTTCTATGGAAGTTATCCACTTCTTAAACTCTCTGGCCTGTCCACTAAACTTAACAATTTCAGTTGCCATTCCTGTTGTTTTATTACCGTATGAAGTCTACCTACCGCTGTTCCTACCCCCGTCAAAAACTTGTGCCAAGGAGTCTTGTTCCGCCATGCTGAAATATTATTATACAGACCAAGCAAACAATTTCACATTTGTAACTTGCTAATTTAAGAAATACAATTCACATATACACCAAGAACAGTTCGACCAGCTAATAGGTTTACAGATTACCCTACTCTCGTTTCCTGATCCAAGCAAGACGTATTCTTCTAGGTTCGCCGTCAGGTAAACTCAAACGCTGTATTAGTTGAAACCAATCGCGCACTTCAGGTAGTTCTTTCTTCTAAGGTAATTTCTCTTCTTAGGATGCCTCAGTACAGTACTTCTGGGTTCTGACTTTGCCCCGGATGGGGTACATCAAATCGACGTCTTGAGAACGACTCACACGCAACAGAGCCCAAAAGGATTAGCGAGCGGCTCTCATTTGCAGCGGAGCCCCGAGATAATCTGACACGTCAACAAAACATGGGCCAATCCATGAAGGAATGAGGTATTTAGCTGCCGTCTTGATTGTCTTTAAACAACGTTCCTTTTTCTATCACGACTCAGTTGTTAGCGAGCTCAAAACAAAACTTATTAACGTTGTCCACAATATTTTGATTTGATGACACGAGTTGTCCGAATTTATCAGTATTCTGGAAAAATTTAGATTTTTGATTATGACTGTAGGCGAGTAAGTCTTAAAGTTTATTATTAATTTCCGCAAATTTGCTTTGAGGCAAGGCTGAACTTGATTGTGCTATTGAAAACTTCTTGCTCACCTGAAACAACGATCAGACTGGATTGACCTTCAGCAAAACTCTTGCTCGCTCAAGACAACGATTAAACTGACTTGACCTTCAGCAAAACTCCTGCTCGCTCGAGACAACGATTAACTGGCTTGACCTTCAGCAAAACTCCCGCTCGCTCGAGACAACGATTAAACTGGCTTTACCTTCAGCAAAACTCCTGACACGGCCGCTAGATGAATGGACAAGAGGAGCCGCTAGGATGGTGTTTACAGCTGATTCCCGCCGGTTTGATGACAATCGCAGGCGCTGCAACCCGTTATGGCAAGTTGGTTTTCATTCCGCTCCTGACGACAATTAAATTTTGATAGCAAGTTCGTGCAGTGGGGATCCTAAAAAACTTGACAAAGACTTACAGACAACCACCCCTAGCCGGGCTTTTTGCTGCTGTAATTCTCACATACGAGTTATTGGCCATTTTTAACTTCGCTTTTCCTTTCTTTCAACATAAGTATAAACTCGTGCCACAATTCTGTCTTTGGGTACTTGATGTAAACAGCACGCGATCTCTTCAAAAATTTTAGTTTAGTTCTATGTTCACCTTGAACAGCATGTTGTGATTCCGCGACGACACTCCAAATTCGGATCCTGGTTCAAAGGCGCCATTTCTTCTCTATAACAGAGCCGAATGAGTTTGTTACAAAGGGTGTTTATTTCTTATAGATGACATCTGGACATAATATGGCGTCCACTCAGTTCTTGCTCTAGATGTAAACTTCCTTTGACAACCAACTACGTCACGACTTGAGCATCTCTCCTCCCATTCTCTCCCGATGCTCAATCGTGCTGTAGCCTTTTCCCACCTAATATTAATAATCTACTTCTGTTACAATATATATATATATATATATATATATATATATATATATATATATATATATATATATA
>JACEFZ010009918.1:290000-409782 GCA_014155875.1 Cepaea nemoralis
AACACATCCCCACATACACACCACACACATGTCCCCCACCCATATACCATACAATATTCCCACCCACACCCACACAGATACCCTTACCCATCCACCCCACATACCCCGCTCACACACCACAAAAATCCCCCACCCACATACCTCACCCACACAATATCCCCAACCAACACACCACATACCTCTCCCCACCCACACACGCATTCCCTACCCGTCCACCAACACACACTCACTCACGCATACATCCTCCACTACGCACCCACACACCCCCACCCACCCACCCCCAACCAAACATCTCTCGATCACAATACCCCTACCCACACACATCCCCCACCCACTCACACATCCCCACCCACTCACACATCCCACCCCGACACATACAACTCCCTCACCCACCTACACATCCTTAAGCCACTCACACCCCTCCCACCCACACATTCCCCATCCACACACACACATCTCCCACCCACACACCCCACATACTTCCCCCAATCACCACAATCCCCTACTCACCCACACATATACCCCACCCATACGCACATTCCCCGCACCCATCACACACATCCCCCACACCACACACTATCCTCCACCCATACCACCACAAACATACCCTCCACCCACACATCATTCACACATCCCCACCAACACACCGCACACATATCTCAAACCCACACACCATACACTTCTCCCCACCTGCCCTTGCATCCCCAATCCACCCAACACAATCCCCTACCCACACAATCCCGCCTCCCACACATACTTCCTCAAACCATCCACACATCTCCACCCACATAAACAAACATCCCCCGCATATGTCCCATACACACATCCTCCACCCATACACACATCCCCGACACCCATTCCAACACGCCTACTTTCACCCCCACACATCCATCCACACATCCCACCAACACCCAAAAATACCACTACTCACCAAAACCCACACACCCCAACCCATCCAAACGCATACCCACACCCACACACCCCCCACCTACACATATCCCCACACTCACACACATCCTCCACATACACTCACACTTCCTTACATCTAGACACATACAAAATGTCTCACGTTAGTATTGAAACTAGTATGAACAAACTCCCACACTTTACTCACACACATACACTGACACTTGTCATGAGCAGTCTCATAAAAATGTTAAACATGGAGAAAAATGTGTACACTAAAATGTATGTGACGTAAAAATAGTGATGCTCTCTCTCTCTCTCTCTCTCTCTCTCTCTCTCTCTCTCTCTCTCTCTCTCTCTCTCTCTCTCTCTCTCTCTCTCTCTCTCTCTCACACACACACACACATTCACTCTCACGCTCACACATTCACTCTTCCGCTCATTCATTCACTCTCCCGCTCACTCATTCACTCTCACGCTCACTCATTCACTCTCCCACTCACTCATTCACTCTCCCGCTCACTCATTCACTCTCCCGCTTACTCATTCACTCTCTCGCTCACTCATTTACTCTCACGCTCACTCGTTCTGTCTCTCATTCACACTCACTTACACTCTCACTCAAACTACAGTAATGAACATGAGTTTATATTATGCATGATAAAATCAAATGGTATTTAACTGATAATATGACAGATGAGAATACACAAACATATGGATTCGCGTGTTACATAACATGCGTGTTACACGACATGCATCTGCTCAGCTCTCTCTCTCTGTATTCTTTCATATACACACACTCACACGCATGCGCGCGCTCACACACACACACTAACACATCAACTCTCTCACTGTCTCACTCTCTAACACACAATCCTTCACACACACACTCACTCTCTCAACCACACTCTCTCACACATACACATGCACATGAACGCATGCACGCACGCACAAACTCCCTCACTCACTCTCACACATACACGTACGAATGCATGCACTGAGACATTCCCCCACCATTTCTCGCTCAATCACTCTCTCCACACACACGCATGCACGTGCGCACACACTCTCTCCCTCTCTCTGACACCCACTTTCTCTCTCTCTCTCTCTCTCTTTCTCTCTCTCGCTCCCACACGCACACACATATATAGTGAACAATTATAGCTAAACAATTATAATGAACAATTATACTTAACAATTATACCAGTAAATGAAATATGGTGGCATATAGTCGGTATGGATTAAGTATTGAAAGAGTTTTCGGTTAAATGTGTAGGGACTCATTGGAGTTTTCAGATCTGGAGGCAGATCATTCCATAAGTGAGCACCAGAATAGGCGAAACATGTTTTGTATAGGTCCAATCTAGGCTTTGAGACATGTAACAAATTTAGGCGCTTGCTGTTCATTGCATTAGATTGAATCAGCGGTCGAAACCCTTAGGCCAAAACATCCGACTTTTAGCGTGCAATTTTGACCAGGTTAGCATTCCTGGGAGGCTCACTTTTATGATACCGCCCACATCCCAGCTGGTCAAGTTGGAACAGTCGAAGACTTCACGGTCACCCCTCAAAGGTAAGCAGGGACAGTCCATGGAATTTTCCGCCATTCAGGGTGGCTTCCATAATTGCAGAGCCGACACATAGCGCCCTGGTGCTGGGCTCACCGAGGGATTCGTCACGTCCTGCTCACGGCTGCTTTAATTCCTCACATCAATACATTGGGCAATTCATTCGCCCAGGGCCGTTCCCGCACAAACAAGACAGGTCTGCAGATGGTATCCACTCAGCGAGTTTTCGATTCGGACATGTGCTTGTTGTCAGCAACTTGCTTGCGACAGGTATTTCAGGACTCCCCTACTTTTGCACCACACGAAATAATAACTCGTGTCATTTGCAAAAGGTACAATTTATTTAGAGCTGATTACAAACAAGCTCCGCGAGCGGAATACTTCATTGACAATAAACATCATGGTACGTTACACAGATGCAATGAAGAGGTGATATAATGATACTATTAATCACTGAATGGAATCTAAAGCCTAACAATCACTATTGTCTATAAACTTATAGTATTCATAAGGAACACGTCTACTCTCCAGTCGTCTCAGTCGCAGTCTGACCCACGCTTCTAGTTGCGTGTTCAAACACGGACGTTGGATCCTCCGTGCGCTGACGAGTCTTGCGTGCAGTGGTGTCCCAGCACGCTGGTCAGTTAACTCGAGTAACCTGTACTCCATGGTTACTCGTCGAGGCGTAGTTTCCTAGTGTCTTGGGAAACCCTCGCTCACTTGCACTCAATGCCCTCTTGGTTGACACAAGTGTGTCCCGTTGTGAAGCTATTTATAGCGCTGGTGTCTCTCCTGTCTGGTGTCCTTTAATAGTCTCTGTCTTAGCTCTATTACTTATATTCTTAACTCTGTAAACTCCTATTTAGATCTTTGACAGGCTCCTCTCCTCTCCGTGGAGTGTTGCAACCTTTTAACTCATTGCTTGTAACACGTTGTATGGTCACAAAAAAAATTGGCTGTCCAATTTTGTCAAAGATCTTATAAGTTGTAAATCTCTCTTCTGGGGATAGAACAAACTCTCTTCTTTCCTTATTCACACTGTTCTATTAATTCACTCGGCTAATTGAGTAGCCCATCGTATCAGTACAGTTGGTTATAGATCTTCTTGGGAATTGTTTTGATCCGGAACCGTTGTCTTATGACTTATGTCCTGACTTCCGTCTTATGACCCTATGTCTTCTGACTTCTGTCCGTTGACTTATGTCTTTTGACCTGTCCTCATATTGCCCAAAATGACAACCCAATACAAGTTGACTCTGTTATGAGTACAACACATGAGCATTGAATGTTCATGTTCCCAATAATATCACCCCCAACTCGTATACATTAAGTTCTACTCTTCACCTTGTAGCTTCCGCTTGTGAAGAAATATTTTCAATGTTACATTACGGTTTTTAAGAAGTTATTGTGTCCCCTGATTTGAGATACTGTTCTTTGAAACAAATGGTGTATGCAACTTTTATGTGTTCGTTTTCCTGTTTGTTTGTGTGTTTTCTAATAAACTACAGTGTACTTAATTTGCTAACATGTGTATGCGTTTCTATTCTACATGTGTGTATTCCTTCGAGCGCCGTAAATCGGTTTATTGTGGCTACAAATGTTTGTTATTCTTATTTATGACCACAATTCCGTTTCAAGATGCTCAAAGTATTTTCTCTATTTCCTACTACTAAAGTATTGCAGTAACACACTTAAAACTTGACAACACATTGGTTACACAGATTGACACAGACAAGTCACAACAAGACGTTTTAAGCGGTGAAAAAAAAATTTTCCGCTACCTCTCTCTCTCTCTGTCTCTTTCAATGTTTACTGTTGTATTCATTCTCTCCTCTCATTTACACATCTTTCGTTCACTTTCATACCCTCGTTCTGTTAAAACGTTCATTCGTCCTTAAAATATGGTTCATAATATCAAGTAAATGAACATTACATATTTACACTAAATGATTGGCTGAATTATACAAGTCTTCACGCCAAATGACTGTGCCGTTTCTTTGCACGTGTCCTCCCTATGCAATTGGGGTCCTGCCTATACAAAATATACAAGTTTGTGAGGATGGTTTGTTACCGATCCCGTAATACTAACTAATGTAATTAACTGATGTAATTTGGTGTGCTGTTCTAAATTTATCCTAAGGGAAATAATCTAACTAATTAATTACATTTAAGCAAAATGGGTTAGTTACCTTTAAGTGTTATTGGTACATGAAATGATGTTAATTCCTAAATGGTTGGGTTAGTTTAGAAATGATATATTAAATAAATGAATTTATAAATGATTATGTTTGCGCGGTAATAAAGTACAGTAATATCTAATAATTGCATTTCTAATATAGGTGTTAACTTAAATGGGTTATTAACTAGCTGTAGGTGACTTATTATTATCAAATGACATAAATAAAGTTATATATTCATTTGAACATTTTGCAATTCAATTATTCATACAAAAATGACGTTATGCGTACTGTTTATAAAACAATGTTATATACATATCACAATTACGTTTATATATAATTACACTAAACTAATGTCGTCCTTTCCGGTGTGATGATGGAGCACTGTTCTTTGTAGACTATTTTCATAACATAGTTCATTTAGCCAAAGTCTTATATGCTCTCCTTCCTGGATAGTGTTTATATATATAGTTCCCTACCAATCTATGTAGGTTCACATCTAACACTTCAATGTAAATATGGCTTATATATGTGTTAGCGATGTAGACATACTACTTATGCGTCTGTTCGTTCTACTCATAATGGCAATGTCACTCTTACACAGTTTACAAGCTTGGCGATAATAACGCACTTACAGTGTAACTTTTTCACCACATACGGCACTGATCTAATTAGCAATTACAGTGTCACTGTTTCTGGTGATCTCTGGTCGATCTCTTCCTGTACCTCAGGTATTTCAATGTTTGACGGTCGACTCAAAGTGTCTGCCAAAGAGTTCAAACTCCCCTTTAAATGCTGGATGGTAAAGGCATAGTTCTGCAGTATCAAAGCCGATCTGTAGACCCTATTGTTATGGGGAATGCCAGACTGCATCATAGAAAGCGGAGAATTGTCGGTCTGGATCACAAACTGTGCTCCCGCCAGAAACCTATGAAGTTTTCTAACACAATAGATTAAGCTGAGGCCCTCCAATTCTGATGCTGAGTATCTCGATTCAGCAGGGCTGATCTTACGACTTACGTACATTACTGGGTGGAACTTCCCTTCGTAAAATTGGCCTAGGACTCCTGATATGGAAATAGCTCTTGCGTCTGTACGTAAAAAATAGGTAAGATTTTGATTAGGCAAACGCAAAATAGGTGGAACGCTGAATAAATATTTCAATTTTGATAATGCACTAATTAACCGTGCATCTTGAATATCCAATTTTGCCGAAGCTTTCAAAATATTGGGAAAAAAACACTGGTGATTTCCGCCAGATTGGGAATAAATTTACTATAATAATTCACAAGACCAAGTAGACTTCGGACCTGTTTCTTGGTGGTTGGCATAGTCAAATTGAGACTTCACATCTTTTCATCTGTTCTGAGTTGGCCCCTGCAGATGGTATGGCCTAGGAAGTCAATTTCTTCCATGCCCAACTCTACTTTAGTGGGCTTGACTGTAAGTCCGAATAATCGCAACCTATCGAAGACATGTCGTAGTTTCTGTAGGTGTGATGTCCAGTCTACAGTATGGATACATATGTAAACCATACTGGACTGAAGAACTACAAATTTTGGAGGACAAAGTTGAAGATGCTAGGAAGACCGCAGAGAGAGAACAAACAACTGAAGCGAACATCTCTCTCAAAGCAATCTCAGCAAAATATAAAAGAACAGTAAATCAAACAACAAGAAATTGTTGGAGGAAAAAAACAGAAAATCTGAATTTTGACAGGGATGGAAACAAACTATGGAAACTAGTGAAAGCCATGAACAATGAAGGACCTAGAAACAAACAAATAACAATTAAACAAGGAAATGCCTTGCTTACAGGAAAAAAGGCTGCAAATGCACTAATGGAACACTATGCCAGTGCAAACCACATTGATATTACAACTGAACAGAAGAAAGCAATCAAAGATAAACAGATACATCATAGAAATACAGAGACAGCAGCAGAATATATGATGGCAAATCTAACAATGGAAGAAATGGAACAGGCAATGAATACCCTAAAAAAAGAAGAAGTCACCAGGAAAGGATGGAATCACAAATGAAATGCTAATAGGACTAGGCACTAAGGCAAAAAAGAAACTACTAGCAGTCCTAAATTACAGCTGGAAGAGAGGAATAGTCCCACAGGCATGGAAGGAAGCTATACTAATACCAGTCCCAAAGAAAGGAAAAGACCTGGAAGAACTAAATGGCTATCGACCTATCAGTCTACTTAGCTGTGTAGGAAAATTAATGGAACGCATTATCAATGGCAGGCTAACATGGCATCTGGAAGAAAACCAACTCTTAACACCACACCAAGCAGGATTCAGAAAGTACAGATCCACTGAAGATCAAATAACCTATATAGCTCAGGAAATAGAGGATGCCTTCCAAGAGAAAAAGCACACACTAGCGGTCTGGGTAGATTTAGAAAAAGCATTTGATAAAGTATGGAAGGAAGGACTGAAAGTAAAACTGCAAAAAATGCATGTTTGTGGGAAAATGTACAAATGGGTCAGCCACTACCTTGAGAACAGAACTGCCAGGACAAAAGTACAAGGACAAACCAGCAAAATGATGCTGTTGGAGCAAGGTGTCCCCCAAGGAGGAGTTCTTTCACCAACATTATTCCTAGCATATATAAACGACATCACGGAAAATTTTCCAGCCAGAGTACACACATCATCCTTTGCAGATGACCTAGCCATATGGACATCTGAAGAATATATTAGTACAGCTAACAGCAGAATACAGCAAGCCCTATTAGCGCTAGAGGACTGGTCAAAATCATGGCTAGTGAAGATAAGTGAGGAGAAAACAACATGCACAGTGTTCTCCCTCTCAACTAAAGCTCAGCAACCTAAGCTGGTATTGAATGGAAAAATATTGCGCCATGAAGAAAATCCAAACTATCTAGGAGTCACCTTTGATCGTCGCCTGACATGGAAAACACAGGTTGAGAAAAATCGAAAAAGAGCAAGGCAAAGAATGGCAATCATGAAAAAGCTTGCTGGTACAACGTGGGGAGCAGATGAGAAAGTTCTCAAGAAGTTATATACTGGACGGGTGAGGCCAGTACTGGAATATGGCATTGCAGCTTGGGCAACAGCAGCTAAGTCAAACTTTAACAAAATAAGTAGAGTCCAAAATCAAGGAATGCGAATCATAACTGGAAGCCTGAAGACAACGCCTATTAATGAATTAGAAAAGATCACTTGTTTACAACCAATGCAGGATAGAAGAGATAGCAGAGCCCAGCAACAAGCTGAAAAATTTAGAAGATTGACAGACCACCCTATGTATAAAAGGTTTCGTGGTTTTGGAAAGGGAAGACTGAAGCGTAGCAACTTTGTAGAAACTGCAAAACGAAAGATTAGGGCAGATCCCATACTTAACATATCAACAGTCAAACCTATTTACAATGCAGACAAGTTCCCAGCTTGGAGACAGCAGCAACTGCCTGAGATGATAGAAAACATTCCTGGTATTGGGAAAAAGAACACTCAGCATGAAACTGAAAGAAGAGAAATAACCCTAAACTACATAAAAGAACATTACCCAAGCAGCAATTGGACCCATGCATATACAGATGGATCAGCCAAAAATTCAGTAGAGAATGGAGGAGGAGGAATTCTCCTAAATTTAAAAAATGGAGTGAAAAAAAACACATTCAGTGGCAACTGGAAAGTTTTCAAGTAACTTCAAAGCGGAGGTAGAGGCTCTGAAAACTGCAGCAGAAATGCTCTTGATGGAGGAAACTAAAGAGACGCAAATAGCTATCTTCACAGATGCAAAGTCAGCTGTCTCAATACTGAAGAGCAATAACAGCACAGAAATAGCTGACCTAAGAGCAGCACTCCATGGTCTATGCCAGAAATCCAAAAAAGTTGTAATACAGTGGATCCCATCACATTGCAGTATACCTGGAAATGAAGAGGCTGACAGACTGGCAAAAGAGGGCGGACGACTACCACAGCCTGACATAGACATAACCTATAATGAGGCAAAGAGGTTGATAAAAGGCACTTATAGAACCAAATGGGAATTAGAGCATCCAGGCCACCAGAAGGATGATGCATATTACAAACTCGACCGAAGAGAACAAGTAGCAATCTTCAGACTCCGCACAGGACATAACAGGCTGAAATACCACTTGTTCAACAAACTAAAGATAGGAGATACAGATGAATGTAATTGTGGAACTGGTAAAATGACAGCTAAACATTTGCTGCAAGAGTGCCCAATATATGCAGAACAGAGAAAGATATTTTGGCCCACACCTGCTTCATTCGAGGACAAGCTCTATGGAGATATCAACAAGCTCAAGTCGACTGCAGCTTACTTTAATTGTATTCAGGTTGACATTTAAATGTACATGAAGAAGTATTTAGACTGCCACACTTTATACCACAGGCATGTCGGTTACACAAGCCTCCCAGAGGCATGAAATGGAATATTGCTTGGATAGCAAATCCATTACGTGGAAAGTCCGAATCGAAAGCTCACTGTGTGGGCTTCTTAAAAGGTGGAAAAAGTGTCCTAGTGGCACAAAATGGAATATTGCTCGGATAGCAAATCCATTACGTGGAAAGTCCGAATCGAAAGCTCACTGTGTGTTCTTCATAAAAGGTGGAAAAAGTGTCCTAGTGGCACAAAATGGAATATTGCTCGGATAGCAAATCCATTACGTGGAAAGTCCGAATCGAAAGCTCACTGTGTGGATGTCATCTGCAAACTGCATTCTTCTGGCTTCTGGAAGAACAGCCTATGGTGAACGGAAGGCCCAATATACGGAAGTGAGGCTAAGCAGCCATGTGCAGGACGTGACGATTCCTTGGGTGAGCCCAGTACCAGAGCACTGTGTGATGGCTCTGCAATTATGGAAGCCTCCTTGGATGGCGGGGAATGCCCATGGTCTGCCCCTGCCTTCCCTTGAGGGCTGACCAGGATGCCTTTGGCTGTTCTATATGGGCCAGCTAGGATGGGAGATAACACCACAACAGTGAGAGTCTAACGTCCTAAGAAACCCCCGGGAAGGTTAACCCGGTCAACAAATGCCCGCAGAAGTCGGATGTGTCGGCCTAACGGCGCAAGAACGCAGCTTTGCTGTAAACAGGCACAACGCAATCACGTCCGGAAAAAAACTCCGGATGAACGAAGAAGAAGAAGATACATATGTCATCTATGTATGTAGAAGTATTGGTTACCCCGTGAAGAAGATCCCTAGTTAGACGGACGAAAGTCGCTGGAGCATTACGAAGGCCAAAAGGAAGAAATCGCCACTCATAGAGACCTAAAGGTGTGGGAAAAGCTGTTAAAGGAATCGAATTTTCTTGCATCGGGACTTGCCAATATCCTTTCGTGAGATCGAGTATGGAAAATATGCGAGATGTAGACATATCAAGGATCAAATCCTCGCATGCTGGGATTGGTTCAGCATCAATTTTGGTCACTCTGTTCAAACGTCGATAATCGACGCTGAGTCGAATAGTAGAGTCCTTTTTGGCGACAAGGACGATAGGGAAAGATTATTCTGACTGAGATTTCTGAATTATTCCACTCGACTCAAGAGATAGTAATTCTTTGTCGAGATTAGCCATATAATTTAGTGGGATGGAATAAGGTCGACACTTGATTGGGGTGTTGTCAGTCAGAATAATAGAGTGCTCTGTCTGTCTTTCCTGGGCTGTCGGAGAAAATGTCTTTGTACTCCGTCACTAATTCTATCATCTGTCGTCGTTGCTCGTCTGTAAGTTTGCTTTCTATCCGTATGCTCTCAATGGTCCCAGTCGTGTCTACTGTAGGGACTGGTAGTTCTATTCCGTCGTCATCTGTCTCGTTCAGTACTGTTGTTGTACTAGCTGTGTGTGCTGCTACCTGGCTAAGTGTGTTTGCGATGTCGTTGTCCTGCGTGTAGTTGTGTTGTGTACGTCTGTCGTCCGATTAATTGGTGTGGGTGCATCTTGTTCGTCTGTCGGTAGTTCATGTCGTGAGAAGTATGGTTTCAGCATGTTGATATGAAATATCTTTAATTTTCCTTTTATCGATATTTCATAACCGACATCTGATATTTTTCGTTCAACGTTGAATGGCCCTTGCCACGATGTTAGTAACAAATTACGTTTATCTGGTAGTAAAAGCAGAACCTTCTGATTAGGTTCAAGGTGTATTGTTTTAGCACCCTTATTTGCATAGTCGCGGTACATCTGTCCTTTCCTCTCCAAAGATGATTCATTATTCTATCGCGTGTCTCTGTTACCATCTCATACGGTGTTACTGATGTTGGGTTTTCTGGTAAGCTAGTAATTAGCTGATGGTAAATTGTTAGGGGTCCTCGAGAGTTCACCCCATACACTAATTCAAAAGGTGAGAAACCCGTACTCGAGTGCGGAATTTCTCGATGCTGGCAATAGTGTGTCCCAATCAGATGGGTTTTCTGCTGTTACTTTCACCAGCATGTGTTTGAGATCCCCGTTAATTTTTTTTATGATCCCGTTGCTCATTGGGTGGTACGGTGTACAGAAATGCTGTTCTATTCCTAACAATTTTGTTAAGGCTTGCGTAGCAGCCGAAATAAACTGCGTTCCACGATCTGATAGAATAGTTCGTGGAAAGCCAAAACGACAAAATAAGTGCAAAAATACGTTTGCCACATCTTTGGAGGTGATGTATTTTAGTGGAATAGCTTCGATCCACCTGGTACATAGATCCACGAGAGTAAGTATGAATCGGTTTCCTTTGCTCGACACCTGATTTAGGGGTCCAACAATATCGACCGCTACACACTCAAATGGTCTAGATGCTAATAATGACCGTTGAACTTCGGCCGTCACATGCTTTCCCTTTCTTACAAGATGTTGACAAATAGTACATGAACGACAGAAAAATTTTATATCAGTACAGAATTTAGGCCAGTAGAAGTGTGACAAAATTCTGGCTCTGGTTTTGTCATAGGCCAAATGTCCAGCAAACGGTGACTCATGTGCGATCTTTAGCACATTTTGTCGGTATGTTACAGGTAACACCGTCTGCTGAATTTCATGGTTATTATTTGCGTAATAACGCATGAGAATTCCGTTGTATATTCTAAAATACCAAGATGCATTTTTAGTCACTTTCGCTCGCTCACCTAACAATTTAAAATAAGGTGCGATAGTTTGATCTGTGCGTTGTGCCTCGATACATTCTTGCCGAGTAGTGTTGTTATCGGCACCGCTGGGTGTTAACAGCTGTAACATCTCATTTTGTAGGTCAGTATAGTGTGTTTGAGTATCTGACCTTGTTACAGCATTAGCCATGTTTGTATTTTTCCAGGCTAATATGTCGTCGTTAGTACATTGCTTCAATGAAGCTAAACAGCCTAAAATCAGATCCGTGCAGGGATCTTGCAGGATAGCGCAAGTAAATGTGCTGGTAAGGAACGGGGTATTAATATCCTCTTTTGCCAGTGGGTATTTCTCAATGGTTCCAGAGAAAGTACGGCATTTGACAAATTCACCCGTGTAATCTTCTGGTTTGACCAGCTCTTTTCTTAAACCAAGTAAAGTGTTGCCGCTATCCAGTAAACAATGGCATGGTTGATTATTGACCAGTGCATCGTAGAACTTCAGTTTACCTCTGGAGGCACTAGCTGCATTAGCATCTTCGTTGGCACATGGTATAACGTGACCGCATTTCAATTTACCATCCGCATGAAACTGGTGACCTGTGTCACATCTCTTAAAGTCTAATATATCAGTAACTACTGCCACACTTTCACATTCGCTCTCTGGTAATACATTTACAAGTTCAGAGTCAATTTCACTCTCATCGTCAGGATGACGTGTCGATGAGCACAGCATTATTTGCCTTCATTCGTTGCCTACCAAGACATTTGGCGCTATAGTGGCCATAGCTGGAACAAAAATAACATTTAATAGCACGTTTAAATGAATTTCTTCTACTTTCTTGCTTCTTTATTACTGTTTCTAAGTGTGAGGGATATGCCGGGTTTTTGTCGCACATAGAGTAGCTAGGATGAAACAATTTACAATATCAACACTGTGGTGGCTTCTGGTAAGGTTTGTCTTTCTTATGATACTCTTTCTGATTATATGATCTACTGGGTACGTTCTTAACAAAAGCAGTGATCTCTGTATCATGTGTGGTGGTCTTAAATATATCACGATTAGAAGAAAAATATGCTGATCCCCGTTTTTCTAGTTGCTCAATGGATACTATGTCTGATTGTTGGAGAAACTTCGCAAAAGGGGTAGGGACTGTGGATATCACCTTATCCATTACCATGAGATCTTGTAATTTATCAAAGTTTTTGCCCAGTTTCGCTGCCTTGATCCATTTATTAAATGTACTTTGCACGTTAGAGATGTAATCTAGAAAGGTTTCAGTTGGGTTTGGGAAAACTGAATTTGATACCCAGTGGCATCCAGAAGGAAATGTTGCATGATCCTATCGTGGATGTACAGTAGATGTACTTTAGGGGTTTGGGGCCAAAAGGTCGGTGGCACCACAGGAGCGCCAAAACAACAGCCCCCTAGGGATCCAACCCCCCGGGGCCCCGCCCCCCTAGGCCCCGGGGCGCACACCAAGCGGTGAACCGTCCCGGAGCGCATAAGACGGCCGCCTGTAGGCGACCGTGCGCGAGAGCACGGGTCGTCTGTAGGCGACCGAGGCCGCCTGTGAGAAAACCGAGCCGCCGATTTAGAGTGTATCATCTGTAGACATACCAGGATGCGCACCGCGAAGAACAAGTGTAAGTGGCTACGGCTATATTCAACTGCTCTCTGTGAGCGTAGTTGCATGCGGGAGTACTGTAAAGTACATGCAGTTCTGGTGCGGAAAGGGACATGTACCAAACCGTGCAGAAGCTGTGGGAGGGGGGTCACAAACTATCTATCAATTTGTAAGGAGTGTGGTTATAACGCAGCCAATCGCCGAACATGGTACCATGAAAAGGTAAAGCCTTTTAACGCCGAGTTTCAGCGATTGGCTATGATCACAGAAATATAAAAGTCAATTAGAGACATGGAACTATCCGCTGTACGTACACGCTCACCTGTTAGAGACTGACAGATCTGAGTATTTAACCATGCCTACGCTGAATCAATTGAAACAGCAAGCCCGCGAGTATGGCATGCCATACAGTGGGAGGAGGAAGGCCGTTCTTGAGGGGGAAATATCCAGAGCGCGCGAGATGGCTAGGGTCACCCTGCTCGAGAAGAATTCCAATCTACATGGGGCACGACTTGAAGCAGGGATCACCACCGCTCTGAGATTTGTACACGGTACCACCGCGGACCGAGTCGCGATCGTCGCCGAGCGACGACACCGCGCCCGGCAGCGTGCTCAACGCCACACCGACCTCGAAGCAGAGTTCCTTGCCCGAGTTGATAGTGTGCGAGATGAAGCGGATGAGATGTTGGCCGCATTCATTCACAACGCACCTGAATTGAAACTCACCCGGGAGATTGAGGGGAGCCTGAGAAAATATGAAGCAATCGTCCCAGAAGGTAGCGACTATGAAGAACCTGGAGCATTTATGTATTCGATGGTGCCCGCCATCAAAGCCCTGGTGGTAAAAGGGTTGGGGGATTATGGCAGCATTAAAATGCAGCTGTATCTCCATCTAAAATACTATCGCACCACCCCAGAAGGTGAACAGATTACGGCAATCGCCACCCACGGAAGCAGGAACTATGAAATACTGCACGAGGGGGATATTGATGAGGGGCTGAACCTCGCCAGAGCCAAGATATTCGCTGACAGTGAATGCTTCACCGAACAGGGCTCGGATTGGAACTATGATGAGTGTGTGCAGCTCGACCTCTACATAGTAAAATACCAACCATTCCGAGGCTCTAGCTACTTCGCGACTCCCAGCTTCATTCCACCACGTAGTGTTGTGAATGTGAAGAATGAGGACAACCGCTGCTTTGAATGGGCCATACTCTCAGCGCTCTACCCAGTAGCGCATGGAGAGCATCCTGATAGGCTCAACAATTATAGCGCCCACCTGGGAGAGCTAAACTTTGAAGGAATCCAATTCCCGGTGCAGCTGACCAGTATTGCTAAGTTTGAAAACCAGAATCCCACCATAGCCATCAGAGTCTTTGGGTGGAACAAAGGACCAACCATACTCCGAACCAACACACTCCAGCGCAACCAAATCAACCTCTTGCTCCTGTGTAAGGATGAGAATAGACACTATGTCTGGGTCAAGGATGTGGGGCGGCTTCTATATGGAAATAGTAAATACAGGGGTAAGAAGTATCCTTGTCTCAACTGTCTCCATGTACACTCCTCTCAGGAAACCTTGGACCAACATGTGCCACTCTGCCAAGGCATCAACACAGCCTGTCAGGTGAATGTCATGCCTAAAGAGGGAAAGATGAATTTCAAGTCCCTCCAGAAACAGATGAGGGCGCCATACATCATATACGCAGACTTTGAGACCTTGAACGTTCCAGTACATGGTGCGGCAATGGATCCAAGCCAGAGCAACACGCGCCAACTTGCTGAGCAGCCCCCCTGCGGCTTCGGCTACACCATTGTACGCTGCGACGGGCTCACCACAAACCTTGTTGTATATCGTGGGAAGGACGCTGCCGATGAATTCCTCCGATGCTTGGGACGAGAGCAGGCCACCATCCACCACAAGTTACAGCGGCCGGCGATGATGGTGCTGGGTCAAAAAGACCGTGAAGACTTTGCCTCCGCCACAACTTGCCACATCTGTAAAGAGCCGCTGGAGGAGGACAAGGTGAGAGACCACTGCCATATTACTGGCAAATACCGGGGTGCAGCCCACAATGTCTGTAATCTAGCATGGCGCATCAACAGAGACAAGCTGAGGATACCTAAGGTCTTCCACAACCTCAGAGGATACGACTCCCACATCATCATGCAAGCGGCCGGCCGTCTGGACTGGGGAAAAAGAACAGTCTACAAAAAGAAGAAGACGGCTAATGGCAAACCAAACAAGTAGACAACACAACAATCACCTGCATACCAAACACCCTAGAGAATTATGCCTCCTTCACCATCGGTCAGCTGCAATTCATTGACAGCCTACAGTTCATGAATAGCTCTCTAGACACCCTGGTAGGGAACCTCAGCGAGCTGACGCACTGTGGCAAATCAATGGCTCTGACACGTAGAGGCAATGACATAATCTCAAGATGTGAGACGTGCAACATTGAGAAGCACACCCCCTGGGCTGTCTTAATGAGCAAGTTCAGGGCCACGCTAAGCCAGAGCCAGTCACATCTCCTTCTCCGTAAGGGTGTATACCCCTACGAATATATGGACAGCTTCGAGCGCTTTGCAGAGGACCGCCTACCACCCAAAGAGGCATTCTACAGCAAGCTCACCCGAGAAGGAATCAGTGACTTTGACTATGCCCACGCCCAGAAAGTGTGGCAGGAGCTCGATTGTAAAACACTCGGAGGCTACCATGACCTATACCTGAAAACAGACGTCGGCCTGTTGGCTGATATGTTCGAGGCATTCCGAGACACCTGTATGGAGGTATATCAGCTCGACCCAGCCCACTACATCAGTGCACCAGGCCTGGCATGGGACGCACTCCTAAAAAAGACGAAGGTGCAACTCGAGCTCCTAACCGACTTGAATATGCACCTCCTCTTTGAGAAGGGTCTCCGAGGGGGTGTGGCCATGGTCTCAAAGAGGTATGCTAAGGCCAACAACCCCAAGACTTCAGACTATGACCCCATAACACCCAATTCGTGGATCATGTACCTCGATGCAAATAACTTGTATGGGTGGGCCATGATGGAATACCTCCCCACCTGTGGGTTCCAATGGGCCAATCCAACTCTCGAGGAGGTACTCAACACCCCCGACAACGCCCCAGAGGGATGGCTTGTTGAGGTTGATATGAAGTACCCAGCGCATCTACATGAAGCCCACAGCGACTATCCGCTAGCTCCAGAAACCATGACCGTCCCAGAGGCCTGGTTGAGCAGCTATCAGCGCGAGCTCCAGAACAAACTGGGGGGTAAGTTCACGGAGCAAACAAAGCTGGTACCTCACCTCCACAACAAGGAGCGATACGTCATCCACTACCGCAATCTCAAACTCTATCACAGCCTCGGTCTAGAGGTCACCCAGATCAACCGAGCCATCAAGTTCAGTCAGTCCCAATGGATGAAGCCCTACATAGAGATGAACACCTCTCTACGAGCCCAAGCTAAATCGGAATTTGAGAAGGACTTCTTCAAGCTGATGAACAATGCCGTCTTTGGGAAGAGTATGGAGAACGTTCGCAAACGTATCAGAGTCAACCTTGTCAGAGGCATCGAGACTGACCGACTCCGAAAATTAATCGCCAGCCCCAACTACGAATCGTGTAGAATCTTCAATGGTGGACTGGTGGCGGTGCACACCATCAAGAACAAGGTCCAGCTGAATAAACCCGTCTATTGTGGGCAGGCCATCCTGGACCTATCCAAGCACCTCATGTACGACTTCTGGTACAACCGGCTTAAACCCCAATACGGTAATAGACTCCAGCTCTGCAACACAGATACTGACTCCCTTCTACTTCAGGTGGAGACTGAGGATGTGTACGCGGACATGAAGGCTCACCCCGACTGGTACGACTTCTCAGATTATCCGCGTGACCACCCCAACCATTCGACTGTGAATAAAAAGGTGGTCGGCAAATTCAAAGACGAGTGCAATGGTCGTTCGATAGCCGAGTTCGTCGGTCTCAGACCAAAGATGTACTCAATCCTAGAGGAGGCCACCAACATCAAGAAAGCCAAAGGAGTGGCTCGGACAGTTGTGAAGAAGGACCTCAGACACGAACACTACAAAGACAGTCTGTTCAGCCAGCGGGAATACAAACACACACAGGTTGCCATCCAAAGCAAGGGCCACCAGATAGGTGTTTATGAGATGAACAAAACATCTCTGAGCCCCATGGACACGAAAAAGTGGATTTGTGCTGATGGTATCAACACTAGGGCCTACGGCTTCCTAGAATCCTGCTAGGGGGTAGCTGCGTGTCTGGGGAGACAACGAGCAGCTCCTCGCGCACAAATCCACGAGCCGGCCCATCCACCAGGTAGTAAAGAGAGGGCCGCCCCTCTTGCTGGGTGATATGACTAATCTTGTGCACGGTCAGCGACCATGTAGGATCAGTGGCCCGACGCTGGCCCCCTTCAAGCTCGCCCACCGAATAGAGATACCTGACCTGTGAGTCGGCTGGAATCAAAGGTTCCTTACCCCCGATAGCGCGGCGGGCAGGTGCGGCTGGAGCGTGGGAGACGGTCGAATCCTTAATCGCATCAGCTGGCTTCCTACCAGTCAAACGCGTCACCTCATTATTGATCGCAGCGACTACCTGGGGTAGAGCTCTCACCCATTCGACCGACCGTTCATCTGAGCCTCTGGCGGCGAGCAACAACTCCTGGGCATATTGGGCCCCAAACAGTCTCTCTGCCAGAGTGCGGTTGAACCGCTCGACAATAGCCTGCTGACGATGGTTCCCAGCCTGCCCACGACGTACCTGTGTCTTATGCTTAGCCACCAGCTGACTGACGGCACCCATAAACTCCCGCCCAGGGTCAATCTGCAAAAGATTAGGCCATCTGAGCGGCCCGTGTTTATAGATCCGCCCAAGTGCTGATGCGACCGCGTCGCTACTCTTATCTGTTAGCGGCTCAGCCTCCTTGTAGCGTGAGGCAACATCAACCACCGTCAAGGCATACCTATAGGTCCTGGCCGTGCGGCCAGAACCAACGCGATCATGTGGGAGAAACAAAAGATCTGCCTGATGGACAGCATTCGGTGTGGACTCGGCGATGTGGGGTCGTGGAATATAGCGAGGTCGTGGCAGGTAGATTTGCCAGATAGCCTGCTTCTGAAGCCACTCCCTAGCCTCAGTCTCGCTAACCTTAGCTGCCGCGGCCAGCTTCTTCGCAGCTGAAAGCCCCCTCCAATAACCCTGTGGACTGTAGTAGACACGTTCCATTATTGTAAATAATATCACATATCTCTATAACAACCACCCCAAGAGGGAGCCCAAGACGGGGATGTCCTTGATTGGTGACTTGGGCCCAAAGATGATTCCTTTCCCACTAACAATCTGACTCTTCCTTCCACCACACACAACGCAGGTGCCACGCTTAACCGACCGTCCATTCTTCATCTTGCTAATCGTCCCACCCTTAGTGGGGGTCTGTCTCTTACACCGAAAACAATACATATTGATATACTACAGATGTCTATATATTCAAAACGAGGGCGCGCCCATACCAAAGCGGCTCTTGGCAGACATCAGGGCCGAGACTATGCGAGCATCGCGCCTCTCCCAGTCGGGGGCACCACCAGACGCTGCAATATTTTCAGCCGCCGTGGTTAGGACATCATCAGCAATGTTGCGGTTAGCTGTATCACTGTGAGCCACATAATGCAGGCGCGGTCGAGTGTGTTGGCCCCCTCATAGCCTTGGGCCATCCGCTTATCTAGTTTAGTGAAAGGGCCGCAGTAGCTATATTTCCCTGTATTCTGGAACGAACCTCCGGGAACATCCTCAGAGCTGACACCCTCAGGCAGCTTCATATGCAGCTCAGGCAAAGGCAACATATTCAGTGCTTTGTTGAGGAGTCCCATACCAACAATCTGGCTCTTCTTAGCACCACAAACTTCACAGAGACCGCGCCTGGTTATTCGACGATTTTTCAGCACGACCTCCGACTCCTCCAGTGTAGGAGTCTGCTTCTTACAGCGCAGGCAATACATATTGAAGATATTGCAAATGTGTATATATTTAAAATGGAGATAACCAACTTCGACCTTGAGGACAAAGCCCGCCATCACCACCACTGGCTGCTGCCGGACACCATTCGGTGTGTTGTGTGCGGGCCATCGGGGTGCGGAAAAACAAACATGATGCTCAACCTACTACTGAAGCCGGGCTACCTAAACTATGACCGATTGCACCTGTACTCGAAGTCTTTGGGGCAGGACAAGTACCAATTCCTCCAGGATTGGGCCGAGACTGTCGGGGAGGTTGCGGGGCAAAATATTGCCTCCTGTCATAGCTCAGCCGATGACATCATCCCCGTCGAGGACCTGAACCCTGAAGAGAGAGCTGTCATGGTCTTTGATGGTGTCATGCTGGAGAAGCAGGGACCGATCGAGAAGTACTTCTGCCAGGGCCGGCACGGCGGTGCCGACACATTCTACCTAACCCAGAGCTTCTTTAGAATTCCCAAGCAGGCCATCCGTGACAATGTCAATCTATTGGTGATCTTCAACGAAGACACGAAGAACCTGCGCGCCATCCACGACTCCTATGTTGGTGGTGATATGCCCTTTGATGAATTCAGGGAGTTCTTCACAGAGTGCACTAACAAGCCTTACGGTTTCGCTGTAATCGACCTGACCAGCAAGGCCCACGATGGCAAATACCGATGTGGGTTCGATCGGTTCTATATCCCGAAGTCTTCTATTTAGATATATATGTCATTGCGATAGCAACAACATGAGGGCTGATGTGACTAACCAAGCAAAGCGTAACGCCTTTGTGAAGGATTATCTAGCGCGTCGGGACCGCCTGAAGCAGCGGTTTCTGGCGGAGAGGGTGGGGGAAGCAGATTTACAACAGGAGGCAGCCAAACTCTTCACACCAATTACTAAAACTGTAATAGATAGGTCAGCACAACAAACGGGGGCAATAAACCAAATCATCAAAGCTCAGACTGGTGAGTTGGCAAATATAGCAGACAAACAGACCAGTGAATTGGCTATACGAATGTGACATGTTTGATTGAGTTGCCAGAGGACCTAGTTTGTAGTGTTCTCTGGAGATATATCTTGAATAATAAATAACAAGATAAAGGATATGATTTTGCCCGTTTTGTCTAGAGGTCACTCAAATGAGCTAATCATTCCCGCAATAGCCTTTTTGGAGAACATTTTTCTTTGGCTCAAACCCCCACTGTGAGACCACTATGTATCTACACAGAAATTTATAAAAGAAGTAACTAGTTCACCCAAGGCCAGAGAAGATCTGAACTATTAGCGCCTGTACAACTGAGGATCCCTCTCACTCATTATACTGGTGACAGTGTGCTGTTCGTCCGTCACTCCTATATATTTTGTCAGTATGACCTATATCAGTTCAAGTAATCCTTCAATTTTTGCAGACAAACAAACTTCAACAATAACTGTACATTACATCTGTTGGACAGGACATCTACATGACAGTTTCTTGACAAAAGTGGAACATACATTCACAAGGAATTGTTTACACCACAAGTGTACAAGATAGACATCATGAGATACCTGACAACATCTATACAGGACTTTTCACAATATGTATAACCAACCACAGCACTTAAGACAGTCACCAGAGACAACACTTGACAGCAATTGTACAAGAAATTCACTGGGGACATGTACTTGAACACTGGTTCATTGAATACACAATTTATTGAGTTGATGGTAAGTAGAGTGGTGACCATTGCCTCATCTCCTGTCATGTCAACATTTCAATGATTGCATAGAAAATGCATAAAATATGTCACACATGAAGGTTGATAAACAAGATACAACACTTCTTATTTACTCCACCACCCAACAACTACTCCACTCCTCCTCTCCTCTCTAATCACCACTACATAATTGACTTTTATCCTTTCCTCTACTGTTACTGAGGGAAAAGCCAGGTAAGCCATAACCTGGGGCAAGCATAGGGACCTTCTGCTCCACTGGTCTGTTTAATCCTTTTAGCACCTATGATGGGTGTTGGACAGCTCAGGTTGCAGTTTTCCCCCATGATGATTTTCCAAGTCTGACTAATTATCCCCTACTGTCACAGTTTGAAGAAAAGCTACAGCCTTGTCTTTCACTGGTGAGTTGACTGTTTATGAAGTTGAGACTTAGGATGTTGTTCTCCTTTTCCTGTAGACGAAGATCTAAGATACAAACATGTCCCAGTCTTCTTCCTTCTCCTCAGTCTATCTCACGTACTCTGACTGTTCATGAAGTTGACACTTAGGAATTTGTTCTACTTTTCCTGTAGAGGAAGATCTAAGATACAAACATGTCCCAGCGTTCTTCCATCTCAGTCTATCTCAAGTCTTCATTCTGAAAACACTGTGTGAGCACCAGGCTGGAGATTAACTAAGATAAGTCCTAGCTGAACAATCCATTGCACCAGTCATTTCACAAGTTGTCTTGAATGGGGTTAACAACCAGACTTGTTGTTTTCATTCTCAGATGATTCTGATAATTATGATCACTGGAGTCCTCAGAACTATTTTTCTCCCTTATTTATATCCAGCTGTTTGAGAGCTGAGCTGAAAGTCTCTAGGAAATTCCCATATTGTGGGTTCTAGAAGATTTCACTTGTAGAGAGTTGGTTCTGGATTCTGGGACCACTGGTTAGTTTTCCCAGATGATATATGGATGCCTCTCTTCCATCCTCTTGTTCCCTGTTGATATATAGAATGGCACAACATCTCTTCACATGTGTTAAAGATGAAGTTATCATACATCAACATACACAGATGGAGATGGGGAAGGTTAAGGTTGATGATGTAGTGAATTTCACTCTGATGTACTGTGGTAATCACAAGACCATATGTTGAGACAGGGTAGCTTAACACAATTACAAGCATTTATGTGGTCTAAGTTCCACCATGTTTGAACCACAGTAGACCTGGGCACAAGGAGGACCAGACACAGTACAGCAATCATTGTGACATAGCAACATGGGACAGGCATTGTGAAGGGAAATGGAAAATAGGCATTTACAACTGCAATATGCATTATGTATTAACTAATGGCATTTACCAAATTAGCAGACCAGACATCCATTCCTATGGCTGTGATGTTGGTGCATGAATGTCCTATTCCATATTCACACAGCAATGCCAGACCTCACCCCTTTTCTCAGACAGACCTGACTCACAGGTACATCATCTTCATCATCATCATGTGCTCTCTCCCCACTGAGTAATTTTCATGTCTACTACAGTAGGTAACAGAAGCTCAATTGCATAACAACTGTTCACATATGCACCAAGCACATATGTGGAAAACATGTTTAGTCCTTGTAAGTTTGCATGAGCCATACATTATATTCAGCCAACTGAGACACAGGTTCACACACCGATGGTTCTCTTAGGAACTAGTTTATATGAACCATCCAACAGTAGAGGTAACAGTGTAATACTTCAAAGAGAAATTATATTAATTCTCTTGAGCTTATAGCTACCAGGCATCACATGAACTTAGCAATTCTGGCGTGCCATCACCGTCCTGTTTACATATGGATATTTGAAGCATCTTTCTTTCTACTAATGTGAGAGGCTACTTATAAAAGCACCAGCTCACTCACTCCATCATTCTCAGCTTTTTACAAAGGAACTTGTACATGTTTACATCACTCATTCCAATCCAGACTGCCATTTGTTAACTCGCGAGAGCAAAGGTACAGTTGGTTTAAGAATAAGTCATCCTAGGCATGTAGAATGCACAAGGGGTTTGGGTTTGCGAATCTGCATGAGTGTACCACACATTCATCAAGCATACGCAACCAGTCACAACAAGGGATTGATATGCACTTGGAGTATACAGCGTGAAAGACGTGTCAAGGTTGAAGAAGCAGTATTCAGAATACTGGCGCACAGAAGTTAGGTTTTCCACTTTCACATTTTATTCATAAAATACTCTTATATTCTTCTCATTCGTACATTAGGTCTAGCCACAACATCAAAGTATGTTTTAAAGTGGTACCTGCTGTCCAGAGAACAATATTATTGAATCTTTAAGGGCATTGTTGGGTCATCACATCACACTAGCGACCGCTCCTGGTGAGATCCCCGCTCAAACTAATTAGATTTTAAAATATGGCCCAGGAATAGCGTGGGCTCATTACTTATGAACCAATCAAAAGACAAGTGCATACCGCCGCCTCCCCCAACTCGTTCTAGAACATACGATCTAAGAATAGCCCTTATATTTGGGATGGTCCCCGTTAAGACTTAAAGTATATTTATGAAATGTGTCGGACTGGAAATGGGGATTCTGTTCCATCATGCTACATGGCCCCTCTCTGAGATCTTTCATAGGTATGACAGATGATCGCAGAATCCACAGTTCCCAGATCCCTCAGGTGGTTTTGTCAATTACTCCCTGTCTCCCTTTACCCTACTAGAGTAGTACATTTGGAACTAAGTGATTTTTCTCTTTAAAAAAAATCTGCCCCAACATTGCATCTGTTGATGAATTTGGTGGCAAACGCGAAGACTATGAAGTTAGCCCTGCATTATGTTCCTTTAAGTCACTGGGAGCATCAGGAGTCCTGACTCCACTCATCTGTGAACTGCTCTTCTATTTACCTCTGACAGTGTTCCACTGCTGACATCCTTGCTATATTTCCTGTTGTGATAAATGATCTCTCTGAGTCACACCATCTCGTAATGTATGAATGTTCCATAGAGATTCATTAAGTGAAGTAATGGCTTTGCAATTAAGCCAACTTCCAGATGACGTTTAGAGAGAATGGTTGCATTCCATGTATCTCTCAACATTTCACCTTATCAGAACTTCATTCTTCCATTCGCCACTGGAAAATGATAATCCTGTGAGAGTGTATTTAACTGAACACTTTCTCCAACAGTAATCTTGGCATTTGGAACTGGGTTAAAATTTTTGATCATCACCGGAGCAAAGACAATCACATCCGGGTGAACTGTATAGCAGCCGCTGCAAAACTTGTCAAGGCTAAATCTACTATTGTAAATTTGGTTAGCGTTGGACACAGGGTCTACCTTTCCAATAAGCCTCTTGTGTTTGCAGATGGTAGCAATTTCCCATTATATTTCCTTTGACTTATTTCTGTAGTCTTACCATAGATTTAGAGGTGCTTGTCGGTTGAGATTCTCTCCTTCCGTTATGCCTCTATTTTGATGTGTTGTGAGAAGTGACAGCATTTTCTCTCCTTAGTTGCTAATTAAGCTGTTTCCAACGCGGCAACTGAATTGTAGATGCAGTTAGACTAACATCTACTACTACTAATATAGAAGTCCAGGTGGAGATTCCAACTAGTTGTCTTCAGCCATGCTCTAGCTAAGTGCTTTTGAGTGACTGGCAAGTATCCGTTCTTTCTCTCCCACATGAGCAAAACGTTTACTGTGGCGAATATAAGGCGAATCCTCTCAGCACAGAGAAGTTCGTCATTATCACAGCCACCTTTGAGGGGTGTGATTATGTGGGTATAGCCTCTTATGTTCCAATATTGACTGGAATTTTGGAAGCCAATTTTTACTGACTTTGAGGATAGGCCTGGCCAGGTCTTGTGAATATGCCTCGCATCTCAGTAATAATATAAGATTCCACTGCATAATGCACTGTTCTTATTATATAAAGAGTCGACTGCTGACTTGCAGGGATCTTTATCTTGAAAGGAGTCAGCTGTTTTTGAACAGTGATCTTTCGTTGGTCCACTTTCGCAGACATTGTATAGAGTGTCAGCTGCTGGAATTGTAGTGATCTCTACCATATAAGAGTTAACTGTTTAAGAACAGTAATCCTTATTTACATTCCTACCATCTTCCGGCAGAAAGGTCTTCCCAATTGAGAATGAAAAAGGGGAATGACATCAGTTGTACTTAACTTTGTCCTCCCTTTAATCTCCACCATTTTAAAGGCAGAAACGCTTTCTCAACGGAGGATGAATTGACGGCCGACATCGGAGACGGATCCTGTTATATCTCTTCATGAAATTTTTCAGGTTGTGCATGATGTGCTCCTAGTCTTATGATACGCCAATGACATAAGGTTGGTTCCCATCGTTTCCTGGACACATATTCTTGTATGCTCTCCACTTCCATATGAATGGCTAGGGGTCCAGTTATTTTGATGGCCTTCCTGGAGATTCAATGAGTTAACTCCTGGCGACGTGGATCCTAGTACACCAGAGAGATTACACCATCGAACAATAGACTAATGTCTTATAGACACCAGACTGTGGTCGGTTTTGCATGACCGCCCATAACATCAGGTAGAATTTTCCCTTCATCTCGTCCATCACGTATCAAGTACGCTTAATAATACCACTACTTTTGATGGCAAGTGACTGAGTTGATAAGGATGTTTCTCCTGGAGATTTCAATTGTGTTCACTTTCTCAGCAGCTTGATCAGGGCTACCGACAAGATTACACAACTGAAGAATAAATCCAACGTCGAATCGACCCTGGACATTAGCCGGTACGAATACTGACTATCACCGAGAGAGATTATTATTGAGGTGTCTTAATGGTTGCCCAAATTTTCCATCAGGGTTCACACTCTCTGCTCTCAGTGTTGCAAGCATGTTATGGGGAGAAGAGAATATAAGGAGTTGTTATTTTATGTGATGTGGTGACATTAAAAATGTTGTATTTACAACAATATTTCCCTCTCTCACCCATGCCAGCAATTAATTTTTAGATGGAGTAGGCCCCATATTCATTTACTGGATCAAGTGTCCTAATTTCAGGGACAAAAATGAATTTTTCCCTGTACTAGCTGTCTCAGTTATATTTAAAATAATTTGTGTTCTCTGGTGTTTCAGGTACCTTAATTTTTGGATACATATATTGAACAACCAGCATGCACAAAATTATACAACATTATTGACAAGCCAATAATCAATTCATTCTGAGAAAAACAAATATCATGGATACATCATTTATGTTGACCCATAAGATATTTATACATCATCTTCAGTCTGCTACATTGAATTCCTAACTGAAATATTAAAACAGTGATACATGCAATATTATCACTATTAATGAAATCAAACCTTCTAGAGATTTATTGTGGGTTTACATGTCTGGACAGTTGCCCTCATATAAGAGAGAGGGTCCATTAAACAACACCATAAAAACCTTCAGGAATTGGGTCTGATTTGCGAGAGGTCACCCCGGATTTTAATACCAACATAGAGATCCCAAAAGTGAGTCTTATGCAGGGTATACCCAAAGTTTGTATCCCGTCATCAAGGCAACAGGTATGTGAGCCCCTAGCAGGTTATTACCAGGGTTTAAATCCGAGACGAGTGTTCTTTTTCCCAGGGTTTATAGTCCGGAAAGAGCAAACCCCGTTATGTGACCAGGTTTTCCCAGGGTCTATATCCCGAAAAGAGCCACCCAGTTATGTGACATGTTTGATTGAGTTGCCAGAGGACCTAGTTTGTAGTGTTCTCTGGAGATATATCTTGAATAATAAATAACAAGATAAAGGATATGATTTTGCCCGTTTTGTCTAGAGGTCACTCAAATGAGCTAATCATTCCCGCAATAGCCTTTTTGGAGAACATTTTTCTTTGGCTCAAACCCCCACTGTGAGACCACTATGTATCTACACAGAAATTTATAAAAGAAGTAACTAGTTCACCCAAGGCCAGAGAAGATCTGAACTATTAGCGCCTGTACAACTGAGGATCCCTCTCACTCATTATACTGGTGACAGTGTGCTGTTCGTCCGTCACTCCTATATATTTTGTCAGTATGACCTATATCAGTTCAAGTAATCCTTCAATTTTTGCAGACAAACAAACTTCAACAATAACTGTACATTACATCTGTTGGACAGGACATCTACATGACAGTTTCTTGACAAAAGTGGAACATACATTCACAAGGAATTGTTTACACCACAAGTGTACAAGATAGACATCATGAGATACCTGACAACATCTATACAGGACTTTTCACAATATGTATAACCAACCACAGCACTTAAGACAGTCACCAGAGACAACACTTGACAGCAATTGTACAAGAAATTCACTGGGGACATGTACTTGAACACTGGTTCATTGAATACACAATTTATTGAGTTGATGGTAAGTAGAGTGGTGACCATTGCCTCATCTCCTGTCATGTCAACATTTCAATGATTGCATAGAAAATGCATAAAATATGTCACACATGAAGGTTGATAAACAAGATACAACACTTCTTATTTACTCCACCACCCAACAACTACTCCACTCCTCCTCTCCTCTCTAATCACCACTACATAATTGACTTTTATCCTTTCCTCTACTGTTACTGAGGGAAAAGCCAGGTAAGCCATAACCTGGGGCAAGCATAGGGACCTTCTGCTCCACTGGTCTGTTTAATCCTTTTAGCACCTATGATGGGTGTTGGACAGCTCAGGTTGCAGTTTTCCCCCATGATGATTTTCCAAGTCTGACTAATTATCCCCTACTGTCACAGTTTGAAGAAAAGCTACAGCCTTGTCTTTCACTGGTGAGTTGACTGTTTATGAAGTTGAGACTTAGGATGTTGTTCTCCTTTTCCTGTAGAGGAAGATCTAAGATACAAACATGTCCCAGTCTTCTTCCTTCTCCTCAGTCTATCTCACGTACTCTGACTGTTCATGAAGTTGACACTTAGGAATTTGTTCTACTTTTCCTGTAGAGGAAGATCTAAGATACAAACATGTCCCAGCGTTCTTCCTTCTCATTCTATCTCAAGTCTTCATTCTGAAAACACTGTGTGAGCACCAGGCTGGAGATTAACTAAGATAAGTCCTAGCTGAACAATCCATTGCACCAGTCATTTCACAAGTTGTCTTGAATGGGGTTAACAACCAGACTTGTTGTTTTCATTCTCAGATGATTCTGATAATTATGATCACTGGAGTCCTCAGAACTATTTTTCTCCCTTATTTATATCCAGCTGTTTGAGAGCTGAGCTGAAAGTCTCTAGGAAATTCCCATATTGTGGGTTCTAGAAGATTTCACTTGTAGAGAGTTGGTTCTGGATTCTGGGACCACTGGTTAGTTTTCCCAGATGATATATGGATGCCTCTCTTCCATCCTCTTGTTCCCTGTTGATATATAGAATGGCACAACATCTCTTCACATGTGTTAAAAGATGAAGTTATCATACATCAACATACACAGATGGAGATGGGGAAGGTTAAGGTTGATGATGTAGTGAATTTCACTCTGATGTACTGTGGTAATCACAAGACCATATGTTGAGACAGGGTAGCTTAACACAATTACAAGCATTTATGTGGTCTAAGTTCCACCATGTTTGAACCACAGTAGACCTGGGCACAAGGAGGACCAGACACAGTACAGCAATCATTGTGACATAGCAACATGGGACAGGCATTGTGAAGGGAAATGGAAAATAGGCATTTACAACTGCAATATGCATTATGTATTAACTAATGGCATTTACCAAATTAGCAGACCAGACATCCATTCCTATGGCTGTGATGTTGGTGCATGGATGTCCTATTCCATATTCACACACCAATGCCAGACCTCACCCCTTTTCTCAGACAGACCTGACTCACAGGTACATCATCTTCATCATCATCATGTGCTCTCTCCCCACTGAGTAATTTTCATGTCTACTACAGTAGGTAACAGAAGCTCAATTGCATAACAACTGTTCACATATGCACCAAGCACATATGTGGAAAACATGTTTAGTCCTTGTAAGTTTGCATGAGCCATACATTATATTCAGCCAACTGAGACACAGGTTCACACACCGATGGTTCTCTTAGGAACTAGTTTATATGAACCATCCAACAGTAGAGGTAACAGTGTAATACTTCAAAGAGAAATTATATTAATTCTCTTGAGCTTATAGCTACCAGGCATCACATGAACTTAGCAATTCTGGCGTGCCATCACCGTCCTGTTTACATATGGATATTTGAAGCATCTTTCTTTCTACTAATGTGAGAGGCTACTTATAAAAGCACCAGCTCACTCACTCCATCATTCTCAGCTTTTTACAAAGGAACTTGTACATGTTTACATCACTCATTCCAATCCAGACTGCATTTGTTAACTCGCGAGAGCAAAGGTACAGTTGGTTTAAGAATAAGTCATCCTAGGCATGTAGAATGCACAAGGGGTTTGGGTTTGCGAATCTGCATGAGTGTACCACACATTCATCAAGCATACGCAACCAGTCACAAGGGATTGATATGCACTTGGAGTATACAGCGTGAAAGACGTGTCAAGGTTGAAGAAGCAGTATTCAGAATACTGGCGCACAGAAGTTAGGTTTTCCACTTTCACATTTTATTCATAAAATACTCTTATATTCTTCTCATTCGTACATTAGGTCTAGCCACAACATCAAAGTATGTTTTAAAGTGGTACCTGCTGTCCAGAGAACAATATTATTGAATCTTTAAGGGCATTGTTGGGTCATCACATCACACTAGCGACCGCTCCTGGTGAGATCCCCGCTCAAACTAATTAGATTTTAAAATATGGCCCAGGAATAGCGTGGGTTCATTACTTATGAACCAATCAAAAGACAAGTGCATACCGCTGCCTCCCCCAACTCGTTCTAGAACATACGATCTAAGAATAGCCCTTATATTTGGGATGGTCCCCGTTAAGACTTAAAGTATATTTATGAAATGTGTCGGACTGGAAATGGGGATTCTGTTCCATCATGCTACAACGAACAAACAAACAAGCCAACGAGCTAGCTCAGGCCATTGTGGCATTGAACAGGGCCATTGAGGACAGAGCCAGAGCCCTGGAGGAGGCCAGAGCAGAAGAGGCCATAGCCCCAGTGTCTGCTCCAGAAGCTTCTCCAGAAGCTATTATAATTGACATGGATCAGGACATAGATGAGGAAGTTCTTAACAAATACAGCTTCCCAAAGCCTAGCGCACTCATCAACACACCAGATGCAGACATTCAAAAGCTTCTTGACAAGTCCGCAAAACTTAATTCACACACGCTCGGGGGGAGGAAGAAGAGGAGGGATATCACACAGGAGGAACTGGGAGATTTAGATTATGAGATTGAGAACATACAGTTATTTAGGGACCGTCTTAAACTTATATTACATAAACGGCAAGGAGTTATCGCCCGTGGGCAAGGGCTGAAGCTCCGAGGAGACAAATTCGGCGCCCTAACTATTGATCCCGCAGCTCTGGCCGCTGGCCGGCTGCAAGCCTTTGATGGGGACACCCTAGTATTGTCGGCTCCAGCAGATGAGACGCTGTACGATCTCCTAACCAAACGGTTCGTCAAAACAAGACAATACACCCCACAGGCTATTGAGACATTTAGCCGGCTGGCCCAACTTGCCAAAATACCAGTCTATAGCAAAAAGGGAAAAAAATACGGACTAATCAGTGGTAGTGGTGTGTTATACTACAACGATCCCAACACTCTGGTGGAGCGCCTAGCCCTGTTAGTGGCCTCAAAGGAGGCGGGGAATACGGGTGTTGACACAGAAATATCTGCGATACTGGATGAGCTTATGCGTAGTGGAGTGATCTCTACGGAACAGGCCATCAATTGAACAGAAGAATCTTTGTTCATTAAACATGGAGCTACAAGTGTTGAAGGACATCCGCGACCGGCTCGCAGCGATGGAGGTGCGACTCGCACCGAAGGCGAATATGTCCCTGGTGGTAACGTCGGATAAAAGCGACTGGACAACCTACTACTCCCCAGCGCTGTACCTTGACCCCCAGAAGTCATACGAGCTGGCCTTGCTGAATCTAGAGACCTACAACTCCATCAGCAATGTTAACTCCACCAACAATACTTTTGTCAACCGTGTGGAGAAGAAGGAGTGGAAAACCATCACTATAGAAGAGGGGGCTTATGAGCTCGCCCAGATCAATAGAGAGATTCAAAGAAAGATGGAGGAGGCCAAAGATTGGAATGAGAAGGCTGAGGAGAAGTATTACATCGCCATAGGACCCAATCCTTCAACCCTTCGGGCTTTTGTAAAGATAACCAGCCCCGACTATGAGGTTGATATCGGTGCTTCAACTTTGCGAAAAATACTGGGGTTCGACCCACAAATACTGACTAAGGGCTATAAAGAAGGGGAGAAACCAATTGACATCTTCCATGTGAATAGCATTCTGGTCAATTGCAATGTGGTGAGTGGGTCTTACCTCGGTGGGGGATCCCACCCCACCATCTACTCCAGTGTTTCCCAACGTGGGGCCCACGCCCCACAGGGGGGCAATTCAACTGTTAAGGGGGGCAATTCGAAAATGGAAGAAATCGGCTGAATATAACAAAACGGGGAGACTTGAGACTGAAGTTAACTAAATTGGAACCTGACATAAGATCTCTTTGCAGCAAGCATCAAGCGCAAGGATCTCACTAAATTTAAATAATAAATAATTACTAATAATTAAAATAATATAGAAAAATCTTTCATTAAAATTATTTTGTACTTGAATTTCAGTTCTCCATTATATGTTTTGAAAATTTACTTACTGTGTTTGCTCAATAATTACCTAGTGATTTCTTCCTAACACCTATCATTCAAGTTTCTTTAGTGAACATTTCAATTTTTGAATATTAAAAATAATGTATATGTTGAGGTGGGGCGTGGGGCGGGGGAGGGGGGCAATATGAATTTAGAAAGGCTTAAGTGGGGCATGGCACAAAAATAGGTTGGGAAACACTGATCTACTCATTCTTCCCCAACGTGTGCCCCGGCTATAAGATCTTAGAGTCTCCCAGAACTGCTGTCTACCTCCCCATCTCCCAAGCTGGTAGTATACACAGCATACGCGTCTGGTTGACTGACCAAGACGGCGCACAATTAAACTTTAGAGGTGAGCAAATAACTATAAGGCTACATATTCGCAGTGTGTAACCATGTATGTTTTCCCAAGACGTCGGAGGCTGGTAGGTGGGGGATGTTCGATTGGTTGGGCTCGGCAGCTCGGGCGGTTGGAAGTCTGGTCTCTTCAGGTGCCAGCGCTGCCAGTAAAGTTGCCAAATTTGTTGGCAGCCCCTTAGTTAGGAATGTGGCCAAGACGACGGAGTCTGTGGCCTCCGCAGGCCGCGGCTGCCAAGAAGCTGGTGGACGCGCTCAAGCCTTTGCCGCCCCAGCTGAAGAGGGAACTCACGGCTAAGAGCGCTGAGGTTTTAAAGCAGCTCGCTGTCCAGCCCACTGTCCAGCCCAGTCTGGAGGCGTTGGATATCGCCAGCCGGGGAGGAGGTTTCAAGACAATTAGAGATAAGTCTAGACGTTTATAATATCATCATGGACGAGCAACGCACTTCCATGCTTGAAATTTCCGAGCCTGTGCATGTCGATGAGGGTATTGAATCCTTTGAGTATCGGGAGTATGAGTCGCAGAACCCAGCTGCCCTCAACCAGAATAACACCATCCAAATTGATATACATGCTCAGGATGCCTTCACACTCCCCTCCAAGAGCTATCTTCTAGTAGAAGGCAAGCTCAGATCGTTTCGAGAGGAACACTATGACGCGAACATTCAGGCGGCTTTGGTTAACAATGCTGTTGCGTTCATGTTTGGTAAAATACGTTACCAACTTAACAACAACACCATCGATGATGTGTCATATCCGGGGCAGGCCACCACCATGATGACTCTTCTGTCGTGTGGGGAGGACTTTGCTTGGGGCGAAGGCCTCAATATGGGTTGGTATAAGGACTCTGATGTGGGGGCTGCTGCGGCGGGGAATTCTGGTTGGGAAAGGCGGCGGCTTATCATGATGGGTAAACCTACAACTCCGGGCAACTTCAGTTTCTGTGTTCCACTCAAATATTTCTTTGGGTTTTGCAATGATTACGAGAAGGTGCTCTATGGTGTGAAGCTGTCCCTACTGTTAGATCGTCAGAGTGATGCCCATACCATCCATCGTGCGGCGGCGGTGCCTGAGGGTAAAATCGAACTGTCCAAGATCGCCTGGATGATGCCTCATGTTATACCCTCTCTTAGCTATATGAGCTCGCTCATGACCCTGATAGAGAATAAGGTTAGGGTGCCTGTGGCTTTCCGCGCCTTACAGTGTGATAGCTTGGCGGTGCCGCAGTCCACATCCTTCACCTGGCAGTTGGGGGTTAAATTCCAAACAGAGAAACCTCGGTGGATCCTGGTGGCTTTTCAAACAGGTCGTGAAAACGACCAGGTGAAGAACAGTGCCGTATTTGATCATGTGAAGGTGAAGAATATTCACGCCCTGATCAACAGCGCGCGCTATCCACTAGTGGATATGAACATCGACTTCGCAGAGTATAAAACCTCTCGGGCTTACAAAGCTTTTGCCGACTTCAAGGAGGCGTTCTATGGAATTACAGCTCGGGAGTCGTCCAACTTGGTGAGTCCTATGGATTTCGTGGCGCTCTACCCCATACATGTTATTGATATGCGCGCCCAGTCTGAAGCCATTAAGAACGCTGTTCAGGCTATCACCCTCAAGGTGGTATTTGATGTTGCTGTGCCTGCAGACACCAGGGCTTTCGCTGTGGTCATTGCAGATAAGTCTCTGTTCTTAGAATCTGACGGTAGGAAGTTTACTACAGTCTTGAATTAAACACTAGAGATATAGTGAAATAACTATGGCGCTGGTATCATATGGGCTGAGCCTCTCTCCGGGGCAGAAAGAGACGTTGGTCAAGGCGGTGAAAGACGGCACTGGTGCCACCCTACGCCTGGGTGTGGGGCAGCTGCATGGTGCTGATAAAGTCGGCCTGACCCAGCGTCAGATTAACCACATTAAGAAGAATGTGGTAGCGGGTTCTGGGGCTGAGCTGGCCTTCTCGAAGAGCCAGATCAAAAAGATGGTTAAGGTGGGTGGGTTTTTCCCCGCATTGGGGGCTGTGATCCCTCTCTTGGCTAAGGCGCTCCCCTGGCTGGGTGGTCTGGGGGGCTTGATGGGTGGAGCTGCTGGTGTGGCACAGGCAGTTGATCAGGCTCGTCATAACCGGGCGATGGAGGGTCGGGGTTTTGGGGATGACCTTCTGGGTAGGGTGATGCGTGAAGTGGGTGGTGTGTCTCGCAGTATTGAGCAAGTTGGCCGCGCGAGGAAGGGTCAGGGTTTCGGGGAGGATGTTATGAAGTTGGCGCTGGCCGGGCGGCCTAAGCTGGGGGGGGGTTTAGGAGAGGATATTTTGAAGTTGCTGTTGGCCAACCAACCAGGTCTTAGGGACATGCTTGGGGTGGGGGGTAAGGGTGTGTACCTGGCTAGAGGCGGTAAGGGGATGAAAAAAAAGAAGCATTAAGCAACTTTGATATTGAGAAGGCGGCTAAGGATATACCCCACTTCCGCGGTGTGTTTATGCGCGATGGTCTTCCCGCAGCTCTACACAGCCCGGAATGTGGGATTGTCAATCTAGACTCATCAGAGGGTGAGGGGACCCACTGGGTGGCTTATTACAGGGTGGGGCCTATGGCGGTTTACTTCGATAGTTTCGGGCTTGACTCGCCCCAGGAGATCCTGGATTATCTAGGGTGCCCCGTGCGCACCCAGACTTTTCAGTTGCAGAGGGCAGACGATGTGATCTGTGGTCATTTATGTCTTCATGTGCTTCGTGGGCTGGCGGGCGGGCAGCAATTTGAAGACATAATACTGCGTATGGTATAGACCATGTCTGTTGGAAAGTGCAACGGAGGTACAGTTGTCCAGCTCAGCCGAGCTGGGCTCGTGAGCAAGTATGGGGACACTATGCAAGGTACACTATCCATGGGTGGGTTTCGCCTCACTAATGTGGGGGAGCCTTCGGGACCTAGTGATGCTGCTACGCGTGGTTTTACGGAGCGGCTCTCTAAACGTGGAACGATGACAGAGGAACTCAATATGGGTACCCATAGAATCACCAATGTAGCTGAACCGGTTGGGGAGCAAGATGTGGCCACTAAAAAATATGTTGATGTGCAACATAGGGCTGCGCTGTTAAATACCCAGTCTTTGGGTAAGACCTTCTGGAATGCTACAAAACTATATATAGAAGACCGATTCGGCGGTGATTGGGCGTTGTGGTTTGAGGTAAAAAGTCCCTATCTTGGATTGTCAAATAATAAACCCATTTACCTTTCAAATATGGGAGTACTACCATGCATACTTAACTTCACTGATGGGGTATATGTAGGCTATGAGGCAGGTCAGTTCTACCTTAAAGGCGATGATAATGTTTACACCCTTAGTTTGGTGGTGAACAGCCGGCCCTGGCCTGCATACATCGATCGTCCTATCCCAGGGAGCAAACTATATATCAAGCTCTTTCTTATGGGTGGGCCTTTTACAAATTGGGGGGATGTTATGCCAGGCCTTCAAGTAAAATCTCTAGCTCGCGAGGCGGTGGGTTGGGTTATTATTACTTTCGGTGGAAAAGTGGAAGTTACTGATGATCGAATTGCAGTAAACATACTTAAGGATGCTAGGGGTGTTGATACCATCAATCTGAGAGAAGTTAAGGTTTCACCGTGGGTTCATCTTATAAAACTTTTGTATACCCACAACCCTGTCACTGAGGAGGAATCAAAACGTATAACTACGAATTGAATATATAGGTGCACTACTATACAATGGCGCCCGACCAGACCTTTCGTCTTCAAGAGATCACTAGACTACAGAAGAGTTTGGAGGCTGAGCATGAAAAACGGTCTCTGTTGTATAAGAAGTACCATCGGATTGTGAATGTCTTGGATGGGATTGATACAGCACTGCTTACGGTGAGTGTGGGACTTCTGTCAACAGCCATTGCAGTCCCAGTCGTCTTCGGTCTAGAGATAGGCGCTCTCGTATGTGGGCTATTGGGGGCGGCCGGCAAGTTGGTGACCCACAGATGTGCGCTTAAAGCCAAGAAGCATGACGAAATCAGGATTTTGGCTGAATCGAAACTTTCAACAATCTCCGATCTTGTCTCGGCGGCCTTGCAGGACCAGGAAATTTCTGATGCGGAATTTAAATTAATTCTGAATGAATCAGTGAAATTTCGACAACAGCAGGCTGAAATTCGGCGCAAAGTTTCTGCCGACTTGCACCAGAAAAAAGAGCTTACTGACTTCACCCCACCAGCCAGAAGCCCGCCTGCTAGATAGCCCGCTAGATAGCGCGCTCTTTTTTCATAGCCTCTTTCACCTCGATGAATTTCTCCATGAAGAAGGGATCGTCTAGGTCTTCTGGCAAATCTCTTGTCAGAGCCACATAGCGCTCAGCTAGTTCACTATCACAAGTGTGGCACATATCGAACGGTTGCTGTACTACTGTATTACAGATAGTGCACCCAAACACATTCCTACCCTTTTTAAGTAGTTGGAGGTGTTTGTAGCAGAACTCGCCGCGGCACCTGCGATCGCACCGGATCGAGGCCCCTTCATGCACAAGCCACTTACAATTCTTCATTTTAAGTTTGAGTCGCTAGTCTCTAATTATGAAATCCGCTCGAGTATCTGGGCCGCGCAATTTTCTTAGCGAGAAAAAATTGTCCCGCTCGCGCGGCTCATAAAACTTGTCACGCAGAAACAAAACGATCACGCTTGCTCCGTTCAGTCACGGTACTTCCGGCGTGACCGTTTTAAGCGTAAGTGTGTTGGCTGGCGCGCAAGTTTGGATTTATCCCAGATCAGACATGTAGCGAAAAGGGTGCTATGTATGTTGCAGAACCATACATCGTGCAGCCACTGATACATCGCTGCTCCACGGTTCACTATCCCAGTCAGCTTCAAATTGACAGGCTAGACATTCACCCGTTCTGCACATCCTCCTCAGCGATTGTTTCCAAACAGTCTGGTGGAACTCCTAAGGACCTCCAACCCCAAGGAGTATGAATGATTATAGTTCCCCCACTTATTCTTCTGCCTTGGCGTTGTATGATCCGGAGATGATAGTCACAAAAGCGTCGTCTTGAGGGCTTTCCACAAAATGTTGTGGGGCTCTTGAACCACTGGCAAGTAGGCATGTCTCTAAAACACAATCCAGTTTCATACCTTTATATGGGAGCAGCTGGATGTTGGTCTTCCTCTCAAACTCCCAAATCATCCTATGGAAGGCGTCTAGCGTACAACGCTCACACATCTCATAAGGGCGCTTAACCCCCCTCTCACAGAATATACACTCTTCTATGGTCACGCCCCGCTTCGCCTGTGCATTGTGCCTTGAACAGAAAAGATCAATGCATGACCGACCGCAGCGTAGTTCTGTGCCGAGTTTGAGCCACTCACAACCATTCATCTTGATATACCCTGGGGGTTGTAGCTCTAATTCACTTGCGGTGGTGCATTATAATGCGACGACGTCCCCTACGCGACTCTTCAAATCTTTGGTAGTTGCACCAAACCCCTGGGGGTGGTAGTGGGTCCACTCTCCTTGGGCATTCCTCCAACAGTACATACGCTGTCTTGTTGGATTCGCTTTTAGCCACTGATGTGTGTCCATGGTGTGTACCTCATACATACTATATCTCTAAGTAGCGCTCCGGGAGGATGGCGCCCCGGAGCCTAGGGGGGCGGGGCCCCGGGGGGTTGGATCCCTAGGGGGCTGTTGTTTTGGCGCTCCTGTGGTGCCACCGACCTTTTGGCCCCAAACCCCTAAAGTACATCTACTTGTACTGATAATTACTCCTTAATTCTGTAGGTATTGATTCTATCACCTTTAATGGCTCCCCACTGAGATTTCTCATGTAGATCATTGCCCAATCTTCCAATGGTATTTTCTGAGTCTTAAGTTGAAACTCTATATTCTCAGTCCATGCTGAGATTGAATCGCCTACGCTATATGGTTTGATCAAGCCTTTATATTTACTAAACTTATTTTGTTCTTCCTGGCTCTTTTGTTTACTAGAGGCTATCTGTATGTTTGAATCTATCTCCATTTCTTTCATCTTTAATTTAGTTTCTGACTCTACCTGTATCTGTTTCTGTTTGGTGGCTTCCTCTGCTTGTTTGTTGGCTTGATCTAAATCTAGCTGTTTTTGTTTAGTGGCGTGATCTAAATCTAGCTGTTTTCGTTTGGTGGCTTCCTCGACTTCTTTCATCTCTTTTTGATGTTGCCTTTCTAATGCTCTTTCGTCTCTCTCTCTAGAGCAGCTTTTCTCTCTGTTTCCTCCCTCTGTACAGCAGTTTTTCTTTCTGTTTCTTCCTTCTGTCGAGCTATTTCTTCTGTGTATCTTTGATCTGCCCATTTCTCTAATTTCTCTCCAGTATGGCCTAGTTCTTTGCCTGCCTGGATGCAATCATTTAATGATGCCATTTTTGTGGCTTTATGTTACTTTACAATGATATCACTCTAGGTTTACACAATGGTTTGTAGTTATGTGTTAGTTATTTACATTCTCACTGAAATAAAGATGCATGGTTAACATAGTGAATATCAAAATAATTCAAAAATATACTCATCTAATTCGTCGGAAAATACGGCCCTTGGGATGTTCCACCGCTGTCTTCCAGACATAAAAAAATGATCGACTTGATAACAGAACGGATGCTTCTGTTTAGTAGAGCATCAATACTTTAGAAACATGCATATGATATAAATACATGTTTATATTTCATGCGGCTGATGAATCATAAATGTGATCTAGATAATGATAAATGATGTTAATGAATGAATGTTATGATAGTATCAATGATCGTCATGATTCGTAACATGATTCGTCATATGAAAGTCACTGTCATCTTGTCTTCACTTTCTATTTTGTTTGGTATAACTACGTTCTAAGGCTTCCGTTCAGTAGCTAATATATTTTCCTTATGCAAAAAGAACTTATTTTGCACAGATATCTGAATGAATGTGATGAATGGTGACATCAATGGCTGTCTCACAGAAAATGAAATGTACACGATGGTTTGCTTGATAATTTAAATTCATATTTGTATACATTTTCATCACTACAAATTCATACACATTGCTATTAATTTTCCTTAGAATACTTGTAAATCAAACTTTCTTCATTGTGGTTCAAGCTCCACAAATGGTAACATATTAATTATCACGTAGTAATGGTGTTACTCACTAACGTTCATTCACAAAACAAAATTATTTCTGACATTTTATGGAAAATAATTCACGTTAGTTTTAGGTATTTTTAACACAAAACTAATGCCAAATGGGAAATGGTGCCTGTTGAAGTTGATTCAGGAGGTTCTGACACCAATTAGGGTCCTGCCTGTCAGCAACTTGCTTGCGCCAGGTATTTCAGGACTCCCTTACTTTTGCACCACACGAAATAATAACTCGTGTCATTTGCAAAAGGTACAATTTATTTAGAGCTGATTACAAACAAGCTCCGCGAGCGGAATACTTCATTGACAATAATCATCATGGTACGTTACACAGATGCAATGAAGAGGTGATATAATGATACTATTAATCACTGAATGGAATCTAAAGCCTAACAATCACTATTGTCTATAAACTTATAGTATTCATAAGGAACACGTCTACTCTCCATTCGTCTCAGTCGCAGTCTGACCCACGCTTCTAGTTGCGTGTTCAAACACGGACGTTGGATCCTCAGTGCGCTGACGAGTCTTGCGTGCATGGTGTCCCAGCACGCTGGTCAGTTAACTAGAGTAACCTGTACTCCATGGTTACTCGTCGAGGCTAGTTTCCTAGTGTCTTGGGAAATCCTCGCTCACTTGCACTCAACGACCTCTTGGTTGACACAAGTGTGTCCCATTGTGAAGCTATTTATAGCGCTGGTGTCTCTCCTGTCTGGTGTCCTTTAATAGTCTCTGTCTTAGCTCTATTACTTATATTCTTAACTCTGTAAACTCCTATTTAGATCTTTGACAGCCCTATAATTTAGTTCTCCTGGTCACGTCCTGCTCACGGCTGCTTTAATTCCTCACTTCAATATATTGGGCAATTCGTTCGCCCAGGGCCGTTCCCGCACAAACAAGATAGGTCTGCGGATGGTATCCACTCAGCGAGTTTTCGATTCGGACATGTGCTTGTCGTTGTTCCCGTCATAGCTGTTCCAGGCACGACAGACATTCGGAAAACTATCTAGCCAGAGCTGTTCCGAGCACGAGAGACATTCGGACGAGACATTTCACTCGGACGTAAATGCGTAGTGCCAATTTTTATTTTGCCACCTGTAGGACGGCACTTCCGGCTGCGAAAATTAACTCAAGGATTGCTTCGCTTAATGCACGAACTCCGTAGCATCGGTGCAGATCTTAAGAAGAAACCTCCTGGTATTACATCCTGGCACACAAATTACACGCAGGAGATGAAAATATCCATCTCCTACGCGATAAAAGGAAACGGTCACTGAACAACACAGCAGTTATACAGTTAGTGTAATGAGCAACATCACGAAGATTTTGCTGATAATTATCATGCAAATAGATCATCATCATCATCAAGTGCCCTGTCAGCTGGCGGAGGCGTTCATGGCTCTCCACGGATCTCGCGGTCTTTGGTATTCCGGATCAACTCTGCTGAGGATATTCCCCCATGCCACCGTCTCAATCCATCCAGCATCATTTCTCTTGGTCTGCCTCTGCCTCTCTTCTCTTCCATCTTGCAAGTTGTCATGATGTTCTCCAATGCCACTCTTCCCATCATATGACCAAAGAAAGCTGTTTGTCTCTTTCTAATTGATGTATATAGTGTTCTAGTTTCATTAGCCTCTTTCTGGCAATTGTTGTTAGTTACTCTAGCAGTCCAAGGAATTCTCAACATTCGTCTCAAAAAGCACATTTCTGTTGCTTCTAAGTTCATCCTAATTTGTTCATTTACATTCCAGGATTCACTGTCATACAGCAAAACTGGTTCTATAGCATTTCAGCACTCTCTTTCTTACATTCATCGATAATGACCTCATTGCATAAGATACTCTTCATTTCCTGAAATGCAGCTTTTGCCTGCCCTATTCTGCTCTTAATCTCTATTGTACATTTTCCATCTGATGTTATAAATGCCCCTAGGTATTTAAAATTATCCACTTGGTTAAGACTTTTCCTTTTTATTTCTATGTCACATTTTGGTGTCACCATTTCCTTTGATATCACACCTGTTACTGTTTTCTTGATATTCAAGGAGAGTCAATTTTTGCACTCTCTGTTACTACAATGTCCAACAATTGTTGTAGGTCTGTTGCATTATCCACCACCAATACTGTGTCATCTGCATAGAGTATATTGTTTATAGTATAATCTCGGAATAGTATTCCTGGTGTCAGAAGTCGGGGTGCGCCACCGGTTAGATGAAAGTATTATTCACTGGTGTCTCCTCCCCCCCCCCCCCCCCCCCAATAGTCAGAAATTGACTAGGGACAAAATCTATATGGCTGAACTACAGATTAAGCCCTGAATATCCAACATAGAGCTCCAAATGGCTCGTAACAAAATTGAAATGAACCGTGCTGAATATTCGCCAAGGAGTAGGAAGGAGAAGGTTAGCTGAGATAGATTTTTAAGTCTAAATTTAAGAGTAATTGACAACTATCTCAGTACAGGTTTTTCTCCCCTGACTGTTCCCTTCCTTGGTGTGTAAGTAATCCCCCACCAATGTACACACACAACACGTGTGCACAATTGGAATTAAAAGTATAACACTGAACTATGAGTTACAACAAACTACACTCACTTTAATTACTAATCATATTATTAGACATCTGATGTTTTTCAAGATGATGATGATGAATTCGTATACGTTGATGCACTACCGTAATCATGAAAGTAAAATGATTAATATAAAATACATAATTCTGAATCCTGTCTGGATCAGTGAGAGGTCCGCTAACAGCCGTTATGCTCCGATCGGCAAACAGCCGTGGTCAGATCAGTGAACAGCCGGACGGTGTTCAGAACAAAGTGTCTGTCCTGTCTCCCCTAGTTCCTCGTTGTCACAGCACGGGTACTGGGCTCCTATTGAGGGCTTGGAAGAGAACATCAAGAATGTGTATTATCTAGTTCTACATCAGTACAATCCTAATTAGCACATACATGCTATCACTCCCCTATACAAGGACCAGTCTGACCAAGTTTCTCTTCCAGCTTTTCTGTGCGTTAACTCTCCTCCTTCTCCCTCTATATCTCTATCCTACTGTCTAGTCGTGGGACGGGCTTTTCAATTGTCTCACACGCTTGTAATTATTACATTTCTGCCGTTCCTAAGTCCATGTCGCTAATATAGACAGACATGTTTTCCCTCACATCCAAAGTTGGTTTTGCAGATCAAAGGGTCGGTAGTGGTATCATAAGAGTACCTGATTCCGGGCTTACATACCGTGAACAGTATCTGTGAACGCTCGTCCGCAACACCCAAAGGGTTAAGCACCAAATACCCTATACCGATGGTGGGTAATGTCTGTACCATTACACTATTGCTTCCAGCGCAATTAATAGCCAATGTGCCAATGCGCACACAATAGCATAACACCAAATTCTTCTTAGTGACTTACCATATAACCAATCAACATCAACTAAACCTAAGGTATGCGAATTCAAAATGGCATGTAAAGTTATTCTTACATACGCAGTATGAATGCAAAAAGGAAGTAATATCCTTGTCTGCAACAACTGGGAAACATAGTTTCCATATACGTTACAGACCAAATAAAAGTCTGCCGAGTGCATGTCCAAAGTATAAAAAAAATTATGCATATGACAATTCAACTATATCAAACATCCAATATACATACATTATATTACTTCAAAATGGACATATAATGATACTCAACATAATAGCATAAGGCATTATTAATTAGTAATAATATTGTATAGCTACAAAATGAGATATACAACAAGCCTAATTGAAGTGACCACACAGAACAGTCACATTGCTGATCTGCCTGGTTTAGTCACAAATTAGCCACTGCTGTGGTAAAATTAAAGCAATATAGTCAGTGGACTATATTCTGCACAATAAATGCACGCACAAAAAGGCAACTAGGCTAGTGTACAAAGAACTGACAAGCATCTACACGACACCTCAAGTATATCTAGAACTTCGCCAAGATCTGCCAAACATAGGGTTCCTACTTCTCATAAGAAGAACACATAAAGAAATATGATATTGTACACTGAACTGAGAAGGACTAGTGCACACTCAAGTAACCTGAGACAATGATATATCTTGAAATAACCTAGGTCAGATGAAACTTAAAATTAGTACATACATCTAAAAGGCTTGACTAGTTACTAAGAAATAACTTTCCTAGTGGAGTTTAGCAGACATATGACTACAAAACATTTAGCTAGCTGCCTACCTGTTCAGAGATTTTTCATTTCTAACATGACACAGGTCTAGGGAGCCTTATTTACGCTGAATCCAGCAGACAGTGTCTGAGACACTATTATCTCCTTGGCACCTTCCTGTCTATCCCAAGCCACTATTCACATTCCTCCAGTCCTGCTCTAATTGCCTTTTCAGATCTGTTTCACACATCCCTACAGTGCGGACACATTATCTCCCAGCATGTCCAGTCATAAATTCTTTCTGCGTGCACACTAGCCCTCACACCTGTGGCAGTAGGCAGTCTCTGTTCAGCTTGTCTTTCACACTGTGTGTGGCCAGTCTTGACACTTCGCAGCTGACCGGTTTTACAAGGTCTGTTTCACACTCTACTGAGTCTGCCAGTCTGAGTGGTCAGCTGGACTTGGCTTGTTTACAGCCCTAGGCCTATTATCTCCACTTGGACCAGACCTTGGTCACACCTGGGCGGTTTTATTAGGCAGACACTTTCACCTGTATTCTGACAGATGAGCCCTCGCGTCACAGCTTCAGTGGGTTTTTACAGTGCTAGTAGAGAATAGTATTAATTCATATGTTCCTGTCTCTAAGTGGTACCTCAGATGTTGAAGTCCATGAATATATTATGGGTTATAAACGCGGCATTTCACGACAGAGCTCCCTTCAAACAAACAAAAAAGTTTCTGAATGAATACTTTTCTCAAAGCTCGCGTTAACATCCCAGAATAATGCGTAAGCACTTTCCTTTCTACATCTGCCTAAAGGTTTACAAGTATTCCTTATGGCAGTGGCTTGTCTTGTGTCTGCACACAGACGTCCAATATCCCTCATCCCAGGATACTTTGGATAGCTCCTTATCCATGGTTTGAAGCCGGGATTCCGTGCAACCGCTCGGTAAATTCCGGTATTTGTCAGGAGGTTGTATTTTTACCCCTCTGGGAAAGATCACAATCAACGGGATTCTTCTGCGCCTTTGAGCGACTGTTTTAGTCCACTCCCTCACTTGATTTAATCCTTTCAGCCGAGGATGTACCAATAGTGAAGTCTTGCATAAGCTGGCCACAGCAAAGCTTGTCTCCGTGATTTTCCTCCATCCTTTATAGATCCATAACTGATCCATCAATAGCTTCCTTTTAAAAGGAATAATGTTTAACATCATGTTTCCCCGATGCAAGTTCAACTGGCGTTTTCCTCTTTCTAAGTCAGGCGTAACAATCTTCCCTTCTCTGTGCCAAGTTGTCCAGCCTTGAGAGATAAAATAATTACTCAAGGACAATAAAGTCGTGTTACTTTTGAATAAAGTATCCACAAATCGTCCTGACTGAAAGGTAGATTAAGTCCTAAGAGTGTTGGTTCCAAACCACTCCTGACTTCTGTTACTTCAGGTTCCTGTAGCTGGGATTCCCTGATAACTTCAGCTATAAAGATGATCGAGGTGATTGATTATGGACTAGTGTAACAGTGAGGGATTCTAGGTTAGGAGTAAAGAGTTAAGGAATGCTGCGCATTCCTTGACTAGGGGGAAAACCATAGTGAACGTGTGTGCACGAATGAAGAAGGGTATCTAGGTAAACACACACGTCACTTGGGGGCCAGCGAGAACAGATGTCAACACCGAGAAGGGAGTCTCCATCATATGTGCTGAGCTAGAATGATTCATCAATAAAATCCGTTTCTAACAACGCGAAGACTGACTTGTCTGGTGCTATACGTTCACGATCATAGCCTTTGTGTGTAGCACTGTCACACTAGGACTACTCACTGTTTCAAAGAGTCAGCTGGTGAAATTAGAGCGCATACAGAACGAAGCTGTGCGGGTCATTCTGGGATGCACCAAAGATACTCCAGTAGTGTGTATGCGTTACATCCTTGGTCTGCCTACTGTTTCTGGTAGGCACAAGGTGATGCAGGCGAAGGCATACCTCAGAGTAGCTGCAGACACAGATCACCCGTTGCATGAGGCGCTGGACGTAGTTAAGGGTCAGAGACTGATAAGAGGGCAATCATGGATGGCTCAGGCGGAGGATACGATCAGACAGGTGTGCCCCTTGGAGAACATCAGGCGAGGGGAGGAGTGGGTCAGAGTGCCAGCCGAACAGTCAGACTTGTGCAGAGTTATAATCACAACATTGAGCCGGGAGTGCAGTGAGTGGCCAGCAGGGGCCACGGAAGTGGAAATTCAGCAACTAATTCAGGATAATTCTCGCCCGGGTGATGTGATTGTCTACACGGATGGGTCGGTGTTGAGAGGTAGGAGAAGTGCCTGGGGGTTCTTAGCAAAAGCTAATGGTCGGCGTTTGGTGCAAGAGAGCCTGGCGTGTGGTGACACAACTTCCAGCTTAAGAATTAAGGTGGAGGCGGTCAGTGCAGCTTTCCGCTTTTTAGAGAACACGAAACATACACACATTGTGATTGTAACTGACTCAGAAAGCATGCTGAGGGGGGTGAGAACAGGCAAGCTTCGTGCAGTGTGGCTTGCTTCGCTTCGGAGGTCACGGGTAGCAAGCATCACCTGGATCTTTTCTCCGGGACATGCCGGTGTGCTGGGGAATGAACAGGCGGACAGACTGGCTGGCTCGGCAAAACTTGGTGAAGTATTGATACATGACAAGATAGACGTGGTTGCGGCCTTGTGGGAGCACGTGTACACCTCGGAGGAGCAAATGGATCACCATAGTCTGGTAAGAATGAGACAACGAGGTGTGAAGAGAGGATCTGGCCGACGATCTACGCTCAAAGGAAAGGCGAGACGGCCAAATAATCAGATTGCTACTGGAACTATTAGTGTTGGATGTCTTCGCTGGCTGCTGAAAATGGGGACGGAGCGCTTATGGGAATATCCCGATTGATGTGATGTCGGTTCCTAAATCAATCAATCAATCGAGGTTTGTTCCTCCATCTTGTGCAAAGAGTTTTCTTCGCTAGTAAGTACAGACAATGTTGTCTGCACAAAATCAGAGTCCATATTCTGGCTCATAACAATTCCCTGTGTTTCCTGAGTCTCCGAACTGGTATACTCCGAGATAAAAACGTCTGGAAATGTTTCCTTGTCTGGATGTTCCTCTCTGGCCGTGCTTCCCTGAGCTAAGTCCAGTTGAGGTAAATCCTGTGGTGGGCTTTTGTCTAAGCAATACGTCATATTCCGTAAATCATTTGAACTGATGTCTAGTGTCTTTTCCTGAGCTGCAGCCTCAAAGATCACAAGGGATTCCGGATCGTCCTTATTCCCTATCACATTCAAGCTTCTTGCTTGCCTAAGCTGAAGGGAATACAAGTGTCGGTTACATCTCCATCTCCGACCTCTTTAAAAGATGTCATCAGGTAATCTACCTCTTGAGTTTCACCTCTCGTTGAAGTAAAAAAAAATGAGATTCCTGGGAGTCTTGCACTGGCAAACCAGTTAATTCACTAATCTTGTAGTGCACACAGTTGTCCTCTGGGTCACTGTTAATAGGTAAATTATCTGAACTGATAATTAGTGATTCTTCCTGCGTTGCAGTAGTGGAATTCACCCGGGATTCTGTTTCTTCCTTCCTCCTTATTTCAGTCAGATGTAATTCCACTTCGTGATTCTCTGAACAGAAGGGAATGTGAGAATCGGCTAGGTCTCTGCCTGCGACCTTATTAAAGGTTGTCTTCAGTTCCTTTCTCTCGAGATTCATTTCTCGTAGAAGTTAAGTGGTTTCCCTGAAGGTCCTGTACTGCAGTTAAACCACTATTGCCGTGGTGCAAACATTTATCACGGTTGTGCCTGTTTGATGTCCATTTTGTACGCTTCTTCTTCCCACTTTTCCGTTTAGGAATGGGTTGAATAACAACTTGTAATTCCCGGTGTTACTACCTGTGAGGTTTTTTGTGGGTGTATAGATAATTACAGAAGCTCCAATGAGTGAAGTTCTATAAAGTATATCTCTCTATAAAAGATACAGGTTAGTAACAGCAAGTTTTGTCTAGAAGCATAAGTATTTATTCTCGCAGAACCTTTGTAGAGAAACCATATAGAATTTGGCTCATCGAGTATCCCCACTGTGAGAAATTAGACCCAAGTTTCCCCTCTGCCGTGCGTCCACCTTGACGAGGTAGAGGGGCTTGAGCGTTCCAATGACCCCAAGAGCTATGCCGACGGTAGCACAGCTACTGGTAGGGTCACCCATGTCGGACAGGTCAAGGGAGAGGGACCAGACGAAGTGACGCACAAACCTGCTGCCTTGTAGGTAGACTGGGGACAGTCAAAGGCTAGGGAAAGCATCCCGAACAAATGCTTGTCGAAATCGGATGTACTGAGCCACAGGCTTGACAAAGAAGTGCAACGTAACTTTATCATTTCATGATGCCACAGATGAAAATTAATCGTTATGGTGCTAATCCCGTGAAGTCTCATCAGGCGGTGATAGTGCCGGGCCCCCTGCCTCGAGGGGGTCCACCCATGACTACTGGTGGTCACCTTCCCCTGTGCTGTGGAGTCAAGGCACAGAGGAGTAGGTTAAGAGCTATTGACCAAACACCCCGGACACTCAACATACTACAATGGAATGCAGAAGGAGTTTATAACAAGAAAGCCTCCCTAACACAGCGTCTTCATAAAGATAGAATAGATGTGGCATGCATTCAAGAGACACACCTCAACGCCAATCGCACATTTTCAGTCGAGGGATATCAGGCCACACGTTTCGACCGCGAAGGACACAAAGGAGGAGTTGTAATACTTACACGAAATACAATACCTTGCAGCGAAGTATCTGTGATCTCTGACAACCAAACGGAAATTATAGGTGTTGATATAATGATAAAGGACGTGAAAATAAGAATTTACAATCTATATAGCCCGGCAGATAAGGATCTTACACTCTCAAACATGGAAATAACTGACACAAATTGCATTGTTGTCGGAGACTTTAATAGCCGTTCAGAAAGATGGGGATACCCAGATACTGACAAAAGAGGAGATGAAGTGGAGGACTGGGAAATAGACTCAAATCTCCATCTACTTAACAAAGCGGATGACACACCGAGCTTCTACTCCAGAAGATGGATTACCACTTCTACTCCAGACTTAGCTTTCTGCACAGGAGACATCCTCCACAAAATTGATCGCCATGTGCTGGACCAATTAGCAGGTAGTGACCACAGACCAATCAAGCTTGTAATAAATATGGAGTATGTTCCACAGGAGCAAAAGCCTTTGCCCCGTTGGAATTACAAACGAGCAGATTGGGACAGATTTGCCATACTAACAGACAAATATTGTGAAAACGTAAATACACGATATGGCAACATGAAGCAAATGGTGGAAAGTCTAAACAGAGCAATAATACAGGCAGCCACTGAGTCTATTCCAAGAGAAGCAAGGAAAAATTACAAACCATACTGGACTGAAGAACTACAATTTTTGGAGGACAAAGTTGAAGATGCTAGGAAGACCGCAGAGAGAGAACAAACAACTGAAGCGAACATCTCTCTCAAAGCCATCTCAGCAAAATATAAAAGAACAGTAAATCAAACAACAAGAGATTGTTGGAGGAAAAAAACAGAAAACCTGAATTTTGACAGGGATGGAAACAAACTATGGAAACTAGTGAAAGCCATGAACAATGAAGGACCTAGAAACAAACAAATAACAATTAAACAAGGAAATGCCTTGCTTACAGGAAAAAAGGCTGCAAATGCACTAATGGAACACTATGCCAGTGCAAACCACATTGATATTACAGCCGAACAGAAGAAAGCAATCAAAGATAAACAGATACATCATACATATACAGAGACAGCAGCAGAATATATGATGGCAAATCTAACAATGGAAGAAATGGAACAGGCAATGAATACCCTAAAAAGAAGACATCACCAGGAAAGGATGGAATCACAAATGAAATGCTAATAGGACTAGGCACTAAGGCAAAAAAGAAACTACTAGCAGTCCTAAATTACAGCTGGAAGAGGGGAATAGTCCCACAGGCATGGAAGGAAGCTATACTAATACCAGTCCCAAAGAAAGGAAAAGACCTGGAAGAACCAAATGGCTATCGACCTATCAGTCTTCTTAGCTGTGTAGGAAAATTAATGGAACGCATTATCAATGGCAGGCTAACATGGCATCTGGAAGAAAACCAACTCTTAACACCTCACCAAGCAGGATTCAGAAAGTACAGATCTACTGAAGATCAAATAACCTATATAGCTCAGGAAATAGAGGATGCCTTCCAAGAGAAAAAGCACACACTAGCAGTCTGGATAGATTTAGAAAAAGCATTTGATAAAGTATGGAAGGAAGGACTGAAAGTAAAACTGCAAAGAATGCATGTTTGCGGGAAAATGTATAAATGGATCAGCCACTACCTTGAGAACAGAACTGCCAGGACAAAAGTACAAGGACAAACCAGCAAAATGATGCTGTTGGAGCAAGGTGTCCCCCAAGGAGGAGTTCTTTCACCAACATTATTCCCTAGCATATATAAACGACATCACGGAAAATTTTCCAGCCAGAGTACACACATCCTCCTTTGCAGATGACCTAGCCATATGGACATCTGAAGAATATATTAGTACAGCTAACAGCAGAATACAGCAAGCCCTATTAGCGCTAGAGGACTGGTCAAAATCATGGCTAGTGAAGATAAGTGAGGAGAAAAACAACATGCACAGTGTTCTCCCTCTCAACTAAAACTCAGCAACCTAAGCTGGTATTGAATGGAAAAATATTGCGCCATGAAGAAAATCCAAACTATCTAGGAGTCACCTTTGATCGTCGCCTGACATGGAAGACACAGGTTGAGAAAAATCGAACAAGAGCAAGGCAAAGAATGGCAATCATGAAAAAGCTTGCTGGTACAACATGGGGAGCAGATGAGAAAGTTCTCAAGAAGTTATATACTGGGCGGGTGAGGCCAGTACTGGAATATGGCATTGCAGCTTGGGCAACAGCAGCTAAGTCAAACTTTAACAAAATAAGTAGAGTCCAAAATCAAGGAATGCGAATCATAACTGGAAGCCTGAAGACAACGCCTATTAATGAATTAGAAAAGATCACTTGTTTACAACCAATGCAGGATAGAAGAGATAGCAGAGCCCAGCAACAAGCAGAAAAAATTTAGAAGATTGACAGACCACCCTATGTACAACAGATTTAATGGCTTTGGAAAGGGAAGACTGAAGCGTAGCAACTTTGTAGAAACTGCAAAACGAAGGATTAGGTCAGATCCTATTCTTAACATATCAACAGTCAAGCCCATACACAATGCACACAAGTTCCCAGCTTGGAGACAGCAGCAACTGCCTGAGATGATAGAAAACATTCCTGGTATTGAGAAAAGAACACTCAGCATGAAACCGAAAGAAGAGAAATAACCCTAAACTACATAAAAGAACATTACCCAAGCAGGAATTGGACCCATGCATATACAGATGGATCAGCCAAAAATTCAATACAGAATGGAGGAGGAGGAATTCTCCTAAATTTAAAAAATGGAGCGAAAAAAACACACTCAATGGCAACTGGAAAATTTTCAAGTAACTTCAAAGCGGAGGTAGAGGCTTTGAAAACTGCAGCAGAAATGCTCCTGATGGAGGAAAATAAAGAGAAGCAAATAGCTATCTTCACAGATGCAAAGTCAGCTGTCTCAATACTGAAGAGCAATAACAGCACAGAACTAACTGACCTAAGAGCAGCACTCCATGGTCTATGCCAGAAATCCAAAAAAGTTGTAATACAGTGGATCCCATCACATTGCAGTATACCTGGAAACGAAGAGGCTGACAGACTGGCAAAAGAGGGCGGACGACTACCACAGCCTGACATAGACATACCTATAATGAGGCAAAGAGGTTGATAAAAAGCACTTATAGAACCAAATGGGAATCAGAGCATCCAGGCCATCAGAAGGATGATGCATATTGCAAACTCGACCGAAGAGAACAAGTAGCAATCTTCAGACTCCGCACAGGACACAACAGGCTGAAATACCACTTGTTCAATAAACTAAAGATAGGAGATACCGATGAATGTAATTGTAGAACTGGAAAAATGACAGCAAAACATTTGCTGCAGGATTGCCCAACGTATGCAGAACAGAGAAAGATATTTTGGCCCACACCTGCTTCATTTGAGGACAAGCTCTATGGAGATATCAACAAGCTAAAGTTGACCGCAGATTACTTTAACTATATACAGGTTGACATTTAAAGGTGCATGAAGACCCAGAGGCATGAAATGGAATATTGCTTGGATAGCAAATCCATTACGTGGAAAGTCCAAATCAAAAGCCCATTGTGTGGGCTTCATAAAAGGTGGAAAAGTGTCCTAGTGGCACGAAATGGAATATTGCTTGGATAGCATATCCATTACGTGGAAAGTCCGAATCAAAAGCCCACTGTGTGGGCTTCATAAAAGGTGGAAAAGTGTCCTAGTGGCACGAAATGGAATATTGCTTGGATAGCAAATCCATTACGTGGAAAGTCTGAATCAAAAGCCCACTGTGTTGGCTTCATAAAAGGTGGAAAAGTGTCCTAGTGGCACGAAATGGAATATTGCTTGGCTAGCAAATCCATTACATGGAAAGTCCGAATCGAAAGCTCACTGTGTGGATGTCATCTGCAGACTGCATACTTCTGGTTTCCGGAAGAACAGCCTATGGTGAACGGAAGGCCCAATATACGGAAGTGAGGCTAAGCAGCCATGTGCAGGACGTGACGATTCCTTGGGTGAGCCCAGTACCAGAGCGCTATGTATCGGCTCTGCAAGTATGGAAGCCTCCTTGGATGGCGGGGAATGCCCATGGTCTGCCCCTGCCTTCCCTTGAGGGCTGACCAGGATCTTTGGCTGTTCTATATGGACCAGCTGGGATGGGGGATAACACCACAACAGTGAGAGTCAAACGTCCTAAGAAACCCCCGGGAATGTTAACCCGGTCAACAAATGCCCGCAGAAGTCGGATGTGTCGGCCTAACGGCGCAAGAACGCAGCTCTGCTGTAAACAGGCACAACGCAATCACATCCGGAAAAAAACTCCGGATGAACGAAGAAGAAGAAGACCCAAGTTTAAGTTCAACACAGAATTTTTAGTAGATGATTTCTCTTCTAGGTTATATAGAGATCTTGGCAGTTAGCCACAGTAACAAATGAAAGCAGTTCTCTCATCTATCTGTTGACTGTGCTCTGGTCGCCAACCTCATTCTGATCTCTTTAATTATTTCAAGTGACACAAGACACTTGGACAAATGACCAAATTGACAATTGAACCATTGTAGTGCACATAAACAACAACAACTATACTTTACACCGGTTGAACAAGACATCAACATGAGAGGATCTTGACAATAGTTGGACACACATTCACAAAGGAATGATCACACCAACAGATTAGACAAGTCATACATCATGGAAGATACTTGACAACAACCACACAGGACTTCCACAATATCAGTAACCAACAACAGCAATAGAGTAAACAGTCACCATGAAGATGCTTGACAACAGTTGGACAATTCATTCACAACAGTGTACAAGACAACCACAGAGACATGTATCTCACAACTGTTCTCTTACTATTATCATTTTATTAATGTCTTATGGGGTCAAGTGAAGACTCAGGCTTCATATCTTGCCAACATTTTACATCTCAAAAACATTTGGTAATATGCAATAGAATTGACAATGATTATGAAAACCCTAATACAATCACTCAATATCCCCATCCGAACATTAATTTAAAACAAACCCTCCTCCTTCACATCTACTACTTCATCAAGTTATCCTACACCACAAACACTTTCTGCAACTATCCTTTCTTCTACTGTCTAAGAGGGAAACACATGATAAGCCATAGTCTGGGGCAAGCATAGGGACATTCTGCTCCACTGATCTCTGTACATCCTGTTATCACCTATGAAGGGTGTTGGGAAAGTCTCAGGTTGCAGTTTTCCCCCATGATGTTTTCCCAAGTAAGACTACTTATTCCCTACTGTCACAGTTCGAAGAAAGTTTACAGCCCTGTCTTTTCAGTGGTGAGTAGACTGTTCATGAAGTTGGCACTTAGGACTAGTTCTACATTTCCAGTAGAGGAAGATCTAAAAACCATTATGTCCTAGCATTCTTCCTTATCAGTCTATCTCCCCTAAAAGTTTCTGATGGTACTGAATCACAACACCTTATCATTAATCCATTTGTGAATTTGCTCTATGTATTATCCTTCTTCTCCATTAGCTTTTCAGCCAGTATTAAGCTGGAATACTCCTCAAGATATGGTTTTGAGGAGAAGTATGGTAATCTCCAGGTACACATTGATGTCCACTCTTGGCCAGTAGAGGCATGCTGAAAACCAGGTGATCTCTCACTCCCAAGGTTTCTTCTTAAATTTCTCTTGAAGAGATAGCCTGGAACATTGATAAAAATGGAGAGTCTCCCTGTAAATTCTCCCATAATAGAAAACTTTCTCAGTGTCATCCGCTTCTGCCAGAATTTAGTGAATTCAGGCTGAGTATTTTCAACCTGTAGTGTGGTACTATTGGAGAGTCCATCTTATAAAGCTGAATTTGAAGACTAGAGCTCAGGACTTCCCTGGAGCTGTCCTGGTAATTGAAGGCCTCCCCATCTTCCTCATTCTCTGTTAATAAACAAAGGCACAACATGTGTTTTACATCTGTTTAAACATTGTCATAGTTATGCAGTACTATTACAGATTCAGAGAGGAATGGGAGGGGAAGGGGAGTGTGATATTCAAACACCCGCCCCTCACTTGTGATGAAGTGCAATTTTATTTGGTGGTTTGGAGTGATATCCTTTCTCAAGGTTCATCCCCACTTTTGTGAATCATAGGCAGATATGCTTACTCAGGGGCAGCCTCACACCAGTATCAAGTACCTTGTAATTATTTGTCTATATAAATTCTCACAATAAGTAGATCTCAGAGGACCGGTGTACCATGAGAACAGACAGTGTGATTAAGCATTAAGAAGTAGGCATTGTAAGGCTGCAATCATGCACTAGCATTTCAAAGCAAGACATGAAGCAAACAGCATAAAATGAACACCTTCATGAGGCACCTCTGCTGAACCAATCACCATAAGGCAGATATGAGATAGATAGAAGACAGGCATCTTTCATGACTGCACTAGGCAATATCATTAAACTAATGGCAATGGACCAATTAGCAATTCATAAAGGTGATACTTTGGTACAAGAATGTCCTATCTCCTTCACACTCACACCGCAATGCCAAACTTCCTCCCCTCAAGCTAGACCAGGTTCACAAGCACCATCAAACCAACATCATCATCTTGTTGTGCTCTTTTCCCATTAAACAGTAGCAATATCTACTGCAGTGGGTACCAAGCGATATTGCATAAGCAATGCTTTCACACGTGGAATACACATATGAAAGAAAACATGAATTTTCCCTGACAAATAGCATGAGCCTTTACATGTATTCAACTGACTAGACACTGTAGGTTATGCCACATATTGCTCCTTATTGGAATGTAGTTCATATAAACCTAAACCATTGTTGCAAAGAACCAGCGCATAACGTCAAAGAGAAATTGCATCCTAGGCAAATCTATATGAATGCTTTTGGCAATTTACTTGAGCGTAACACAGTCACCAGACATTACAGGAACTTTGTAATTTCTAAAGTGCAATGCAGTCCTGCAAATATGGATATAATAAGCGTCTTTACTTTTACAAATATGAGAGGTTAATTATATAATTACCATCTCTTTCACTCAAACATTCTCAGCCATTATAAGGGAAAAGTTACATGCTGCATCACACATTCTGAAACAGAGCTGCCAAAGGTAACTCGCAAGAGCAGTGTACAGTTTGGTTAAGAATGGTCATGATAGGCACTCAACGAATGTTCAGAGCGCACAAAGGTTTTGCAATATGCATTAAGCGTAGTTTACAGTCACAAGCATATGCAAATCATCAGATCAGACAGACAATAGACATGGTAGGAATATTTCACTGTGGTAGACATGACAGGTTGGAGCGGCAGTTTTAGTGTCACTGTACAACGAAGTTCTGTCTTCATTTCCACATTTTCTCAATAAAATACTCTGCCATTCATTTCTCTCTCTCTTATCATCAGGCCTACACATAACATATTAAATGATTTGTGGTACCTGAGGTGCAGAATCTACATCCTAGAGAATGATTTGGGCAGGTTTAATCACTGCATCTTGAATACATCTTATCTGGATGGTATCATATCTTCGACTGGCGGGCTAATTAAGTATTAGCCTAGAAAGTGGCGTTACTCGCCCAAGGGTCAACCAATCAAATGGAGTCCCCACCTCTCATCTACCCTCTCCTAATCTAGAATATTCTAAGTTATTCTTAGACCGGGTTATCAAGACGGCTTACGTTGGTTAACCTGTTGAGTATTGAGAAATGTAAATGGACTGGGGATGCGAACGTCTGGAGACATTATGTTACACTACCTCTGATTCCGCGGTGGTTGGCAACGATTGATTGATTGATTTAGGAACCGACATCACAGCAACGACGTCCCTTCCTACCTAGTTGGGTGAGCATCCGTATCTCCTAACTTATTTTCCGCTAGAAAGGTTAGCTTCTCCGCATTGCCTGCTTCCATATGCATTTTCTCCATCTCTACTCTTTCAGTTTTGGTACGCTCTTGTGCTTCAAAGAACTCCTCATTTCTTTTAGTCATCATTTCTTCTTCTTGGTCCCATCATTCTAACTCAGCTATGATATATGTTTCTAGTTGCTCCCCCTTTAAGCCTCCTCTTATGCCCCACCGTTCGCGGTCTCTAAGAATCTGGTGCTCGCCTCTATGTCCTCTTCGAGATTCCGGTAACGTGAGTCCATAATTATGTACTAACTATATTCAGGTGAGCTCCTATGTATATATCAAAAATCAGATCTAAGCTAGAAAGACAAGAGTTGAACTACTGACCATCTACTCTATCCAATGTGTAGAGTTTAGCCTCAGCAGTGAACGACAACTGAAAATAATATTCAAGTAGTATCTGGCGACAGCAGTGAAATAAGTGTGAGAGGTGTACTATACGGTAATCAACAGTAATATTTACCTAAATAAACATTAAAATGCACTCCATACATGGCAAAATGAGCATGGCATATTTTAGCATAAAATGCAAATTAGTCAAGCAGTTAAATCATCAAGCACATCAATGCAAATATGATTAAAGTGTTCACTTATCATTAAATGGTGAATGGTAACACTAATTGATAATAGTTAACAACAGTTATCAATAAATTGTAGATTATGGTAGTTTTCTCATAAGTTACTATCTGTTATAAACTTTTGAAAAGTTATATCTATACTCTGTAACTTCCTCACCTAAAAATAGCTACATCTGGTATCAGACTATTATGATGAATGAAGATTACAAGAGTTAATTTTTTTAAATCGTATGTCTAGGGTCTAGTACCGGATTCTATTGAAAACGAGAAGTCCAAATTCACATACCGGACGAGAAGCCCAATCTGTCAGAAGTCGGGGTGCGCAACCGGCTAGATGAAAGTATTATTCATTGTCGTGCCCCCCAAATAGTCAGAAATTGACTAGGGACAAAATCTATATGGCTGAACTACAGATTAAGCCCTGAATATCCAACATACAGCGCCAAATGGCTCGTAACAAAATTGAAATGAACTGTGCTGAATATTCGCCAACGAGTAGGAAGGAGAAGGTTAGATGAGATAGATTTTTAAGTCTTTATTTAAGAGTAATTGACAACTATTCCAGTAAAGGTTTTTCTCCCCTGACTGTTCCCTTCCTTGGTGTGTAAGTAAGACCCCACCAATGTAAACATACATGCACAATTGGAATTAAAAGTATAACACTGAACTATAAGATAAAACAAACTACACTCACTTTAATTACTAATCATACTAGACATCTGATATTTTTTCAAGATGATGATGATGAATCCGAATAAGTTGATGCACTACCGTATTCATGAAAGTGAAATGATTAATATAAAATACATAACTCTGAATCCTGTCTGGATCAGTGAGAGGTCCGCTAACAGCCGTTATGCTCCGATCAGCAAACAGCCGTTATGCTCCGATCAGCAAACAGCCGTGGTCAGATCAGCGAACAGCCGGACGGTGTTTAGAACAAAGGATATATCCTGTCTCCCCTAGTTCCTCGATGTCACAGCACGGGTACTGTGCTCCTATTGAGGGCTTGGGAGAGAACATCAAGAATGTGTATTATCTAGTTCTACATCAGTACAATCCTAATTAACACATACATGCTATCACTCCCCTATACAAGGACCAGTCTGACCAAGTTTCCCTTCCAGCTTTTCCGTGCGTTAACTCTCCTCCTTCTCCCTCTATATCTCTATCCTACTGTCTAGTCGTGGGAAGGGCTTTTCAATTGTCTCACACGCCTGTAATTATTACATTTCTGCCTTCCTATGTCCATGTCGCTAATACAGACAGACTAGATCGTACAGCCGCTCCGTCCAAAGTTGGTTTAGCAGCTCACAGGGTCGGTAATGATATTATAATAGTACCTGATCATCCGGGCTTACAAGCCTTGACCAGTATCTGCCAGGCTTCCGTGAATTACCGTGAACGCTCTTCCACCATACACTGGAAATGTTTAGCACCATACACCCTATACCAATTGTGGGTAATGTCTGTACCATTACACCTCTGCTTCCAACACAATTGATGGCCAATGTGTCAATACGCACACAATAGCATACCACCAAATTCTTCTTAGTGAGTTACCACATAACAAATCAACATCAACTAAACCTAAGGTATGCGACTTCAAAATGGCATGTAAAGTTATTCTTACATACGTAGTATGAATGCAAAAAGGAAGTAATATCCTTGTCTACAACACCTGGGAAACATAGTTTCCGTATATGTTACAGACCAAATAAAAGTCTGCTGAGCGCATGTCCAAAGTATAACAAAAAAAATTATGCATATGACAATTCAACTATATCAAACATCCAATATACATACATTATATTACTTCAAAATGGACATATAATAATACTCAACATAATAGTATAAAGTATTATTAATTTGTAATAATAATGTATAGCTACAAAATGAGATATACAACAAGTCTAATTGAAGTGACCACACAGAACAGTCACATTGCTGATCTGCCTGGTTTAGTCACAAATTAGCCACTGCTGTGGTAAAATTAAAAGCAATATAGTCAGTGGACTATATTCTGCACAATAAATGCACACACAAAAAGGCAACTAGGCTAGTGTACAAAGAACTGACAAGCATCTACCACGATACCTCAAGTATATCTAGAACTTAGCCAAGATCTGCCAAACATAGGGTTCCTACTTCTCAGAAGAATAACACATAAAGAAATATGATATTGTACACTGAACTGAGAAGGAATAGTGCACACTCAAGTAACCTGAGACAATTATATTTCTTGAAATAACCTAGGTCAGATGTAACTGAAAATTAGTGCATACATCTAAAAGACTTGACTAGTTACTAAGAAATAACTTTCCTAGTGAAGTTTAAGGTCCTCTAAAAAGTACTGGAGAGTTTTGGTCATAGACCATAACTTTAGGAAGGGAAAATCCAAACTGCACCTCCCCGCGGTAGAGGATGGAAACACACCACGGTGTGGCTAACACATCTCTGGGGACCGAGTATCCACCGGAATAAGTGGACAACTCTGCAGCTGAGCAGAGCAGGGCACTCACTTGTCCTGACAGTCGGAAATGGCTGTCAAAGGCAGAGGTAAAAGACCACCGTGTGAATGTGGAAGGCAAGGGGAAACCACCACATTATCTTCCCAAGATTTCATGGCGACACACATTTCAGAAATAGTGAACGACGTTAATGGCTGTCTTAGGACATCCTCGTCCGGTAGGGACAGTCATGAGCCACAGGTGACACCAGACCGTCATCCAGCTACTGATGGCAAAACTAAAACAATAACTAAACTAAATAAATTTAGAGTAGGAACGTGGAATGTTAGGACATTAAATGAGCTAGGAAAGTTAAACAATGTTCTAAGAGAAATGGAAAACATGAAAATGAATATACTAGGCATAAGTGAGATGAGATGGAAGGGATCTGGCAAAATTATAACCGACAAACACACAATAATTTATTCTGGAGGGGACACACATGAAAAAGGTGTAGGAATAATATTTGATGAAAATACAGCCAAATCTATGACTGGATACTGGTGCATTTCAGATAGAGTTATAATGGTCAAAATCAAAGGCAAACCAATAGATATAAATATTATACAAGTATATGCACCAACAACAAACAGTAGTGATGAAGATATACAAAACTTTTACGATGAAGTTGAAATGGCAATAGCCCAAATTGGATCACAAGAAATAAAAATAATACTGGGGGATTTTAATGCAAAAGTAGGAAAGGGAAAAATAGAGGATATAGTGGGGAATTACGGTTTAGGTACAAGAAATGAAAGAGGAGAGAAACTAATAGAATGGGCAAATATTAATGATATGATAATTGGAAACACATGGTTTAAACACCATAAAAGACGACTATACACATGGAAAAGCCCTGATATGAAAATACGCAACCAAATTGACTACATACTTATTAATAAAAGATTTAGAAATGCATTAATTAATGTAAAGACAATGCCTGGTGCTGACGGTAACAGTGATCATGTACCACTATGTGGACAAATAAAAGTAAGATTAAAGAGAGGGGAAAAAATGGTTAAAAACTTGAGACTTAATAAAGAGGTTCTGAAAGTAGATAAAGAAATTCAAGAACAATACAGAGTGACTGTGAAAAATAGGTACAATGCAATAGCTAAAATACAGAGTATAGATGAACAATGGGAAATGTTAAGGGACTCCATTCATCAAACTAGCAAAGAAATATTACCGGAGAGAAGCCAAAAAGCTAAGAAAAAATGGATGAATGAAGAAATCTTAAGGTTGATGGACAAAAGGAAACAGAATAAAAATGACAAACAAGAGTATGCTAAGATAAATAAAGAAATAAGAGATAAATGTGTGAAGGCAAAAGAAAGTTGGTTAAATGAGCAATGCAGAAAAATTGAATTAAATTCCATTAAAGATCAAAAAAGTATGTACAGACAAATCAGCGAGCTCACAGGAAGAAAAATAAGAATAAATACAGGGTGTTTGAAATCAAAAACAGGACAGACTTTATTGGAGGAAGGTGCTATAATGAAGAGGTGGAATGAGTATATAAGAGAATTATATAATGGAGAAAGGGAAGAATTAACAGAAGAAAGTAACTTAGAAGGCCCACCTATTCTAAAAGAAGAAGTCGCTGATGCTATGAAACATATGAAGAAAGGAAAAACAGCTGGGCCAGATGAAATCACAATAGAAGAATTAGAAGTGTTGGGAGAATTTGGAGTAGATATATTAACCAAAATGTTGAATGATATTTACAGTAGTGGATATTTACCCAGTGATATGCTGAAATCTGTATTTATAGCTATACCAAAAAGACCAGGAGCAATTGATTGTGAAGATTTTCGTACAATTAACCTCATAAACCATGTCACTAAGCTTCTACTCAGAATTATAATGAGAAGAACAAGAAAGAAAATAAAAATGGAAATTAGTGAAGAACAGTATGGTTTTATGGAAGGAAAGGGTACAAACAATGCAATATATATATTACGAACACTAATAGAAAGATCAATAGAGAAACAAAGAGACATATATTTATGCTTCATAGATTATACTAAGGCATTTGATAAAGTAAAACATGATGAGCTGATTAAAATGTTGGAAGATATCAACATTGATGGGAAAGATTTAAGAATAATAAAGAATATATACTGGAACCAAGTAGCAGCAATTAAAATGGGAAATAAAGAGGGTAGTTACGAACAGATAAAGCTAGGAGTACGACAGGGGTGTGTCTTGTCACCCGATCTCTTCTCCCTGTATAGCGAAGTAATAATGAGAGAGATCAAAGAGAAGCCAGGAATACTAATCGGAGGATATAATATAAACAATATACGCTATGCAGATGACACAGTATTGGTAGCGGATAATGCAACAGACCTACAACAATTGTTGGACAGTATAGTAACAGAGAGTGCACAGAAAGGACTGTCCTTGAATATCAAGAAAACAGTAACAATGGTGATATCAAAGAAAATGGGGACGCCAAAATGTGACATAGAAATAGAAGGGGAAATTCTCAACCAAGTGGATAATTTTAAATACCTAGGGGCACTTATAACATTAGATGGAAGATGTACAAAAGAGATTAAGAGCAGAATATGGCAGGCAAAGACAGCATTGCAGAAAATGAAGAGTATCTTATGCAATAAGTCGCTATCAATGAATGTAAGAAAGAGAGTACTAAAATGCTATATAGAACCAGTTTTGCTGTATGGCAGCGAATCTTGGAATGTAAATGAACAAATTAGGAAGAACTTAGAAGCAACAGAGATGTGGTTTTTAAGACGAATGTTGCGAATTCCTTGGACTGCCAGAGTAACTAACAACGATTGCCTGAAAGAGGCTAATGAAACTAGAATACTACATACAACAATAAGAAAGAGACAAACATCTTTCTTTGGTCATGTGATGAGAAGAGAGGCATTGGAGAACATCACGACAACTGGAAAGATCGAGGGGAAGAGAGGCAGAGGCAGACCAAGAGAAATGATGCTGGACGGACTGAGACGGTGGCATGGAGGAATATCATCAGCAGAGTTGATCCAGAACACCAAAGACCGAGATATGTGGAGAGCCATGAACGCCTACGCCATCCGGCACGGCACTTGATGATGATGATGAGTGAAGTTTAGCAGACATATGACTACAAAACATTTAGCTGGCTGTCTACCTGTTCAGAGATTTTTCATTTCTAACATGAGACAGGTCTAGGGAGCCTTTTTTACGCTGAGTCCAGCAGACAGTGTCTGAGACACTATTATCTCCTTGGCACCTTCCAGTCTATCCCAAGCCACCATTCACATTCCTCCAGTCCTGCTCTAATTGCCTTATCAGATCTGTTTCACACATCCCTACAGTGCGGACACATTATCTCCCAGCATGTCCAGTCATAAATTCTTTCTGCATGCACACTAGCCCTCACACCTGTAGCAGTGGGCAGTCTCTGTTCAGCTTGCCTTTCACACTGTGTTTGGCCAGTCTTGACAGCTGACCGATTTTACAAAGTCTGTTTCACACTCTACTGAGTCTGCCAGTCTGAGTGGTCAGCTGGGCGTGGCTTGTTTACAGCCCTAGGCCTATTATCTCCACTTGGACCAGACCTTGGTCACGCCTGGGCGGTTTTATTAGGCATACACTTTCAATTGTATTCTGACAGATTAGCCCTGGCGTCACATCTCATTGGGTTTTTACAATGCTAGTAGAGAATATATTCATTCATATGTTCCTGTCTGGTACCTCAGATGTTGAAGTCAATGAAAATATTATGGGTTGTAAACGCCGCATTTTGCGACACCTAGCTTCTCTTTGATCTCTCTAATTATTACTTCGCTATAGAGAGAAAAGAGATCCGGCGACAAGTAACACCCCTGTCGTACTCCTTGCTTTAATTGTTCGTAACTACCCTCTTTATTTCCCATTTTAATTGCTGCTACTTGGTTTCAGTAAATATTCTTTATTATTCTTAAATCTATCCCATCAATGTTGATATCTTCCAAACTTTTAATCAGTTCATATGGTTTACTTTATCATATGCCTTAGTATAATCTATGAAGCCCAGATATATGTCTTTCGGTTTTGTATTGACCTTTCTATTAGTGTTCGTAATATATATATATATATATATATAACAGGGGTAAAAACAGGAGCAAGAACCACTTACTTCTGCTACGGTGATGTGAGGAGAAGAGCGCAACCCTGACTGCATAGGGCCAAAGAAGAAAATGAATAAAGAGAAAGAACCTCTCACCGTCCCCGGTTAACAAGAATAGAAAAGAATTAAGGTTTAAGAAGATCCAGGGTGGGCCGACAGTGAATTGGAACAATATTCTCCAATTCCAGACAGAGAATTACTCCGAGGGCTGTTCTAACACCAATGACTACAATAAGAGTCTATCAACTAAACGACAAAGTAAGAGTAACACAAGCATCATTTAATTATTAAACTTCTAAACTTCACAATAATATACAGACATGTAGCATCAACAAAGAAGTTAGGATACAGCAAAAATCAGACAGCAAAGACACTAATCTAACAAACAAAATTCCTAAGTAAAAAAAAACTTCTAAGTACAGCAAAAACTAATCCAGTAAGAACTTCAAATCTACCAAAAACTAATGCACCAACAACTAATCCATCAAAAACTTAATCCACCAAAACTGATCCATCAAAAACCTAATCCACTAAGAACTGATCCATAAAAAACTTCTAGTCCACTAAAACTAATTTAACAAAAACTTCTAATTCACTAAAACTAATTTAACAAAAACTTCTAGTCCACTAAAAACCCAGGAAAATCTAACATCTAAAACTAGAATTCTGGCTTTTCCTGTAGATAAAATAAAAACCAACAAAAATACTATTAGGCAAAGACAAGTCAAACATCTCAACATGATGACCCAACAAGACAACACCAACACCAAGTCTTTCTACATAAGACAGACAACACTCTTGTACTTGTGACAAATAGACACAATATGCAACATCTTGACACTTATTGACTAGAATCACTTACACCAGACATCACAAGCAAATGCAACATCTCAACACTGATTTGGCTAACATACAACATATGTTGGAAGCAAACAACACCTCAACACTGATCTGGCTGACATACATCAGACATTGTAAGCAAACATCTAAACACTTATCTGGCTAACATACATCAGACATTGTAAGCAAACATCTCAAGCCTGATCTGGCTAACATACATCAGACATTGTAAGCAAACACAACATCTCAACAATGATTTGGTCAACATACATCAGACATTGTAAGCAAACACAACATCTCAACACTGATTTGGTTAACATACATCAGAATGACATCTTTGTTCTGGTAAATTAGGCTGTCATTCCTACCTACCAAAGTGGCTACATTTACCAAGGAACCCATAACCAGTTCCCTGTCTACACCTTGTGGAATATTTTATACATTAATTTGCACCAAGTCACTGGTAACACAGGACAATACAGTATTCCCTATAGACCACCTGTTCATAGAACATTATCTATGTTTAGCCCATGGTATAGACAAGATGAAACATAATATATATTATATAAATATAATAATTTAGAATAAGGACAAGTTCGCTAGGGGTATTCAGTATGAATGGGGTCTAAATCCCAAACACGCCCTCTATAGGAAATAATATATTGGCTCGTAAAACCCCCAAGCATTGAACAAGGCAGAAAAGGGTGCAAGTTCAACACTAACATAGAAAAAATGTTTCCCATAGAAGGCTGGGAGATCCGGGAAGTTCTACCACAGACACCCGAGTACTAATCACTCTACCCAGAAGGTGTGTCTATGTGTAAGTGTCCCGCCCCACATTTAATCTCCCACATATATATAAACAATGACAAGTATCCACTGTCATGCACATCCACAGTATTATACAACAGAGGGACAACAACCAGTGTTAGACGCACAACTGGATTATATGACAGAGGAAAACAGCCACTGTTAGATAAAAACAGTATAATGACTCACTGTATCACATAACAGTAACCATAACTGGACTATAAACATCAATTTTGGAACAACAGGTTAACAATGAAGTAACTTCAAGGCTTGGTTAAACCAAACAAACAAACAACTGTATTGTGAAAATATTTGGTTTCTGGGAAAACCCTGTTGGCTACATTATGGTGACATATACATGAAAAAAGTATCATATTTCAGGCAATGCACACAAAGTATACAACTATAACAGAAGTCCCCAAAAATGGTTCACAACCAATACATGTGTCAAAACAAAGTAAATAATCCATACAAAGAAATAGATAAAGAAAATCTATCAAATCTGTCTCTAGAAATATCCTATGCGTCTGATGATGACTCCCTCTCCTTCAATATCCACTAGAAAAAAAGTCTGGCCATAATCACACTCTCTATAATCCAGGGAAACAGCTGCTTTGCATATATCCATCTATTCAGAAAATTGGGGATCACACACACACGGAACTTTCACCTCTGGATCCCATAACATCATTTATTCAAAAGCGAATAACATGTAGGAGTAATCCATATGAATCCAAAGTGGATATACTGTAATCTCCCAAGTCACAGCTGCTAAGTCTGGGCTAGGATCATTCCAGAGTGGTATAACAGACAGGTATAAGTCTGAAGCGTTCTGGCGGGGCATAACAAACAGGAGTCCATGTGATTGATTCGATCAGGATCAGGCATAAACACTTTCAGTATATTTTTGAATGAGGAGTGACATCACATTATCCATTAGAATTTCCTGACAGAACTAACTTGAATTGGGCATGAATATTCCAGCCCTTTTCTGGGTTAAGATGTAGGTTATATCTTTCTTCAGCTGAATATACGATTTGATTGACCGGGAGTTGGTATAGTGCTTGATTGTCCCTGTCTGGGATATGATGGATGAGAAGATTCAAAGAAAGCTGGGAGTCCACAAAATCAGTTGGTAAATCCATACTGGTAAATGATGGTGCATTCCAGACTATCCATGAGCCTCTGGAATATGACAGTTGAACGTGGAATCAGGCGGTGACTTTTAGAAGAGGGTATACGCTGAAAACCATCTAGGCCAGGCATGCCTCATGTCTTTGCAGACATTGAAAAGCTTAACACTGCCTGTAAGTTCCCAGAGGTAGGGAATCCACTTCAGCATGTTCAAAATCCATGAATTATCCAGGCATTGACATTCAGGTTCAGGGTGTGTAGCAGTAACCAGCACTCTCTGTAGAATATTAGGGGCAGGCTGATAACCCAGTTTCCTGCCTCTAAATTAAAATAAGTTGACCATAACTTCAGTTCAAATCATGGTGACTAGGCCAATACTCCACCGCCATCTCTAGCGCCTATGTAGAGTGAAGAAAAAACAGGGTCGATATACATTAGTAATACAACCCAAACTTCTGATAACAATGTATCATAATAAAACATACATTCTGATAACAATGTATCATAATAAAACATACATTCCGATATCAGTGTATCATAATAAAATAAACAGTCTGATAACAGTGTATAATAATAAAAATAAAGGAAACAAAAAGGGAAGAAGAAAGAAAGGTGACAATAGTTGCCTAGCACTTGTCGCCTACTGTAGAGTTTTGTCTCACTCCAAATGTGAGTAAGGTATCTACTCAATAGGTACATCTCTTCTCTTACACTTGAGATTATATATCATACAAAATGAAAATCCCAAACAGCATTTATTACAGCATTAAGCAGTAACAATCATGAGCATAAAAAGGTAAAATACTCATAAAAGAGAAATCATGGGAATCTTTTCCCATACACTTGAGATTATGTATATCATACCACATGAAAATCCCATAACATCATTTATGAAAAAGACTACAAGACAATCACACCTCTGTATATTTACAACAAGGTAAACAAAAGATTAACTCCAAAGTGCATGAAAACGTCAAGCGAGAATATATATCTCTCTCTATCTAACAACCTATTAAAGTTGTACACAAATGTGAGATAGTAATATTTCTCCATCATAAGAGCAGAAATACAAAATAAGCACTCAGAAAAAAACACTTTATAACACAGAGACCAGTTGTGAAAAATAAGCATTTAGGAATAAAGTAAGTTCACAAAATCATCTCAGAAGGGTGACTCATAGCAAGATTATATTGTAAGCTTTATGAAGGCTGACTGGACAAAATGGCGATGTCCAGGCTGCGTGACGCAAACCAACTTTTCAATGAAAGCGATTCTCATAATTTTCACACACACAACTTCAATCATGATATTAGTTGCATCAAAGCATTTATCCTAATACATAACATGATAGGTTTTATATAATATAATGCTCACCTAAGACGCAGAGAATAAGTGGCTATTAATTAACCCATTAACAATGGGTCACCCGCTAACGTTGAAGAAAACATGGCGATTGACCAGACCGCTTTGTCTACCAAGCCTTTGTCTCGATTAAGCCTGTGTTTCCGGGGCGCGGCCAATCAATGGCCTTAATTCAAACGAAAGTTCGTTTCGTTAAGTATCCCGTCCTAAGTTTTAATAGCGCGTGAAGCCGTCTGCTGGAAAAGACTGAGGGATGATGACATACATGTCACAATTGTATTAAAACTATTTCACTAGAACTTTTGCACCTCTAGTCAACACACTCCGCGTCGGTAATCTTGCCAAGAAATCAACAATCAGATGAAAGATGTTGATGTTGACAGCGATGTTCTGTAAAGGATATGCGGGGGAGGGGGGAATCAACATACAAAAATCTTCTTTTCGAGGACTTCCTTGAATGTGATATCCTCGGACAGCCATGCTTAAGTGTCTACCAAGTATCAGAAGTGGAGCAAAGAGTCTAATAGAAGATACCAGGCAAAACCAAGAGTTGTCTAACCCTGAGGCGTTTAGAGCAAGAGAATTATTAAAATATAGCAAGGCAACCTGAGTCCTGAGTGATTGTCAGATTCTCACCCATAGTTGCAAAGCGTCGTCTTTACCAACGCCAGGCAAATGCAACCGGGCTCAACTCTGAGCGGTGTTAAACACGCTAGTTACAACGTGGCGGCTTCGACGACGCCAGGGAAGTCCAGCCAGGCTCAACTCTGAGCAACGCTAAGTCCGTTGCTGGTCAGTCGGGACACAGCGTGAAACTTGTGGTTTACGCAGGGGGACTCGACTCCGACTGACGAGAATGCTGAACGGCTCGGCAGACCGGCTTGGGACGTCGTATCGGTCAGACTGTTTGAATGGGGCGCTTGCAATGAATTGAATGTTTGAGCGTGAATCGTCAATAGCTAGCCTGTACGAGTGTAGGAGACTGAACGCCTGTGTTCTTGACTTGTAAGTGTATTGCATTTATGTATTGATTGATTGCATGTATTGATTATATGATGTCATCGTGAATTGTGATTGCGCGATACATGCATTGATTGTGAATTGTGCGTTGCGAGAATAAAGTGTTTGAATTGTTACCCGTGTGTCACGTTGAGTTATTTAGTGACAGTATTTAGTATCTCACTTGTCAGCCAACGAGCCTGAGATATTGCCTAGCGCAAGATCTTGACAGTGATCTCACAACTTTTCTGGGCCTCTCAGCTATCCGTGGTCACACTTTTACCCCGTGCGTTTTCACTTAGCGCGAGGTGTACACCCTGGCCCCTCGAGTTTATTAGTCCTCAACTTACCTAAGTGCCTCAGGGTTAGATAACTCGGTTTTGCCCTGCTATCCTCTATTAGTTCCCTTACTTCACTTCTCATTTATGGCATCACTCCCTGCTATAATTTATTAATTCATTTGCCATCATGTGGGCATCCCAAAGTCCCTGGTATCTCTCTTCCATTGTTTTTATATCTTGGTGAAATCTTTCACCTTGCTCCTTACTAAGTGTCGTATTTTATTTTATATGGTATATGTCGTCCCTAGGATGAGGGGAATCAACATCGACATCCTTTTACCCCCATATCACTATCTTGAGGATCTTCTTGATTTCTGTCCACAAAACCCCGTCGATCCCTGGATCCCTCCCTCTCTCTCTCTCTTTTATTACTGTATCAAGCCCCCTCTCATTCTTTTCCCAAACACACTAAACAACACTGGCTCTAACAAAACAACAATTTAGTTTAATAGAGAAAAGTGTCATGTATGTGCAGAGTGTCTGAGTAGAATGTCTGTCGTATAATCTAGTGTGTATGCAAAATCAGACCAAACAGCCAAGGAGCACAGTCTGCTTCATCATCGTACTGGCCACACCACAACACCATATCAGGGTCAGGAAACCTCACCCAAGTGATGTGTCTCTCAGGCCAAGTGTCGACTTCTTCAGATAGCTCGTGGACAATCAGGATGCTTGGTCCTCAATATTGGAAAACAGTCCAATATTGAACATCGATCCAACACACACAGTGTAACTACTCTGTTAATAAAAGTTCTGTGATCAGAGAATCCTAAAACTATTGTTACTGTCACCTTGGAAAATCTAAATGTTAGTATTTCACTTGTTGTAAGAATTCCCCAATGTTAACACACAAGGTTACTGTTCCATGTATTTATATTTACTAGTGTTCCTGGTACAGGTGTTATTTTCAGTGTCCTGAATTTAATGTGATTTAAACTATCACTTAATAAACACCTTTATATAATAATAATTTCCTGCTCAGCAGAGGCAAGGTTCCTGCAGGCCATCTGGATTATGGGCCCAGTGCAAAAGCCTCTCAGTAAACTCTGCCTTCAATACTCGAGCCATCTCTTTCTGTGACTTTGTTGCTAGCTTCTTGGTAGAATAACGTGGAACAATCGAGTGGAACCTGTTGAATAGAGAACACACCTGGTGAGAGCAACCCGATTCTGACCTTTATTAGGTGAGTGAAGGCCACCGGTCGCACTCAGAAAAAATAACAGAGAACCAATCTATGTCATAAGTCCGAGGAGCTCATCACTTCGGTCTGAGTCATGGTAAGACAAGGAAAGACTAAAGAAACGGGTAGAAAACCCAGCAGATGTCCTACTGTAAGATCCTACCATGTTACATTCCCTTTATCCCCCCCCCCCCACCATCCTCAAACTCTCTAAATATTATCCCACTACATTGTCCTTAACTCACTGAGTTCAATGATATCTCACACCAGCTAGTTTAAGCTACGCGATAGGCTACTGTTGCCGACTCTCTTATAATAAGTTCTATCACCGAACATATAATACGTTCTATCACCGCACTTATAATACGTTCTATCACCGCACCGTACTGCACTCTATTCCTAAGAATAATCTAAGTTAGATATGTTTAATAGAATACCACATAGTTATTCCTGTTGTAGATGGAGACTATGAAATCACAGAATGGATCGATGTCCGCCGATATACATCACCAATAGACACTATAGTCTCTCTCTCTATAGAAACAACTAGGAATACTGCACCGGTCCGTAGCGCTTCACAACTTTTGGTCGACTAACTCAAAGTTGTTTATCTCAGTGTTTTTTATACTGGGTACCAATGACGTCACAAAACTGTCTAGACACTAGACAGTCTAGAATCTATTTTTCTCCCTCCTGTTTAGACTGGGTGGAAACAATCCGCCGTCTATTTCGCTTTCATCTGGGAACCTGTTTCCCGTACAACAAAAAGTCTTGCCCGCATGTGAACCAGAGAATAATTTCCCCACAACACAAGATCTAGCCGACTTCTCCCCAGACATTCCGTCTGTAACATCAAAGGCTCGTTGCCGCCTTGCAGACGGATGGCACTATAGTCCCTCTTCGAGCAATAACATATTAAAGAAATGCCGACTGTGTGTAGACATTTGGCGCGATTTTCTTTCATCGATCGAAACCTTTAAGTTTTTAATGTGACATTGGCCCCCTCCTAAGAGAGTAGTCCGCATCAACTCTTTCTCATTGGAGGTTCGATCCAGATGATCTATTCCCCGTCCTCTGGAGCTGGATGTCTAGACAAGAAATCAGCTCCAACATTTTCCTTCCCAGGTATATATTCCACTTGGTTTCCGTAACAATATCACCCTCGCATTGTATGGGGATGTGGTTGGCGCAATCACGTCATCCTTCAGCAGTTTCAAGGTCATCTCGAGCTCCACCAACCTCTTTCGTCCTGGTTTATCAGTCAGTTTCTGCGTATAAGACTCGAGAACCTCGGTAATCTTTTCCCTCTCCTATGAAGTCAGATCAGGGTTCACTTGCACATCCCTATAGGTTTCCTGGTGTACCAAGGGATATTCCCTGCCCTCGTTGGTTCCCGTTTCAGTCTCCACTGCAACTGCCATTGCCATGAGGTGGGCTGCATTGTCTCCGGGTCTCTCCTCGTATTTCCGCAGGAGATTAATATGGAAAATCTTCGACTTTCCCCGGATCCGGATCTGATAGTTGATTCTGGATATCACCCTTTCCACGGGAAATGGTCCTTGCCAACCTATCTCCAGTTTGTTGGTTCCCGTTGGGAGTAGCAACAAGACTTTGTCTCCCACCTCTAGAGATCTGTCTTTAGACCTACGGTTGTAGTAAACCGCATGTCTTTTTCTGGCCTTTTTCAAGTTTTGATTTGCCAGAGTCCATTCCTTGTGAAGTTTTTCTTTCAATTCCTCCACGTATTTATAAGAGGAGATCACTTCTTCTGACGTCTCCTCCTCAGTCCAACTCCTCAACATGGCTTCCAATGGTCCTTTGATTGGACGACCAAACAGCAAAGTAGCGGGTGGTAGTCCCGTTGAGCCATGAGGTACTTCCCGATAGGCGAAAAGCGCTGCTGGGATAATTTCATCCCACCTATCAGGTTTTTCCTGAGCATTGTCATCAATGTGCCGTTGAAACGCTCTACTTGTCCATTGGCTTGAGGTTGGTAAGGGCTGGTATGTATATGGTTAGAGTGGAACACTCTAAATACCTCCTTCATGAGTTTCCCACAAAACTGGGACCCATTGTCCGTCAGAATTTGATTAGGGAAGCCTAATCTGGTAAAGGCCTCCATCAGTGCATCAGCCACTCGTTTCGAGTCAATTGTGGTCAATGGTATGGCTTAACCCCACATTGTACAGCAATCCACCATTGTGAGTATGTACATATTCCTCTTTCTAGTCCTAGAAAGTGGACCCACGATATCGATGGCTACCCTCTCAAACGGAGAGTTCATGATAGGCATTTCACCCAAGACCACCGGCGCTGTCCAGTGTTTCGGTGCCACCCTCTGGCACTCAGGGCATGACTTCACATACCGACGCACATCACCTGTCAATCCCGGCCAATAGTAATGGCAGGAAATTCGCTGCATCGTGGCGGCAATACCCATATGTCCACTAAATGAGATGGTATGCCCCATATGAAGAATCTGGGAACGGTAGGCCTTCGGGACCACCAACTGACCGTGTAGGTTGTCTCCCCTTCCGGCTCTCCTGTAGAGTATCCTATTCTTCATATAGTACTGCCCCCGTTTTGGTGGATCAGCACTTCTCTGCAGCTTCTTGTATCAAGGACGTAAGGTTGCATCCTCACTCTGGGCAGTTCGCAACTCCCCCGGCAGTGGGTTGGTGACTATTGCTTCTGCCTGATCCGTTTTCGTCTGAGAGCGAGTCTGAATTGCTCCCATATGGATTGGATCCCTGGGCATTCGCAGAAAGACATACCAGAAACCAAGGATGACGGGGAAAATGGGATCGGTCAATACAGATTGTGCCGGTGACATATCTTGACCGAATCTCCACTTTGGCGATGGCAACTTCATGGCTACAGCACTCTTCTGTGCAGGCTGTATCTCCATGGTCTCACCTGTGAATTGTTCTGGGTGTACTAGATCCGCAGAAATCACGGCCACCCCGTCCAGTCCAGTGTCATATAAACACTCCACTTGATGGCCGTTAACCTCTATCAATTCTACTACAGGTGGATTATCCTGGTCTGGAGTCTCTTCCTCGGCCTCGACCTGTTCGGTGGCCTCCACCTTAGGTTCCACAGGGCACACGACGAAATGAGAATCTCGTGACTTAAATCTGCAGCCTTTAGCATTATGCGTGTTCGACCTGCAATGTTTACACCATTTCCCTGTCCTAGATTTTCTCGTGCCGGACTTCGGTGAGCTCTCCTGGTTGTGAGCTTCCTTATCGACCTCAGCATTTTCAGTGGCAACCTCCTTTGAAGCCACTTTAATGGCCGCGAAGTGAGGGCTCTTAGCCTTCCATTTGCATTCCCATAGTATTGTGAGAGGGCGACTTACAAATCGAACATCACTTCTCCGACCATGGTCGTTTTGGTGAAGATCTCGACGTGCTCTTGCTTCCCTCCTTCGTCTTCTTCAAACTCTCCTCTGAAGTTTTAACATATGGATTTCATCATGCGCTGATCTATTAGAAGAATAGCAACACTGCAGCTTCTTCTGCCAGATCCGTTTGCGAAAACTGCTCGTGGCAGATCGATTTCTGCAAGGTCTGAAGGAATTTCATCAGCGCTGATACTGTATATTTTATCTCTTGTTTCTCAACTGATTCTTCTAAAGACAGTTCTACCTGGTGACTCAACGTGTTAGACAAGTTCTTTCGGAAGTTGAACTTGTGCAGACTCCGAATCATCATATTCTGTGTGTACTTTAACTGCTTCTTCTATAGCCAACTCTTCCTGAAAAGATTTAGTGACAGACTTGTTTCTGCAAGTTCTTTTGGAGTTTGAGCTGGTGCAACCGTCTTCTGTTTGTATCTTAACAGCTTCCTATATAGCAATTTAAGCCTGATTAGCTTGTGTAACTCATCGTATTAGACGTGTTGGATGAAGATCTTTAGGAGCTTTAGCTTATCTAGTTGAATAACTGCGTCACGCACACTTCTGCTAGTTCTCTGATCTACTAGAAGCATATTCTGTGCTTGTCTCAACTCTGCAGCCTTTTCTGCCAGATCCTTTTTCGAAACTGCTCGCAGCAGCTCGATTTCTGCTAGTTCTGAATGAGTTTCAGCCCGTCCTGATCCTATGGAAGCATCTTCTGTTTGTTCCTTAACAGCTTCTTTTACATCCAATTTTATCTACGTTAAACTTGTTCTTTCGGCGTTCCAGTTCGCACTGATCCTGTATCAGGATCTTCTGGTGTGCCTCATCTGCTTGTTCCAGGGCTAAATCTGCGAGGTGACTCAACTTGCTAGTTTTATTTCTGCAAGTTCTTTTGGAGGTTGAATTGGTGCAGATTCCGCATCATCACATTCTGTTTGTACCTTTACTGCTTCTTCTATAGCCAATATAGCCTGTAAAGTTTGCGAGACTCATCGTGTCAGAATTGTATCTGCAAGTTCTTTTGGAGTTTGAATTTGTTCAGATCCGGTATCATCATCTTCTGTTTGTTCCGCTTCTTCTATAGCCATTTCTGGGTGATTAGTTTCACTCATCGTTTTCGTCTTGTTTCTGGAAGTTCTTTTGGAGTTTGAGCCTATCTAGTTGAGTAACTACGTTTCGCACATCAGTTTCTGCTAGTTGTCTAGGAATTTCAGCTTGCGCTGATCTACTGCAACACTGCAGCCCTTTCTGCCAGATCCATTTGCGAAACTACTCTGAGCAGCTCGATTTCTGCTAGTTTTGAATGAGTGATTTGAATGATCGACCTATTTTAATTACGTTAAACGTGTTCTTTCGGCGTTTCAGTTCGTACTGATCCTGTATCAGCATCTTCTGTTGTGCCTCAACTGCAAGTTCTTTTGGAGTTTTAACTTGTTCATATCCCGTATCATCATCCTCTGTATATACCGCTTCTTCTATAGCTATTTCTGGGTGATTAGCTTGAGAAACCCATCGTGTTCGGCTTGTTTCTGGAAGTTCTTTTGGAGTTTGAGCCTATCTAGGTGAGTTACATTAGTGTTAGACTTTTTTTATGCAAGTTCCTTTGGAGTTTGAACTTGTTCAGATCCCGTACTGTATGTACCGCTTCTTCTACAGCCATTTCTGGGTGATTAGCATTGAGAAACTCATCGTGTTCGGTTTGTTTCTGTAAGTTCTTTTGGAATTTGAGCCTATCTAGTAGAGTAATTACGTCTCGCACATCTGTTTCTGCTAGTTTTCTAGGAATTTCAGCTTGCTCTGATCTACTAGAAGAATTGCAACACTGCAGATTTTTCAGCCAGATCCGTTTGCGAAAACTGCTCGTAGCAGATCGACGTCTGCAAGGTCTGAAGGAGTTTCATCCGCGCTGATACTGTATCAGCATCTTCTCTTGTTCCTCAACTGATTCTTCTAGAGACAGTTCTACCTGGTGACTCAACGTGTTAGACAAGTTATTTTGGAAGGTAAACTGGGGCAGAAGCCGTATCTTCATGTTCTTTGTGTACCTTAACTGCTTCTTCTATAGCTAACTCTGCCTGAAAAGTTTTAGTGATATTTGTTTCTGCAAGTTCTTTTGGAGTTTGAACTGGTGCATTAGTCTTCTGTTTGTACCTTAAAAGCTTCCTATATAGCAATTTCAGCCTGATTAGCTTGTGCAACACATCTTATTAGACGTGTTGCATGAAGATCTAAAAACTCGTCGTGTTCGGCGTGTTTCTCGAAGTTCTTTTGGAGTTTGAGCCTATCTTGCTGAGTTACTACGTCTCGCACTTCTGTTTCTGCTAGTTTTCTAGGAATTTCATCATGCGCTGATCTATTAGAAGAATAGCAACACTGCAGCTTTTTCTGCTACATCCGTTTGCGAAAACTACTCGTAGCAGATCGATTTCTGCTAGTTCTGAATGAGTTTCAGCTCGTCCTGATCCTATGGAAGCAACTTCTGGTTGTTCCTTAACAGCTTCCTTTACAGCCAATTTTATCTACGTTAAACTTGTTCTTTCGGTGTTTCAGTTCGCACTGATCCTGTATCAGGATCTTCTGGTGTGCCTCATCTGCTTGTTCCAGGGCTAATTCTGCGAGGTGACTCAACTTGCTAGATTTATTTCTGCAAGTTCTCTTGGAGGTTGAATTGGTGCAGAATCCGCATCATCACCTGCTGTTTGTTAAGGAACTGCTTCTTCTATAGCCAATATAGCCTGTAAAGTTTGCGAGACTCATCGTGTTAGACTTTTTCAGCAAGTTCTTTTGGAGTTTGAATTTGTTCAGATCCCGTATCTTCATCTTCTGTATGTACCGCTTCTTCTATAGCCATTTCTGGGTGATTAACTTGAGAAACCCATCTGAAAGTTCTTTTGGAGTGAGCCTATCTAGTTCAGTAACTACGTCTCGCACATCTGTTTCTGATAATTTTCTAGGAATTTCAGATTGCGCTGATCTACTAGAAGAATAGCACCACTGCAGCTGTTTCTGCCAGATCCGTTTGCGAAACTGGTCTGCTAGTTTGAATGAGTTTCAGATCGACCTATTTTAATTGCGTTAAACGTGTTCTTTCGGCGTTTCAGTTCGTACTGATCCTGTATCAGCATCTTCTGTTGTGCCTCAACTGCAAGTTCTTTTGGAGTTTGAACTTGTTCATATCCCGTATCATCATCCTCTGTATATACCGCTTCTTCTATAGCCATTTCTGGGTCATTAGCTTGGAGTTTGAGCCTATCTAGTTGAGTTACTACGCCTCGCACTTCTGTTTCTGCTAGTTTTCTAGGAATTTCATCATGCGCTGATCTATTAGAAGAATAGCAACACTGCAGCTTTTTCTGCTACATCCGTTTGCGAAAACTACTCGTAGCAGATCGATTTCTGCTAGTTCTGAATGAGTTTCAGCTCGTCCTGATCCTATGGAAGCAACTTCTGGTTGTTCCTTAACAGCTTCCTTTACAGCCAATTTTATCTACGTTAAACTTGTTCTTTCGGCGTTTCAGTTCGCACTGATCCTGTATCAGGATCTTCTGGTGTGCCTCATCTGCTTGTTCTAGGGCTAATTCTGCGAGGTGACTCAACTTGCTAGATTGATTTCTGCAAGTTCTCTTGGAGGTTGAATTGGTGCAGAATCCGCATCATCACCTTCTGTTTGTTAAGGAACTGCTTCTTCTATAGCCAATATAGCCTGTAAAGTTTGCGAGACTCATCGTGTTAGACTTTTTTCTGCAAGTTCTTTTGAGTTTGAACTTGTTCAGATCCCGTAAGTAGTGTAGAAGGAGGAAAGCACCTCCTTTTGAGGCGAAAAATGAGGCGCACATTCCCTATATAAATCAACCATTTATCGATTTTGTGGCGCAAACTGCAATCTATTTTTAGCTCTTATCGATTTTCTTGCTCAACGGGGCGATAACTCCTTGGTATTATTGTTTTAAGAAGGCGTGGGTCAGAGGGGGCGTTGCGAAGTGACTCATCAGAGTGGGTGTGGTGGTCAGAAGGGGCGTGCGTGGTCAAGTAATTGTAGGTACGACATAAAACAACATTAAAGAAAACAAAAACGATTCAAGTAAGGTACATAATAATTTTTAAAAAAACATATTGAAAAGAAGAAAAAAAAGGGGTAAAAAAAAACATAGTCAAGTGACCCCTTAAATTATAGGTAAGGGTGTGCGATGACGTGCTCAAGTGGTGGTCAAGAGGTGGTCAAGCGGTCAAGGGGTGGTCAAGTAAACCTTTAAATTGTAGGGGAGAGTACGTGTAGTGATATGGTGGTGGTTAAAGTGTCAATGGCATGGGCAAGTGGTGGTCAAGAAGTGGTCAAGAGATGGTCAAGTGGTCGAGTGACCACTTAAATTGTCGGGTAAAGTAGGTGTAGTGATTTGGTGATGATCATGAGGTGGTCAAGCGGTGGTCAAGCGGTGGTCAAGTGGTCAAGTGACCCTTTAAATTGTAGAGGAAGGTATGTGTAGTGACATGGCGATAATTAAAGTGTCAATGATGTGGTCAAGCGGTGGTCAAGTGGTGGTCAAGCTGTGGTCAAGTGGTCGAGTGACCACTTAAATTGTCGGGGAAAGTGAGTGTAGTAAGTTGGTGATGATCGTGAGGTGGTCAAGTAGTGGTCAAGGGGTGGTCAAAGGTGGTCAAGTGGTCAAGGTGGTCAAGTGACCCTTAAATTGTAGAGGAAGGATATTGTAGTGATGTGGTGATCATCGTGAGGTGGTCAAGTGGTGGTCAAGTAGTGGTCAAAGGGTGGTCAAGTGGTCAAGGGGTGGTCAAGTGACCCCTTAAATTGTAGAGGAAGGTATATGTAGTGATGTGGTGATGATCAGGAGGTGGTCAAGTAGTGGTCAAGTGGTGCTGAAGCTGTGGTCAAGTGGTCAAGTGACCCCTTAAATTGTCAGGGAAAGTGAGTGTAGTAAGTTGGTGATGATCGTGAGGTGGTCAAGTAGTGGTCAAGGGGTGGTCAAGTGGTCAAGAGGTGGTCAAGTGACCCCCTAAATTGTATGGGAGGGTACAGTTAGTGATGTGGTGGTGGTTAAAGTGAGTGATGGCGTGGTCAAGTAGTGGTCAAGGAGTGGTCAATGGGTGGTCAAGTGGTCAAGTTACCCCTTAAATTGATGGGGAGAGTACGTGTAGTGACACGATGATGATCAAGATGTGGTCAAGCGGTGGTCAAGTGGTGGTCAAGCGGTGGTCAAGTTGTCGAGTGACCACATAAATTGGCTGGGAAAGTAGGTGTAGTGACATGGTGATGATCAAGAGGTGGTCAAGTTGTTAGGTCTAGAGGTTGGGGTGTCTCAGTCATGAAGTATCAAACTGTCTGCTGTGGGAAGGATGGCGCTGATCAGGGCGAGTAGGTTCTAATACGTTTATCGCTATTGTCTACAATTGGCGTGGCTGTATAGTAATAATAGTAGATTTGTTTCGTAGTAATATTAGTCATCATCATCAAGGGCCATGTTAGGTGGTATTTGTAATGGTGGTAGTAGTAGTAGTAGTAGTAGTAGTAGTAGTAGTAGTAGTAGTAGTAGTAGTAGTAGTAGTAGTAGTAGTAGTAGTAGTAGTAGTAGTAGTAGTAGTAGTAGTAGTAGTAGTAGTAGTAGTAGTAGTAGTAGTAGTAGTAGTAGTAGTAGTAGTAGTAGTAGTAGCAATACCAACAATAGTACTTGCTTGCTTGTGTTCGTTGGCTTGAGCTCCAACGCGAAGTCCTGTATGTCGGATGAAGGCATCCTGTTGTCCAACATCAGTGTGATGTCATACAGGACCTGAGTTTTGCGTGAGTATCCGTTGTCCCATGTCTGGCTTATTGGTGTGCAGACTGGTGGTTCCTCGCCGTACAGGCAGACACTCTCCGACTTCGGAGGAAACAATAGTACTAATCATCATCATCATCAAGTACTAATCATCATCATCATCGCGTGTCTTACCAACGGACGTATCACCCACACAGTGTGATCTCCAACACCATTGAACAATTCCGGGGTTGACTCACACTACAGAAATCCCCAATTAACAGCATTACCTTCATGTAATGGTGGTACTCATAGTACCAATAGCACCAGTAGTAATAGTCACCAACATCAGCAAGAGACTTATCGCCTGACATTGGTCAGTATGACACTCCATAAACTATGATCTCCAACACCATGGATACAAATAGTAATAATATTGGTAGTAGTAGTAGTAGTAGTAGTAGTAGTAGTAGTAGTAGTAGTAGTAGTAGTAGTAGTAGTAGTAGTAGTAGTAGTAGTAGTAGTAGCGGCGGTGGTGGTGGTGGTGGTGGTGATGGTGGTCGTGGTGGTAATAGTAGGAGTAGTAGAATAGCGAGGGTGCTTGTTGTTTCACTAAGTATTTGTATATCGTATGTAGTATAAAGCTAGTTTGTGTTGTATGCCATGTAAGGTGTTACTGAAATATATGTATTTTGTAGTTCTAAGAGGTGATGACGCCATAACCCACCACTCTATAATCTTATTGATAGTGTCTCCAGTGCTGCGCAAAAGGCTCATTGTGAGATATCGATCATTTCTCAAAGCGACAGCATCCGGGGTGCATGCCCATTACGAGCAAACAACGATAAGGCAACGACAATGCAAATGGTGTCGAGTATAATGTAACGTACAAGAACTTATGAAGTCATCGGTTGTCCATTCCATCACGGTTCGACAAATAGGCGCTCAATAACTTCACATATGCTCACTCAAATAAACATATAGGATGATAGGCACCGACCAAACAAGGAAAACAGACAAAAACAGGGGGGGGGATGACTAAGCGTCAAAATATAACACATACAAAGACAGATACAATAGTGACTAAAAAAATAATAAAAACGACACGAAAAAATAACACACACACACACACACACACACGCACGCACACGCACGCACGCACACACACAATGAAAACTGAAACAACCAATGAAAAATCGCTGATACGAACACTAGAAGCTGACACAAACACTAAACAAGGTACCTAAAGAAAAGCTAAACTTTGTTAACCAAAATGCGAAAATAGGAAAATTGATAACCAAACGGGAAATATATCGACCATCTAGGGAAATTTGTTACTCAAAGAGGAAAAATAATGACCAAATAACGAAATACATCGCTCAAACTTATGAAAACTAGGAAACTTTGTCAGCCAAATTGTGGCGCTGCCTCATTTGTTATCCTTTATATTTTTGTTTATATGACTTCATGAGTAATAACGCTTGTGTGAGCATATATTTTCATAATTCCCAGACTAAGGGGGGATAACTAATTCGATCTTTTCCTGGTTAAGCTGCCGCTACTTCTTCCAGAGGGGTTTAATAATTCAAGTCTGCGGTAGCTTCCATTCAACGGAAGTTCATTTCTCAACTTTAGCGCATGGGTAAGAATAGCTGTCCACAGGCAGTGTTAGTAATTGACCACCCAGGTTGAAATTCTAGCCAATAGACTTCTGCATTTTCACTAAAACTAGGCCTTAGCAAAACATGAACTGTCGAAGACATGAACTTACACAACAAAATTTATGATGAGGGCGTGAACTTACACAAATCTTATGCTGAAGATAATGAATTTACAAAATATGAACTGTCCAAAGACATGAACTTACCTACACACACAAATATTTTTTTTAATGACAATATGGGGGACACTTCTGTATGACTTGCGGGATACATTTGTATTTTATGAGGGCTACTTATCTATGTGGAGAGGAGGCCGTGAAATCACAAGTGGACACCTTTGTGCGAGGAATTAGGACAGTTTGTAAGAGTAAGTGGTAATTTGGGGGAGGCTGTCGACAAGTTGTAATAACAAGTGGAAATTTTATGAGCCCATGTGGGGAAGTTTTTAGAGTCAGTGGGTAAGTTGATAGGGTGAGTCGATAATATGAGAGAGTCGGTGGACACGTTGTTGGGGAAAAGGGACAGTTGTTATGGTAAGTGTGTGAGTTGATAGGATAGGTCGACCGATTGTAATATCAAGTGGACAAATTGTTTGAGCCAGCGAGCAAGTTTGTAAGAACAAGTGGCCAAGTTGTGTTAACAAATGTTGGTACGTTTTTATAGGTTTGACCACGCTATTTCTTTACTTGACCAATATTTTTCCTATTTGGGTAACAAGTTGTTCCTACTTTTCATGAGTTTGGTTGAGAAATTTCTGTATTTGGCTGACATTGTTCGCGTTTGGTTGACATATTATCCTACTTTTTATAAGTTTGGATGAGATATTTCATTACGTGTACCATATTTTTCCCTTTTGGTTAACACATTTTCCTACGTTTCATAAGTTTGGTTGCCATATTTATAAATTGGGTTGAGTTATTTCTGTATTTGGTCGACATTTTCCCCTCGTTTTTTTTTTATAAATGTGGTTAAGATGTTTCTGTATTTGGTCTAACTTTACCCTATTTGGTTGACAAATTTTCCAACTTTTTATAAGTCTGGACGAGATATTTCTCTCTTTGGGTGATATTTTTTTCACATTTGGCTTTCAAATTATCCCACTTGGTCAATATGTTTCATCTTTGGGTAACAAAATTTTCGTAGTTTTCATAAGTGTGGACAAGTTATTTTTGTACGTGGTGGACATTTTTCACATTTGGGTAACAGAGTTTCCTACTTGACCAAGATTTTTTCTCTTTGGCTAACAAAGTTTCTTAGTTTTCATAAGTTTGGTTGAGATGTTACTATATTTGGTCTAACTTTCTCTCATTTGGTTGAGAATTTTCCTTCTTTTTATAAGTTTGGATGAGATATTTCTCTCTTTGGCTGATATTTTTTCACATTTGGCTATCAAATTTTCTTACTTGGCCAATACTTTTCCTATCTGGCTAACAACTTTTTCTAGTTTGCATACGTGTGACCTAACTGTTTCTGTATTTGTCCGACATTTTTCACATTTGGCTAACAGATTTTCCTACTTGACAAAGGTTTTCTTCCCCTTTGGCTAACAAAGTTTCCTAGTTTTCATAATGTTTGAGCGATGTATTTCGTTACTTGGTCATTATTTTTCCTCTTTGAGTAACACATTTCCCTAGTTGGTCAATATATTTCCCGTTTAGGTTATCAATTTTCCTATTTTTTATATGTTTGGTTGAGATATTTCTGTATTTGGCCTAACTTTTTCCCATTTGGCAAATAGTTCTCCTACTTTTTATAAGTCTGGCCGAGATATTCCTCTCTTTAGGTGATATTTTTTTTACATTTGGCTATCAAATTTTCCTACTGGGGCAATATTTTTACTATTTGGCTAACAAATTTTTCCTAATTTTAATAAGTGCGGACGAGGCATTTCTGTATTTGGCCGACATTTTTTCATTTGGCTAACAGATTTTCCTACTTGACCTAGGTTTTTATTCTCGTTGGCTAACAAAGTTTCCTAGTTTTCATAAGTTTGGTTGAGATGTTACTATATTTGGTCTAACTTTTTCTCATTTGGTTGAGAATTTTCCTTCTTTTTATAAGTTTGGATGAGATATTTCTCTCTTTGGCTGATATTTTTTCACCTTTGGCTATCACATTTTCTTACTTGGTTAATACTTTTCCTATCTGGCTAACAACCTTTCCTTGTTTGCATACGTGTGGCCGAACTATTTCTGCATTTGGCCGACATTTTTCACATTTGGCTAACAGATTTTTCCTACTTGACCAAGGTTTCTTCCATTTGGCTAACAAAGTTTCCTAGTTTTCATAAGTTTGAGCGATGTATTTCGTTATTTGGTCATTATTTTTCCTCTTTGAGTAACAAATTTCCCTAGATGGTCGATATATTTCCCGTTTGGTTATCAATTTTCCTATTTTCGCATTTTGGTTAACAAAGTTTAGCTTTTCTTTAGGTACCTTGTTTAGTGTTTGTGTCAGCTTCTAGTGTTCGTATCAGCGATTTTTCATTGGTTGTTTCAGTTTTCATTGTGTGTGTGTGTGTGTGTGTGTGTGTGTGTGTGTGTGTGTGTGTGTGTTATTTTTTCGTGTCATTTTTATTATTTTTTTAGTCACTATTGTATCTGTCTTTGTATGTGTTATATTTTGACGCTTATGTCATTTCCCCCCCCCCCCCTTGTTTTTGTCTGTTTTCCTTGTTTGGGTCGGTGCCTTATCATCCTATATGTTTATTTGACTGAGCATATTGTGAAGTTAGTGAGCGCCTATTTGTCGACCGTGATGGAATGGACAACCGATGACCTTCATAAGTTTTGTACTTTACACTATACTCGACACCATTTGCCTTGTAGTTACCTTTAAGTGTTGTATCGTTGTTTGCTCGTAATGGGCATGCACCCCGGATGCTGTCGCTTTGAGAAATGATCGATATCTCACAATGAGCCTTTCTCGCGGCACTGGAGACACTATCAATAAGATGATAGAGTGGTGGGTTATGGCGTCATCACCTCTTAGAACTACAAAATACAGATATTTCAGTAACACCTTACATTGCATACAACACAAACTAGCTTTATACTACATACGATATACAAATACTTAGTGAAACAACAAGCACCCTCGCTATTCTACTACTCCTACTATTACCACCACCACCACCGTCACCACCACCACCACCACCGCCGCTACTACTACTACTACTACTACTACTACTACTACTACTACTACTACTACTACTACTACTACTACTACTACTACTACTACTACTACTACTACTACCACTATTATTACTATTTGTATCCATGGTGTTGGAGATCATAGTTTATGGAGTGTCATACTGACCAATGTCAGGCGATAAGTCTCTTGCTGATGTTGGTGACTATTACTACTGGTGCTATTGGTACTATGAGTACCACCATTATATGAAGGTAATGCCGTTAATTGGGGATTTCTGTAGTGTGAGTCAACCCCGGAATTGTTCAATGGTGTTGGAGATCGCAATGTGTGGGTGATACGTCCGTTGGTAAGACACGTGATGATGATGATAATTATTACTATTGTTGGTATTGCTACTACTACTACTACTACTACTACTACTACTACTACTACTACTACTACTACTACTACTACTACTACTACTACTACTACTACTACTACTACTACTACTACTACTACTACTACTACTACCATTACAAATACCACCTAACATGACCCTTGATGATGATGACTAATATTACTACGAAACAAATCTACTATTATTACTATACAACCACGCCAATTGTAGACAATAGCGATAAACGTATTAGAACCTACTCGCCCTGATCAGCGCCATCCTTCCCACAGCAGACAGTTTGATACTTCATGACTGAGACACCCCAACCTCTAGACCTAACAACTTGACCACCTCTTGATCATCACCATGTCACTACACCTACTTTCCCAGCCAATTTATGTGGTCACTCGACCACTTGACCACCGCTTGACCACCACTTGACCACTACTTGACCACATCTTGATCATCATCGTGTCACTACACGTACTCTCCCCATCAATTTAAGGGGTAACTTGACCACTTGACCACCCTTGACCACTCCTTGACCACTACTTGACCACGCCATCACTCACTTTAACCACCACCACATCACTAACTGTACCCTTCCATACAATTTAGGGGGTCACTTGACCACCTCTTGACCACTTGACCACCCCTTGACCACTACTTGACCACCTCACGATCATCACCAACTTACTACACTCACTTTCCCTGACAATTTAAGGGATCACTTGACCACTTGACCACAGCTTGACCACAACTTGACCACTACTTGACCACCTCCTGATCATCACCACATCACTACACATACCTTCCTCTACAATTTAAGGGGTCACTTGACCACCCCTTGACCACTTGACCACCCTTTGACCACTACTTGACCACCACTTGACCACCTCACGATGATCACCACATCACTACAATACCTTCCTCTACAATTTAGAGGGTCACTTGACCACCTCTTGACCACTTGACCACCCTTTGACCACCCCTTGACCACAACTTGACCACCTCACGATCATCACCAACTTACTACACTCACTTTCCCCGACAATTTAAGTGGTCACTCGACCACTTGACCACAGCTTGACCACCACTTGACCACCGCTTGACCACATCATTGACACTTTAATTATCGCCATGTCACTACACATACCTTCCTCTACAATTTAAAGGGTCACTTGACCACTTGACCACCGCTTGACCACCTCTTGACCACCGCTTGACCACCGCTTGACCACCTCATGATCATCACCATATCACTACACCTACTTTCCCCGACAATTTAAGTGGTCAATCGACCACTTGACCATCTCTTGACCACTTCTTGACCACCACTTGCCCATGCCATTGACACTTTAACCACCACCATATCACTACACGTACTCTCCCCTACAATTTAAAGGATTACTTGACCACCCCTTGACCGCGTGACCACCTCTTGACCACCACTTGAGCACGTCATCGCACACCCTTACCTATAATTTAAGGGGTCACTTGACTATGTGTTTTTTACCCCTTTATTTTCTTCTTTTCAATATATGTTTTTTTTAAATTATTATGTACCTTACTTGAATCGTTTTTGTTTTCTTTAATGTTGTTTTATGTCGTACCTACAATTACTTGACCACGCACGCCCCCTCTGACCACCACACCCACTCTGATGAGTCACTTCGCAACGCCCCCTCTGACCCACGCCTTCTTAAAACAATAATACCAAGGAGTTATCGCCCCGTTGAGCAAGAAAATCGATAAGAGCTAAAAATAGATTACAGTTTGCGCCACAAAATCGATAAATGGTTGATTTATATAGGGAATGTGCGCCTCATTTTGCGCCTCAAAAGGAGGTGCTTGCCTCCTTCTACACTACTCCCGTATCATCATCCTCTGCATGTACCGCTTCTTCTATAGAGATTTCTGGGTGATTAGCCTTGAGAAACTCATCGTGTTCGGCTTGTTTCTGGAAGTTCTTTTGGAGTGAGCCTATCTAGTTGAGTAACTACGTCTCGCACATCTGTTTCTGATAGTTTTCTAGGAATTTCAGATTGCGCTGATCTACTAGAACTGCAGCTTTTCCCGCCAGATCCGTTTGCAAAACTGGTCTGAGCAACTCGATTTCTGCTAATTTTGAATGAGTTTCAGCTCGACCTGATCCTATGGAAATATCTTCTGTTTGTTCCTTAACTGCTTCTTTTACAACCAATGTTATCTACGTTAAACTTGTTCATTCGGCGTTTCAGTTCGCACTGATCCTGTATCAGGATCATCTGGTGTGCCCCAACTGCTTGTGCCAGAGCTAATTCTGCCTTTGACACACCTTACTAGATGTATTTCTGCAAGTTCTTTTATAGGTTCAACTGGTACAGAACCCCTATCATCACCTTCTGTTTGTACCTTAACTGCTTCTTCTATAGATAATTCAGCATGTTAAGTTTGCGAGACTCATCGTGTTAGGCTTTTTTCTGCAAGTTCTTTTGGAGTTTGAACTTGTTCAGATCCCGTATCTTCATCTTCTGTATGTACCGCTTCTTCTATAGCCATTTCTGGGTGATTAACTTGAGAACCTCATCGTGTTCGGCTTGTTTCTGGAAGTTGTTTTGGAGTGAGCCTATCTAGTTCAGTAACTACGTCTCGCACATCTGTTTCTGATAGTTTTCTAGGAATTTCAGATTGCGCTGATCTACTAGAAGAATTGCAACACTGCAGATTTTTCAGCCAGATCCGTTTGCGAAATCTGCTCGTAGCAGATCGATTTCTGCAAGGTCTGAAGGAGATTCATCCGCGCTGATACTGTATCAGCATCTTCTCTTGTTCCTCAACTGATTCTTCTCGAGACAGTTCTACCTGGTGACTCAACGTGTTAGACAAGTTCTTTTGGAAGTTAAATTTGTGCAGAATCCGTATCTTCATCTTCTTTGTGTACCTTAACTGCTTCTTCTATAGCCAACTCTGCCGTAAAAGTTTTAGTGATATTTGTTTCTGCAAGTTCTATTGATGTCTGAACTGGTGCATCGTGTCGTCTGTTTGTACCTTAAAAGCTTTCTATATAGCAATTTCAGCCTGATTAGCTTGTGTAACTCATCGTATTAAACGTGTTGCATGAAGATCTAACAACTCATCGTGTTCGGCTTGTTTCTGGAAGTTCTTTTTGGAGTTTGAGCCTATCTAGTTGAGTTACGTTAGTGTTAGACTTTTTTTATGCAAGTTCCTTTGGAGTTTGAACTTGTTCAGATCCCGTATCATCATCCTCTATATGTACCGCTTCTTCTATAGCCATTTCTGGGTGATTAGCCTTAAGAAACTCATCGTGTTCGGTCTGTTTCTGTAAGTTCTTTTGTAATTTAAGCCTATCTAGTAGAGTAATTACGTCTCGCACATCTGTTTCTGCTAGTTTTCTAGGAATTTCAGCTTGCGCTGATCTACTAGAAGAATTGCAACACTGCAGATTTTTCAGCCAGATCCGTTTGCGAAAACTGCTCGTAGCAGATCGATTTCTGCAAGGTCTGAAGGAGTTTCATCCGCGCTGATACTGTATCAGCATCTTCTCTTGTTCCTCAACTGATTCTTCTAGAGACAGTTCTACCTGGTGTTAGACAAGTTCTTTTGGAAGTTAAACTGGGGCAGACTCCGAATCATCATCTTCTTTGTGTACCTTAACTGCTTCTTCTATAGCCAACTCTGTCTGAAAAGATTTAGTGACAGACTTGTTTCTGCAAGTTCTTTTGGAGTTTGAGCTGGTGCATCCGTCTTCTGTTTGTACCTTAACAGCTTCCTATATAGCAATTTCTGCCTTATTAGCTTGTGTAACTCATCGTATTAGACGTGTTGCGTGAAGATCTTTAGGAGCTTTAGCGTATCTAGTTGAATAACTGCGTCACGCACACTTCTGCTAGTTCTCTGATCTACTAGAAGCATATTCTGTGTTTGTCTCAACTCTGCAGTCTGTTCTGCCAGATCCGTTTGCGAAACTGCTCGCAGCATTTCGATTTCTGCCAGTTCTGAATGAGTTTCAGCTCGTCCTGATACTATGGAAGCATCTTCTGTTTGTTCATTAACAGCTTCTTTTACAGCCAATTTTATCAACTTGATCTTTCGGCGTTTCAGTTCGCACTGATCCTGTACCAGGATTTTCTGGTGTGCCTCATCTGCTTGTTCCAGGGCTAATTCTGCGAGGTGACTCAACTTGCTAGATTTATTTCTGCAAGTTCTTTTGGAGGTTGAATTGGTGCAGAATCCGCATCATCACCTTCTGTTCGTTAAGGAACTGCTTCTTCTATAGCCAATATAGCCTGTAAAGTTTGCGAGACTCATCGTGTTAGACTTTTTTTCTGCAAGTTCTTTTGGAGTTTGAACTTGTTCATATCCCGTATCTTCATCTTCTGTATGTACCGCTTCTTCTATAGCCATTTCTGAGTGATTAGCATGAGAAACACATCGTGTTCGGCTTGTTTCTGGAAGTTCTTTTGAAGTTTGAGCCTATCTAGTTGAGTAACTACGTCTCGAACATCAGTTTCTGCACATCAGTTGTCTAGGAATTTCAGCTTGCGCTGATCTACTAGAAGCATAGTAACACTGCAGCCCTTTCTGCCAGATCCATTTGCGAAACTGCTCGCAGCACTTCGATTTCTGCCAGTTCTGAATGAGTTTCAGCTCGTCCTGATACTATGGAAAATATCTTCTGTTTGTTCCTTAACAGCTTCTTTTACAGCCAATTTTATCTACGTTAAACTTGTTTTTTCGGCGTTTCAGTTCGCACTGATCCTGTATCAGGTTCTTCTGGTGTGCCTCATCTGCTTGTTCCAGGGCTAATTCTGCGAGGTGACTCAACTTGCTAGATTTATTTCAGCAAGGTCTTTTGGAGGTTGAATTGGTGCAGAATCCGCATCATCACCTTCTGTTTGTACCTTAACTGCTTCTTCTATAGCCAATATAGCCTGTAAAGTTTGCGAGACTCATCGTGTTAGAATTTTTTCTGCAAGTTCTTTTGGAGTTTGAACTTGTTCAGATCGCGTATCTTCATCTTCTGTATGTACCGCTTCTTCTATAGCCATTTCTGGGTGATTAACTTGAGAAACCCATCTGAAAGTTCTTTTGGAGTGAGCCTATCTAGTTCAGTAACTACGTCTCGCACATCTGTTTCTGATAATTTTCTAGCAATTTCAGATTGCGCTGATCTACTAGCAACACAACAGCTTGTTCTGCCAGATCCGTTTGCGAAACAGGTCTGCTAGTTTTGAATGAGTTTCAGATCGACCTATTTTAATTACGTTAAACGTGTTCTTTCGGCGTTTCAGTTCGTACTGATCCTGTATCAGCATCTTCTGTTGTTCCTCAACTGCAAGTTCTTTTGGAGTTTGAACTTGTTCATATCCCGTATCATCATACTCTGTATATACCGCTTCTTCTATAGCTATTTCTGGGTGATTAGCTTGAGAAACCCATCGTGTTCGGCTTGTTTCTGGAAGTTCTTTTGGAGTTTGAGCCTATCTAGGTGAGTTACGTTAGTGTTAGACTTTTTTTATGCAAGTTCCTTTGGAGTGTGAACTTGTTCAGATCCCGTACTGTATGTACCGCTTCTTCTACAGCCATTTCTGGGTGATTAGCATTGAGAAACTCATCGTGTTCGGTTTGTTTCTGTAAGTTCTTTTGGAATTTGAGCCTATCTAGTAGAGTAATTACGTCTCGCACATCTGTTTCTGCTAGTTTTCTAGGAATTTCAGCTTGCTCTGATCTACTAGAAGAATTGCAACACTGCAGATTTTTCAGCCAGATCCGTTTGCGAAAACTGCTCGTAGCAGATCGATTTCTGCAAGGTCTGAAGGAGTTTCATCCGCGCGGATACTGTATCAGCATCTTCTCTTGTTCCTCAACTGATTCTTCTAGAGACAGTTCTACCTGGTGTTAGACAAGTTCTTTTGGAAGTTAAACTGGGGCAGACTCCGAATCATCATCTTCTTTGTGTACCTTAACTGCTTCTTCTATAGCCAACTCTGTCTGAAAAGATTTAATGACAGACTTGTTTCTGCAAGTTCTTTTGGAGTTTGAGCTGGTGCATCCGTCTTCTGTTTGTACCTTAACAGCTTCCTATATAGCAATTTCTGCCTTATTAGCTTGTGTAACTCATCGTATTAGACGTGTTGCGTGAAGATCTTTAGGAGCTTTAGCGTATCTAGTTGAATAACTGCGTCACGCACACTTCTGCTAGTTCTCTGATCTACTAGAAGCATATTCTGTGTTTGTCTCAACTCTGCAGTCTGTTCTGCCAGATCCGTTTGCGAAACTGCTCGCAGCATTTCGATTTCTGCCAGTTCTGAATGAGTTTCAGCTCGTCCTGATACTATGGAAGCATCTTCTGTTTGTTCATTAACAGCTTCTTTTACAGCCAATTTTATCAACTTGATCTTTCGGCGTTTCAGTTCGCACTGATCCTGTACCAGGATTTTCTGGTATGCCTCATCTGCTTGTTCCAGGGCTAATTCTGCGAGGTGACTCAACTTGCTAGATTTATTTCAGCAAGGTCTTTTGGAGGTTGAATTGGTGCAGAATCCGCATCATCACCTTCTGTTCGTTAAGGAACTGCTTCTTCTATAGCCAATATAGCCTGTAAAGTTTGCGAGACTCATCGTGTTAGACTTTTTTCTGCAAGTTCTTTTGGAGTTTGAACTTGTTCATATCCCGTATCTTCATCTTCTGTATGTACCGCTTCTTCTATAGCCATTTCTGAGTGATTAGCATGAGAAACACATCGTGTTCGGCTTGTTTCTGGAAGTTCTTTTGAAGTTTGAGCCTATCTAGTTGAGTAACTACGTCTCGAACATCAGTTTCTGCACATCAGTTGTCTAGGAATTTCAGCTTGCGCTGATCTACTAGAAGCATAGTAACACTGCAGCCCTTTCTGCCAGATCCATTTGCGAAACTGCTCGCAGCACTTCGATTTCTGCCAGTTCTGAATGAGTTTCAGCTCGTCCTGATACTATGGAAAATATCTTCTGTTTGTTCCTTAACAGCTTCTTTTACAGCCAATTTTATCTACGTTAAACTTGTTCTTTCGGCGTTTCAGTTCGCACTGATCCTGTATCAGGTTCTTCTGGTGTGCCTCATCTGCTTGTTCCAGGGCTAATTCTGCGAGGTGACTCAACTTGCTAGATTTATTTCAGCAAGGTCTTTTGGAGGTTGAATTGGTGCAGAATCCGCATCATCACCTTCTGTTTGTACCTTAACTGCTTCTTCTATAGCCAATATAGCCTGTAAAGTTTGCGAGACTCATCGTGTTAGAATTTTTTCTGCAAGTTCTTTTGGAGTTTGAACTTGTTCAGATCGCGTATCTTCATCTTCTGTATGTACCGCTTCTTCTATAGCCATTTCTGGGTGATTAACTTGAGAAACCCATCTGAAAGTTCTTTTGGAGTGAGCCTATCTAGTTCAGTAACTACGTCTCGCACATCTGTTTCTGATAATTTTCTAGCAATTTCAGATTGCGCTGATCTACTAGAAGAATAGCACCACTGCAGCTGTTTCTGCCAGATCCGTTTGCGAAACTGGTCTGCTAGTTTTGAATGAGTTTCAGATCGACCTATTTTAATTGCGTTAAACGTGTTCTTTCGGCGTTTCAGTTCGTACTGATCCTGTATCAGCATCTTCTGTTGTGCCTCAACTGCAAGTTCTTTTGGAGTTTGAACTTGTTCATATCCCGTATCATCATCCTTGTCACCGACCGTTAGGGTGTTTCTATTGAAATAGACAGAAATCCCTATCCAAGAGTTTGCCGACAGTCTCTAGAAATTATGGCTCGTTACAAGAATGTCTAAAGGGATGGTCCCGATAGAAGAGACTGGGATTCACTTGGTAGACAAAGGCAGAAGGTGAAGAACACTCGTGTATGTAGGAAGCCCTAACACGAATGCCTAGTTTATCTGTCGGTGATCCTTCGTCAATTGATGGAGCCCCCTGTTTTAAATACTTTCACGCACTCACGCGCACACCTTGCGTTCAAAATGATCACGAGTGGAGTACGTTGGTGAAAGTATAAAACAATAATACTCTTTAATAATAAAAGAGAAAATGAAAATTGTGGTTCAACTGGTGAACTATGATAGTTACATTTATGTTACAGGTACAAAAATAAAATAGTTTTCTGATGCTTAGACTAGATAGCATGTCATCATTCACACCATCCAGACAGTGACACACTCAGAACACATGTAGACACAGAGTCACCTGAGACAATCTGATCTCTGTTAGGAATAGTGCTGGCTTTCGGTTGTATTATGTCTTGGAGTCGACCCTGGCATTCGACAGGTGTACGATGCTCCTCCGGATTCCAGGTTCCGTCTCCACTAGTTGGTGGCTCAAAGTTTCGGTAACCGGACCAGTTAGGTGTCAGCAGTATCAGCAGCGAGGCTCCTTAAATCAAACAAACAGTTGCAGACTCCTTAGTGTCTTGACAATAACAATGTGTCTGAGTGTTGGTGTTGTGTGTCTGTTGTGTATGTGTCAGATGCAGAACAGGAATAAAACAATTCCTCTCTGCTATTCTGTATCAAAAGCAAAGGCCAATAGTTCTTATCAGCTTGGCTATACCTTGTATGACATGATGATACAAGGTGAAAAAGGGTCCAGAAGTGGACACATTCTAAGACCACATGGTCCATTGGAATAGAACATGTAGACAAATCTTTGTTTGAAAAAAGCATTACAAAATGTACATGGTTGTAAAACTTGAAGTGACTCATATGCAATAATTACTGGTGTATTCCTTAACACCATGGTGAGGAAGTCCTGGGCAGCCAGGATGTTTCCCTAGATAGCTAAGGAAGGGCCAACAATAATTCAACCTAATCCCACATCAGTCATTAGGCATAAAGCAATCAAGTGTCGCCATGAAGTCGTGAGGTATACCCCACAGAATATACGAGCTAAAAGATAAGAAGAAGGCCAGCAGGCAAGCAAGGGGCTGAGATATTCCAGGCATTGGGCTTTAGGATGTCTCAGTTATCCCTTGTTGAGTTATTTACTCCCCAAATTCTGATTCCTCACCACATGGTATTTGCTTTGAACTTATGACCGTCAGTGTCGTGTAGTTCGGCATGGCGGTGAATTAGGGGTAAGCAAATTTATGTTTGAATATAAATCGCCTAGTAATATTGCTGGCATGTGAGAATCATGTTCCACATGTCTCTTCTACTTCTGCCCACATGGCAAAATCATGTTATCATATTTTCAACAAAATATACACGTAAATACATTCACAAAATGCATATGAAAATAATCAGTAAGGTTTATACATTATATCTATATATATTTTATCTATAAATATATCTAGGCCTCACATGTTTTCTCTCAATGTCTTCCCATTTCAAATACCACGTTTCATAAATATACATGGTCGGGAAAGTTTGTGTTTTCCCAATATCAGAATATAAATGTGTACACACTCCTTACTATAATCATAATTATTATGTTACTACACTCACCCCCAGTCTTAGTGCAGCACTTAAGATAGGTTTTGGTATAATCTACCAAGGATGCAATTGGATATGGCAGCTCACTTCATATAAGGTCTGCTTAGCACAGCAGCTATGGTCGTTGTGAACCGGACGGAAGTTGTTAGTCACAATTTCCGGTGCAGCCGTACTAATAGCATATCGCCGTATTCCCGTTGCTAGGGAGTGACGGACCTATATTCCCCAGTCATTAGACTTGATATTAATAAGGGTTGAAGACAGGGGATTTCCCTTGTGACATCATTTGATGACCGACGTGGAAATGTGCTGTCCCCAATAGTACAGTGTGTAGTTTTAGTGCAGCAAATGTCTGCGTCGCCAATATGACGTCATTATTAGTAATTTAGCTGCCTACTGAATCCAGAATGTAAATAGTAATTCCTCTAACGCAGTAGTGGTGGTGTTTGCATAGTGATCTAGACTCATCCCGTCACATATGCCGTCCCTAGAGAAAAGTACGGCTCAGCGAACTTTTAGGGTGGATGAGCCTAGATCGACTATGCATTCTCACCAGATTATATCTGAACCAATTGTTCCCCTCTAGAGAAGGATCTATTAGACTTCTTTCGACTCCGGGGCTGGCTTGGTACTTTGGTATGACCTGGCGTTTCTCCAGATAAGTTTAGTGAGGATCCAGTCAGAGGTGGGTATGGAAAGCTAAGAGGTTCTTCCCTCCTCCCTACTTTCTGAACAACATTTAGAGCTACCAGATGTACTGGTCGTTCTTTTGCTCTGTCATAATATTTGCGGAGCAATTTAATGTGGTAGATTTTCATCTTACCTTTCATGAAGATTTTATATTTGGTGTTGGACACTTTCTCCATTATGGGGAATGGTCCTTGCCACTCAGTCTCCTTATTAGTCCCACTAGATCTTAAGAGTAACACTTTGTCCCCTACCGCTAGCGAACGTTGTGAGGAAAAAAATTTCCCTCTCTGGAGAGTCTTCCTAGCACTAGGAAGTTGGGTACAGCCAGGTGTTAGAGTTGGGACATGGGTCAGTGCACTCCCTACTATCGTGGGAGTGGATGGTTCCCCTAAATAGACATATTTACTTCCCAGTATCATGTCATAGATAGGAGCAGTCATCACTGCTGCCGATATAGTTCCCTTTACAAATCTAGAGTTAACTAACACTTGGGCTATTGGTAAAGTTAGGGTAGGCGAACTTCTTGTCGCACCCATAACTTCAACCCTGTTTTGCGTCAACTGACCAGGTTTTACTAAGTGCGATGCTATTATGGCATCATACGTTAAACCCGTATCATGCAGACACTCGACCAACTGTCCATTGACATTGATCTTCTCTACCACTCGATGTCCTCTCATTTCGGGAGGCGGTGGTAGTGTAGTGGTTTTCTTCCCTATCGAGAAGCAAGCCGCAATCTGGGGTTTTGCTCTGCGCTTGCAGTCTGCCGTACTGTGGGAATTATTATGACAATTCGTGCAGTATGGTTTTCTAGCCCCAGATGTGGTTTGTTTTTTGTTATGCTGCTGCTGAGGTTGCCTCTGGTCTGCTGGTATATTGCTAAGGGTTTGTCCCTGATTGTTTGGAGGTGGGTTCTGTTGAGGTTGGGGAGGTTGTGTTGGGACCGAGTCCCCATGGGCAGTCAAATATCTTTCAGCCAAGACTATCATTTCCCCCAGTGTTTGTGCCCCTTGTTCAATGATGAAAGTTTCCATCGGCTTCGACATACAGTTCCTCAGCTGCTCACACAAAACCATCTCCCGCAAGCCCGCATAGGAGTGTTCATACTCTCCCAATGTCTCCCATTTACAGAGATAACTCTGCAGACGAGCGGACAATTGTGAGAATGACTCACCCCTCAGACGTCTTGCGGTTCGGAATTTCCGCTGATAAGCAGCTGAGGTTAACTCATATCTCTTCAATAAAGCCGATTTCAAACTTTCATAAGAGTGTTCATGGCCTGGAGGTAGTCCCTGAAAGACTACATACGCTTGTCCCCTCAGTGCCTGAGAAAGCTTCAAGTTCCAGTGTTCCCTAGCCAACCCAAATGACTCAGCTAATTTCTCGAATTTCTGAAGGTAACTATCCAATTGTTCCTGATTTTCCTCGAACGGCATCAAAGGAAAACTCATAGGACCCACATGAGAAGTCGAATGTAGCTGGGTTTCAATGCTGGGTGCCGGAGAGCTGGCGTTAGAACAGGTTGCTGATAGAGCTTGGTTTTCTAGCTCTTTCATCCTAAACTCATGCTGTCGGATTTTTTCGTTTTCCTGTAACTGCCTAAGTTCTTTCTCAGCCTCGGCCTCGATTTTCTTAAGCTCTGTCTCTGCTTCCAGTTTCTTAAGCTCGAGTTCATGCCTACGTATTTTATCTTCCCTGTCTTCTTTCCTTAACTCCCTCTCCATATCATGGACATATTTGGCTGCTTCGGGCTCCGATAACCCCATAGCTACCGCTGCTGCGTGCAAATCTGCTGATGAACTCATGACTGAGTTTTGACTGAGAGGGTGAGTGATCAGTGGACTACAATTTCTATATCAATATTATACTACTTCCCAATTCAAGTTATACTAATACAATTGCAATAATTTACAAATCTTATTAGTACATACACAAAAATGGTTAGTACAAACAATGATACAAACACACTTTCACTCTCTCAATCGAATGGAAACAACTAATTACAGAGTTTCCTAAACTACTCTACCCTTTACTGAGATGAGAAAAAAAAATTTTTGTACCAAGTAACACAATTTATTAGAAATATTTCTAATTAGCTGGGTAGATCCCGGACCGAGACCACAGTTGTCACCGACCGTTAGGGTGTTTCTATTGAAATAGACAGAAATCCCTATCCAAGAGTTTGCCGACAGTCTCTAGAAATTATGGCTCGTTACAAGAATGTCTAAAGGGATGGTCCCGATAGAAGAGACTGGGATTCACTTGGTAGACAAAGGCAGAAGGTGAAGAACACTCGTGTATGTAGGAAGCCCTAACACGAATGCCTAGTTTATCTGTCGGTGATCCTTCGTCAATTGATGGAGCCCCCTGTTTTAAATACTTTCACGCACTCACGCGCACACCTTGCGTTCAAAATGATCACGAGTGGAGTACGTTGGTGAAAGTATAAAACAATAATACTCTTTAATAATAAAAGAGAAAATGAAAATTGTGGTTCAACTGGTGAACTATGATAGTTACATTTATGTTACAGGTACAAAAATAAAATAGTTTTCTGATGCTTAGACAGATAGCATGTCATCATTCACACCATCCAGACAGTGACACACTCAGAACACATGTAGACACAGAGTCACCTGAGACAATCTGATCTCTGTTAGGAATAGTGCTGGCTTTCGGTTGTATTATGTCTTGGAGTCGACCCTGGCATTCGACAGGTGTACGATGCTCCTCCGGATTCCAGGTTCCGTCTCCACTAGTTGGTGGCTCAAAGTTTCGGTAACCGGTCCGGTTAGGTGTCAGCAGTATCAGCAGCGAGGCTCCTTAAATCAAACAAACAGTTGCAGACTCCTTAGTGTCTTGACAATAACAATGTGTCTGAGTGTTGGTGTTGTGTGTCTGTTGTGTATGTGTCAGATGCAGAACAGGAATAAAACAATTCCTCTCTGCTATTCTGTATCAAAAGCAAAGGCCAATAGTTCTTATCAGCTTGGCTATACCTTGTATGACATGATGATACAAGGTGAAAAAGGGTCCAGAAGTGGACACATTCTAAGACCACATGGTCCATTGGAATAGAACATGTAGACAAATCTTTGTTTGAAAAAAAGCATTACAAAATGTACATGGTTGTAAAACTTGAAGTGACTCATATGCAATAATTACTGGTGTATTCCTTAACACCATGGTGAGGAAGTCCTGGGCAGCCAGGATGTTTCCCTAGATAGCTAAGGAAGGGCCAACAATAATTCAACCTAATCCCACATCAGTCATTAGGCATAAAGCAATCAAGTGTCGCCATGAAGTCGTGAGGTATACCCCACAGAATATACGAGCTAAAAGATAAGAAGAAGGCCAGCAGGCAAGCAAGGGGCTGAGATATTCCAGGCATTGGGCTTTAGGATGTCTCAGTTATCCCTTGTTGAGTTATTTACTCCCCAAATTCTGATTCCTCACCACATGGTATTTGCTTTGAACTTATGACCGTCAGTGTCATGTAGTTCGGCATGGCGGTGAATTAGGGGTAAGCAAATTTATGTTTGAATATAAATCGCCTAGTAATATTGCTGGCATGTGAGAATCATGTTCCACATGTCTCTTCTACTTCTGCCCACATGGCAAAATCATGTTATCATATTTTCAACAAAATATACATGTAAATACATTCACAAAATGCATATGAAAATAATCAGTAAGGTTTCATACATTATATCTATATATATTTTTATCTATAAATATATCTAGGCCTCACATGTTTTCTCTCAATGTCTCCCATTTCAACTACCACGTTTCATAAATATACATGGTCGGGAAAGTTTGTGTTTTCCCAATATCAGAATATAAATGTGTACACACTTCCTTACTATAATCATAATTATTATGTTACTACACTCACCCCCAGTCTTAGTGCAGCACTTAAGATAGGTTTTGGTATAATCTACCAAGGATGCAATTGGATATGGCAGCTCACTTCATATAAGGTCTGCTTAGCACAGCAGCTATGGTCGTTGTGAACCGGACGGAAGTTGTTAGTCACAATTTCCGGTGCAGCCGTACTAATAGCATATCGCCGTATTCCCGTTGCTAGGGAGTGACGGACCTATGTCCCCAGTCCGTAGACTTGATATTAATAAGGGTTGAAGACAGGGGATTTCCCTTGTGACATCATTTGATGACTGACGTGGAAATGTGCTGTCCCCAATAGTACAGTGTGTAGTTTTAGTGCAGCAAATGTGTGCGTCGCCAATATGACGTCATTATTAGTAATTTAGCTGCCTACTGAATCCAGAATGTAAATAGTAATTCCTCTAACGCAGTAGTGGTGGTGTTTGCATAGTGATCTAGACTCATCCCGTCACATTCCTCTGTATATACCGCTTCTTCTATAGCCATTTCTGGGTCATTAGCTTGGAGTTTGAGCCTATCTAGTTGAGTTACTACGTCTCGCACTTCTGTTTCTGCTAGTTTTCTAGGAATTTCATCATGCGCTGATCTATTAGAAGAATAGCAACACTGCAGCTTTTTCTGCTACATCTGTTTGCGAAAACTACTCGTAGCAGATCGATTTCTGCTAGTTCTGAATGAGTTTCAACTCGTCCTGATCCTATGGAAGCAACTTCTGGTTGTTCCTTAACAGCTTCCTTTACAGCCAATTTTATCTACGTTAAACTTGTTCTTTCGGCGTTTCAGTTCGCACTGATCCTGTATCAGGATCTTCTGGTGTGCCTCATCTGCTTGTTCTAGGGCTAATTCTGCGAGGTGACTCAACTTGCTAGATTTATTTCTGCAAGTTCTCTTGGAGGTTGAATTGGTGCAGAATCCGCATCATCACCTTCTGTTTGTTAAGGACCTGCTTCTTCTATAGCCAATATAGCCTGTAAAGTTTGCGAGACTCATCGTGTTAGACTTTTTTCTGCAAGTTCTTTTGAGTTTGAACTTGTTCAGATCCCGTATCATCATCCTCTGTATGTACCGCTTCTTCTATAGAGATTTCTGGGTGATTAGCCTTGAGAAACTCATCGTGTTCGGCTTGTTTCTGGAAGTTCTTTTGGAGTGAGCCTATCTAGTTGAGTAACTACGTCTCGCACATCTGTTTCTGATAGTTTTCTATGAATTTCAGATTGCGCTGATCTACTAGAACTGCAGCTTTTTCCGCCAGATCCGTTTGCAAAACTGGTCTGAGCAACTCGATTTCTGCTAGTTTTGAATGAGTTTCAGCTCGACCTAATCCTATGGAAATATCTTCTGGTTGTTCCTTAACTGCTTCTTTTACAGCCAATGTTATCTACGTTAAACTTGTTCTTTCGGCGTTTCAGTTCGCACTGATCCTGTATCAGGATCTTCTGGTGTGCCTCAACTGCTTGTTCCAGAGCTAATTCTGCCTTTGACACACCTTACTAGATTTACTTCTGCAAATTCTTTTATAGGTTCAACTGGTACAGAATCTCTATCATCACCTTCTGTTTGTACCTTAACTGCTTCTTCTATAGATAATTCAGCATGTTAAGTTTGCGAGACTCATCGTGTTAGGCTTTTTTCTGCAAGTTCTTTTGGAGTTTGAACTTGTTCAGATCCCGTATCTTCATCTTCTGTATGTACCGCTTCTTCTATAGCCATTTCTGGGTGATTAACTTGAGAAACTCATCGTGTTCGGCTTGTTTCTGGAAGTTGTTTTGGAGTGAGCCTATCTAGTTCAATAACTACGTCTCGCACATCTGTCTCTGATAGTTTTCTAGGAATTTCAGATTGCGCTGATCTACTAGAAGAATTGCAACACTGCAGATTTTTCAGCCAGATCCGTTTGCGAAAAGTGCTCGTAGCAGATCGATTTCTGCAAGGTCTGAAGGAGTTTCATTCGCGCTGATACTGTATCAGCATCTTCTCTTGTTCCTCAACTGATTCTTCTAGAGACAGTTCTACCTGGTGTTAGACAAGTTCTTTTGGAAGTTAAACTGGGGCAGAATCCGAATCATCATCTTCTTTGTGTACCTTAACTGCTTCTTCTATAGCCAACTCTGTCTGAAAAGATTTAGTGACAGACTTGTTTCTGCAAGTTCTTTTGGAGTTTGAGCTGGTGCATTCGTCTTCTGTTTGTACCTTAACAGCTTCCTATATAGCAATTTCTGCCTGATTAGCTTGTGTAACTCATCGTATTAGACGTGTTGCATGAAGATCTTTAGGAGCTTTAGCGTATCTAGTTGAATAACTGCGTCACGCACACTTCTCCTAGTTCTCTGATCTACTACAAGCATATTCTGTGTTTGTCTCAACTCTGCAGCCTTTTCTGCCAGATCCGTTTGCGATCTCTGTTTGTACCTTAACAGCTTCCTATATAGCAATTTCTGCCTGATTAGCTTGTGTAACTCATCGTATTAGACGTGTTGCATGAAGATCTTTAGGAGCTTTAGCGTATCTAGTTGAATAACTGCGTCACGCACACTTCTCCTAGTTCTCTGATCTACTACAAGCATATTCTGTGTTTGTCTCAACTCTGCAGCCTTTTCTGCCAGATCCGTTGCGATCTCTGTTTGTACCTTAACAGCTTCCTATATAGCAATTTCTGCCTGATTAGCTTGTGTAACTCATCGTATTAGACGTGTTGCATGAAGATCTTTAGGAGCTTTAGCGTATCTAGTTGAATAACTTCGTCACGCACACTTCTGCTAGTTCTCTGATTTACTAGAAGCATAATCTGTGTTTGTATCAACTCTGCAGCCTTTTCTGCCAGATCCATTTGCGAAACTGATCACAGCAGCTCGATTTCTGCAAGTTCTGAATGAGTTTCAGCTCGTCATGATACCCATAGAAGCATCTTCTGTTTGTTCCTTAACAGCTTCTTTTACAGCCAATTTTATCTACGTTAAACTTGTTCTTTCGGCGTTTCAGTTCGCACTGATCCTGTATCAGGATTTTCTGGTGTGCCTCATCTGCTTGTTCCAGGGCTAATTCTGCGAGGTGACTCAACTTGCTAGATTCATTTCTGCAAGTTCTTTTGGAGGTTGAATTGGTGCAGAATCCGCATCATCACCTTCTGTTTGTTAAGGAACTGCTTCTTCTATAGCCAATATAGCCTGTAAAGTTTGCGAGACTCATCGTGTTAGAATTTTTTCTGCAAGTTCTTTTGGAGTTTGAACTTGTTCAGATCCCGTATCATCATCCTCTGTATGTACCGCTTCTTCTATAGAGATTTCTGGGTGATTAGCCTTGAGAAACTCATCGCGTTCGGTTTGTTTCTTTTGTAATGTAAGCCTATCTAGTAGAGTAATTACGTCTCGCACATCTGTTTCTGATAGTTTTCTAGGAATTTCAGATTGCGCTGATCTACTAGAACTGCAGCTTTTTCCGCCAGATCCGTTTGCAAAACTGGTCTGAGCAACTCGATTTCTGCTAGTTTTGAATGAGTTTCAGCTCGACCTGATCCTATGGAAACATCTTCTGTTTGTTCCTTAACTGCTTCATTTACAGCCAATTTTATCTACGTTAAACTTGTTCTTTCGGCGTTTCAGTTCGCACTGATCCTGTATCAGGATCTTCTGGTGTGCCTCAACTGCTTGTTCCAGAGCTAATTCTGCCTTTGACACAACGTGCTAGATTTATTTCTGCAAGTTCTTTTATAGGTTCAATTGGTACAGAATCCCTATCATCACCTTCTGTTTGTACCTTAACTGCTTCTTATATAGCCAATTCAGCATGTTAAGTTTGCGAAACTCATCGTGTTAGGCTTTTTTCTGCAAGTTCTTTTGGAGTTTGAACTTGTTCAGATCCCGTATCTTCATCTTCTGTATGTACAGCTTCTTCTATAGCCATTTCTGGGTGATTAACTTGAGAAACCCATCTGAAAGTTCTTTTGGAGTGAGCCTATCTAGCTCAGTAATTACGTCTCGCACATCTGTTTCTGATAATTTTCTAGGAATTTCAGATTGCGCTGATCTACTAAAAGAATAGCAACACAACAGCTTTTTCTGCCAGATCCGTTTGCGAAACTGGTCTGCTAGTTTTGAATGAGTTTCAGATCGATCGATTTTAATTATGTTAAACGTGTTCTTTCGGCGTTTCAGTTCGTACTGATCCTGTACACATCCACATCTTCTGTTGTGCCGCAACTGCAAGTTCTTTTGGAGTTTGAACTTGTTCATATCCCGTATCATCATCGCTTCTTCTATAGCCATTTCTGGGTGATTAGCTTGAGAAACCCATCGTGTTCGGCTTGTTTCTGGAAGTTCTTTTGGAGTTTGAGCCTATCTAGTTGAGTTACGTTAGTGTTACACTTTTTTTAATGCAAGTTCCTTTGGAGTTTGAACTTGTTCAGATCCCTTACTGTATGTATCGCTTCTTCTATACCCATTTCTGGGTGATTAGCATTGAGAAACTCATCGTGGTCGGTTTGTTTCTGTAAGTTCTTTTGGAATTTGAGCCTATCTAGTAGGGTAATTACGCCTCGCACATCTGTTTCTGCTAGTTTTCTAGGAATTTCAGCTTTCGCTGATCTACTAGAAGAATTGCAACACTGCAGATTTTTCAGCCAGATCCGTTTGCGAAAACTGCTCGTAGCAGATTGATTTCTACAAGGTCTGAAGGAGTTTCATCCGCGCTGATACTGTATCAGCATCTTCTCTTGTTCCTCAACTGATTCTTCTAGAGACAGTTCTACCTGGTGACTCAACGTGTTAGACAAGTTCTTTTGGAAGTTAAACTGGGGCAGAATCCGTATCTTCATCTTCTTTGTGTACCTTAACTGCTTCTTCTATAGCCAACTCTTCCTGAAAAGTTTTAGTGATATTTGTTTCTGCAAGTTCTATTGGAGTTTGAACTGGTGCATCCGTCTTCTGTTTGTACCTTAAAAGCTTCCTATATAGCAATTTCAGCCTGATTAGCTTGTGTAACTCATCGTATTAGACGTGTTGCATGAAGATCTAACAACTCATCGTGTTCGGCTTGTTTCTGGAAGTTCTTTTGGAGTTTGAGCCTATCTAGTTGAGTAACTACGTCTCGCACATAAGTTTCTGCTAGTTGTCAAGGAATTTCAGCTTGCGCTGATCTACTAGAAGAATTGCAACACTGCAGCCCTTTCTGCCAGATCCGTTTGCGAAAAGTGCTCGTAGCAGATCGATTTCTGCAAGGTCTGAAGGAGTTGCATCCGCGCTGATACTGTATCAGCATCTTCTCTTGTTCCTCACCTGATTCTTCTAGAGACAGTTCTACCTGGTGACTCAACGTGTTAGACAAGTTCTTTTGGAAGTATAACTGTGGCAGAATCCGTATCTTTTATCTTCTTTGTGTACCTTAACTGCTTCTTCTATGGCCAACTTTGCCTGAAAAGATTTAGTGACAGACTTGTTTCTGCAAAAGCTGGTGCATCCGTCTTCTGTTTGTGCCTTGGTTGAATTGGTGCAGAATCCGCATCATCATCTTCTGTTTGTACCTTGACTGCTTCTTCTATAGCCAACATAGCCTGTAAAGTTTGCGAGACTCATCGTGTTAGACTTGTTTCTGGAAGTTCTTTTGGAGTTTGAGCCTATCTAGTTGGTTAACTATGTCTCGCACATCAGTTTCTGCACATTAGTTGTCTAAGAATTTCAGCTTCGCTGATCTACTAAAAGCATAGCAACACTGCAGCCCTTTCTGCCAGATCCATTTGCGAAACTGCTCTGAGCAGCTCGATTTCTGCTAGTTTTGAATGAGTTTCAGATCGACCTAATCCTATGGAAACATCTGCTAGTGCGAACTGAACCGCCGAAAGAACAACTTTAACGTAGTTAACATTGGCTGTAATAGAAGCTGTTAAGAAGATGCTTCCATAGGATCAGGACGAGCTTGCAACTCATTCAGAACTAGCAGAAATCGAGCTGCTGCGAGCAGTTTCGCAAACGGATCTGGCAGAAAAGGCTGCAGAGTTGAGACAAACACATATATGCTTCTAGTAGATTAGAGAACTAGCAGAAGCAGATGTGCGTGACGCATTTATTCAACTACATTGGCACCTTGCCGTCTTGACAGACGATAGTTTGTGCTCTAAAAAGGCATAATAACTTTTAACTATGGCGGTAGCGAGTGTGACTGATAAGGCCAATTTGCGCTGTAAATGTCCGTTCACAGTGGGTGCATGTGAACACGTGGTCATTTCCACCATCATGCACCATCTTACGTCTCAAACGCTTGGTGTGTGACTTTTCTGCAATAATTTTCTCCTTTGACTTTATTCCATTTCTGATATTTGCCCTCCATGCAACACGTTCAGCGGCGACTTGCTCCCAATGTGCATTATCAATGCCTGTATCAATCATGTCCCGCTTACACACATCTTTGTATCGTAGTAGAGGCCGACCGTGAGATCTCTTACCCATCTGTAATTCACCAAAAAAGATATCCTTTGGTATTCTACCATCATCCATCCTCCTAAGATGTCCTATCCATCTAAGTCTACGAAGACTGAGCATGGAATAAACTGTCACACAACCTGATCTTTCCAATACTTCAGTATTTGTGATTTTGTCTTGCCACTTAATACCAAGAATTCTTCGCAGACACCGCATATGAAAGCTGTTTAAATTGTTCTCTTGGTGTGAGTAAGTTGTCCAGGTTTCACTGCCATAGAGAAGAGTACTAAGGACACAGGCTTGATAGACAAGGACTTTTGTTTTGGCAGTAAGCTTCCTGTTCTCCCAGACTCTTTTTCTGAACCTGTTCATTGTTGTTGCTGCCTTACCAATCCGGATGTTGATTTCCTGATCTAGGGATAATTTGCTATTTACCACTGATCCTAGATATGTAAAATGGTCTACTATCTCTAGTTCGGCGTCGTCAATAAAGATTGATGGTACCCCATGTGCACCTTGTGACATAATCTGTGTCTTCTTTTTGCTAATTGTTAAACCAAATTCAGAACAAGCATTGGAGAATGCAGATAGTAGACATTGCAATTCTTCCTCAGAGTGGGTCGTAACTGCAGCATCATCTGCAAAAAGCAACTCTCTGATCAGTACCCTCCTAATTTTGGTCTTAGCCTTCAATCTCTGAGCATTGTAGAGGCCGCCATCTGAGCGTGAGTGAATGTATATACCACCATCCTGATCACGAAATGCATATTTCAGTAGAAGTGAAAAGTATATTCCAAAGAGGGTGGGAGCTAGTACACAACCTTGCTTAACTCCACTCTTGATTTCAAATTCTTCAGAAGTTGCACCATCAAACTTGATTATACCCTTCATGCCTGTGTGGAACGATTCCACAATGGACAGAAGAGTTGGTGGGCAGCCAATCTTCTTTAGTGCCTTGAACAGACCCTCACGACTGACCAAATCAAATGCCTTTGTGAGGTCGATGAAGGCAATAAACAGTGGTTGATTCTGTTCACGGCATTTTTCTTGCATTTGTCGCAATGAGAATATCATATCAGTGGTAGACCGGTTCTGTCGAAAGCCACACTGTGATTCGGGGTAGACTTGATCTCCTAGGACTTGAAGTCTGCGCAGAACAATCCTGGCAAATACTTTCCCAACAATACACAGAAGTGAGATACCCCTATAGTTGTTACAGTCGCTCCGATCACCCTTGTTCTTGTACAGCGTTATGATGTTTGAATCTTTGAAATCCTGTGGGACTTGTCCTTCACGCCAGCATAGCTCTATTAGCTGATGGATCTGTAGAGTGAGTGTGTCTTGCCCACTCCTGATAACCTCTATTGGAATCCCATCCTTACCTGGAGCCTTGCCAGATGCAAGTTCATTTATAGCACACTTAACTTCTGTTATGGTGGGAAGTGTGTCCAGGTGGTCAAGAGTTGGCAGGGCCTCTATGGCGTTGAGGGCATCATCCGCTAGTTTGGTCTCACTTGAGTAAAGCTCCAAATAGTGCTCTACCCATCTGTCCATCTGCTGTTTCTTATCAGTGATGACTTCTCCAGTCAAGGTTTTCAGCGGTGCACTTCTTTTGATCCCTGGACCACAGGCTTTCTTTATTCCTTCATACATGCTTCTTATGTCTCCCTTATCACTTGCGATTTGAATGGACTCACATAACTTGATCCAATAATCATTTGCACACTGCCTGGCAGCCTTTTGCACATCCTTCCTAGCTTGCCTTAGCTCACTCAGAGTGTTACGTGTTGGTCTTTCCTTGTTTCTTAAGAGAGCTTTCTTCTTCTTATCAATCAAGGGCTGCAGAGTCTCGCTGTTGGCCGCAAACCAGTCCTGCCTCTTATGATCCACAGTGCCGTAAACCCCTACGGCAGTTTTATAAAGAGTTTCCTTAATTTGACCCCACTTTTCATTTACTGTACAATTTTCTGGTGTATCAGTGAAAGCGTCTTCAAGTTGCTGTTGAAACTGAAAGCACTTTTCAGGATCATGAGTGTTAATAATATTAATCCTGGGGCTAGATTTGTGTTTAGCTGTGTAGATTCTCTTTGGTCTCAGTCTAACTCTTGCAACAACCAAAGAATGATCTGTATCACAGTCAGCACTGTGGTAACTACGAGTCAATGATATATGGTTCAGATGTTGTCTCCGTGTGATGATGAAGTCCAGCTGGTGCCAATGGCCGGATCTTGGATGTTTCCATGTGACCTTATGCATCTCTTTTGTTTTAAAAAAAGAGTTTGTAATACATAGGTCATTACTGGTGCAATGCTCCAGCAGCCTTTGCCCATTTTCATTCATGCGACCGATGTTGTATTTTCCAAGGGACACTGGCCATGAACTCGAGTCCTTGCCCACACGAGCATTGAAGTCACCGAGCATATAAATGTAGTCAGATTTTGGAACTGCCTTGATCACGGAGTCTAACTCCTCATAGAACAAATCCTTCACATCATCAGAGGAATCGAGTGTCGGTGCATATGCAGTAATAATGGTGGCAAACCCACAAGAGGTTGCCAAGCGCAGGGATAATAGTCTTTCATTTCCTCCTGCTGGAATTTCAATCATTCCAAGTAGCGAATTCTTCACTGCAAAGCCCACACCGTGTTGCCTTTTTTCTGCCTGCCCTCTACCCTTCCAGAAAAAGGTGTAGTTGTTTTCCCTGAGTGACCCTTCCTCAGCGAGGCGAGTCTCCTGCAGGCCAGCAATATCAATGTTAAGACGATTGAGTTCGGCATCAATCACAGCCGTTTTTCTCACATCGTCAATATTGGTCAAGTCAGTGGAAAATCCTGGACACATGGTTCTCACGTTCCAGGTTGCAAGCCGTAGCTTGAGGTTTCTATTTTTATTTTTGTTTGTACCTGGTGCATTGGTTTTACAGCCTGCGATTCAGATTTTGTCCTAGCCCCAAGCACCCATTGAAGCAGGCAGGCTGTGGCGGATCAGCACCCAATTGGCTGGGGGCTGCCCAGCTTGAGGCGGGCGGTAGCTGATCAGTGACACCTATAGGTGTCTCCCACCGTCAGAGGCAACGCGTGGCGCCCCATGTCTACGCCAACTGACAAGGACTTATAACCCGTAACAGTTGCCTCTCGCTTTGATTCCGAGACCAGTTAAGACCAGGGATGGAGTTATTGCCTCTCCATAGCACAAAGCCTGGGCTAAAATATAGAGATCATGTGTTGCCCATGCAGCATGATCCCTCTCTCGGCCTGCCTAGTTCACTCCAGAGGAAAGGTAACACCCCTACATCTGGAACAAGACAAGCTGCAGAAGCTGCCGGATCAGCAAAGCAATGCTCTAACTGTCCGCCTGTCGGAGCTTCGATCCTAGACCAGTCGCCAACCAAGGCTTAGGGCCTGGTCTGCCCTGCCATGACAATTTTGTCTTTAGCTTGCATTTCCTCGCACCAGGGTAAGGCTTGTACCCTCCCAATTGCGCTCTTCCGCCCGAAGCCGTTGGCACAATGTGGGGTGTCGGGTTTGGTAAGCGCCGCCCAACGTTCGGCGCTAACAGAAACCAGGTAGTACCGTCTACTGTTATACGGTAGCTCAGTCATATCTGACTAAGACCTGACTATAAATTCTGACTATAAATTCAACTATATTATTCAACTAGATAAGCTAAAACTCCTAAAGATCTTCATGATGAGTTACACAAGCAGAAATTGCTATATAGGAAGTTGTTAAGGTACAAACAGAAGACGGATGCACCAGCTCAAACTCCAAGAGAACTTGCAAAAATAAGTCTGTCACGAAACACGTCTAACACCATGAGTTACACAAGCTAATCAGGCAGAAATTGCTATATAGGAAGCTGTTAAGGTACAAACAGAAGACGGATGCACCAGCTCAAACTCCAAGAGAACTTGCAAAAACAAGTCTGTCACTAAATCTTTTCAGGCACAGTTGGTTATAAAAGAAGCAGTTAAGGTACACAAAGAAGATGATGATTCGGATTCTGCACAAGGTCAACTTCCGAAAAAACTTGTCTAACACGTTGAGTCACCAGGTAGTACCGTCTCTAGAAGAATCAGTTGAGGAACAAAAGAAGATGCTGCTGCAGTATCAGCGCGGATGAAACTCCTTCAGAACTTGAACGCGAACTGCTACGAGCAGTTTTCGCAACCGGATCTGGCAAAAAAAAAGCTGCACTGTTGCTGTGCTTCTAGCGCAAGCTGACATTCCTAGAAAACTAGCAGAAGCAGATGTGGAAAACGTAGTAACTCAACTACATTGGCTGAAACTCCAAAAGAACTTCCAGAAACAAGCCGAACACGATGAGTTTCTCAAACTAGTCACCCAGAACCGGTACATACAGAAGATGAAGATACGGGATCTGAACAAGTTCAAACTCCAAAAGAACTTGCAGAAACAAATCTTACACAATGAGTCTCGCAAACTTAACAGGCTGAATTGGCTATAAAAGAAGCAGTTAAGGTACAAACAGAAGGTGATTATGCGGATTCTACACCAATTCAACCTCCAAAAGAACCTGCAGAAATAAATCTAGCAAGTTGAGCCACCTAGCAGAATTAGCTCTGGAACAAGCAGATAAGGCACACCAGAAGATTCTGATACAGAATCTGTGCGAACTGAAACGCCGAAAGAACAAGTTTAACGTAGATAAAATTGGCTGTAAAAGAAGCTGAATTGGCTATAGAAGCAGAACTGGCTACAGAAGATGCTTCCATAGTATCAGGACGAGCTGAAACTCATTCAGAACTGGCTGAAATCGAACTGCTGCGAGCAGTTTCGCAAACGTATCTGGCAGAAAAGGCTGCAGAGTTGAGACAAACACATATATGCTTCTAGTAGATAGAGAGTGAATGCGTGAGAGTGAATGAATGAGCGGAAGAGTGAATGTTTGTGTGTGTGTGTGAGAGAGAGAGAGAGAGAGAGAGAGAGAGAGAGAGAGAGAGAGAGAGAGAGAGAGAGAGAGAGAGAGAGAGCGAGAGAGAGAGAGAGAGAGAGAGAGAGAGAGAGAAAGAGAGAGCATCACTATTTTTACGTCACTTACATTTTATGTACACATTTTTCTCTATGTTTAACATTTTTATGAGACTGCTCATGACAAGTGTCAGTGTATGTGTGTGAGTAAAGTGTGGGAGTTTGTTCATACTAGTTTCAATACTAACGTGAGACATTTTGTATGTGTCTAGATGTGAGGAAGTGTGAGTGTATGTGGAGGATGTGTGTAAGTGTGGGGATATGTGTGGGTGGGGGGTGTGTGGGTGGGGGTATGCGTTTGGATGGGTTGGGGTGTGTGGGTTTTGGTGGGTAGTGGTATTTGTGGGTGTTGGTGGGATGTGTGGATGGATGTGTGGGGGTGAAAGTAGGGGTGTTGGAATGGGTGTGGGGGATGTGTGTATGGGTGGAGGATATGTGTATGGGACGGATGCAGGGGATGTGTGTTTATGTGGGTGGAGATGTGTGGATGGTTTGAGGAAGTATGTGTGGGAGGCGGGGTTGTGTGGGCAGGGGATTGTGTTGGGTGGATTTGGGATGGAAGGGCGGGTGGGGAGAAGTGTATGGTGTGTGGGTTTGAGATATGTGTGCGGTGTGTTGATGGGGGATTTGTGAATGATGTGTGGGTGGAGGGTATGTTTGTGGTGGTATGGGTGGAGGCTAGTGTGTGGTGTGGGGGATGTGTGTGATGGGTGTGGGGAATGTGCGTATGGGTGGGTATATGTGTGGGTGAGCAGGGGATTGTGGTGGTTGGGGGAAGTATGTGGGGGAGTGTGGGTGGGAGATGTGTGTATGTGGATGGGGAATGTGTGGGTGGGGGTGTGTGAGTGGCTTAGGGATGTGTAGGTGGGTGAGGGAGTTGTATGTGTCGGGGTGGGATGTGTGAGTGGGTGGAGGATGTGTGTGGGGGTAGGGGTATTGTGATCGAAAGATGTTTGGTTGGGAGTGGGTGGGTGGGGGTGTGTGGGTGCGTAGTGGAGGATGTATGCGTGAGTGAGTGTGTGTTGGTGGACGGGTAGGGAATGCGTGTGTGGGTGGGGAGAGGTGTGTGGTGTGTTGGTTGGTGATATTGTGTGGGTGAGGTATGTGTGTGTGGGTGGGGGATTTTTGTGGTGTGTGAGTGGGGGTATGTGGGGTGGATGGGTAAGGGTATCTGTGTGGGTGTGGGTGGGAATATTGTGTGGTATCTGGGTGGGGGATATGTGTGTGGTGTGTAAGTGGGGATGTGTTGGTGAGGGATATGTGTGTGTGTGGTGCGTGGGTTGGGAATAGTGCGTGGTAGGGGGTGTATGTAATGTGCGGGTGGGGGATTGTGTGGTGGGGGATTAGGTTAAGGCATGTGTGGGTGGGTGGAAGTTGTATGTGTGGGTGGTGGGGTGTGTGTGAGTGGATTGGGGATGTATGGGTGGTTAGGGAGATGTGTGTGTGTGTGGGGGGGGGGGGGTAGGGACATGTCAGTTGGTGGGGATGTGTGTGTATGGTTTGGGGATGTGTGAGTGGATGTGCTATGTGTGGGTTGGTGGGGGATTGTGTGTGTGGGTGGGGAATATGTTGTCGATGGAGATGTGGCTGGGGGATGGGTGGTTTGAGGTGTGGGTGGGGAGAGGATGTGTGGGGTAGGATGTGTGGGTTGGTGGGGGAATGTGGGTGGCGAGTGTGTTTTGGTTGGGGGATCAGGTGAGGGCAGTGTGTGTGGGTGGGGGATGTGCGGGAGGGGGATGGGTCGGTTGGTGGGGGATGTATGTGTCCCTTGGTGTGCGTGTGTGTCGGTAGGTGGGGGTGTGTATGTGTCCCTTGGTGCGCGTGTGTGTGGGTAGGTGGGTGTGTTGTGTGGGTGGGGTGATGTATGTATAGGTGGGAGATGTGCTTCATAACATGGTAATTAGCCTTGTTTATGTTTACAACATTCATTTCACAATGTTTATTTTTCTTCCTATGTAAATGTATAATGCTCTTGATGAACGAAAGACGAGTGATTGGAAGGGCCGAATGTAAGACGGGCCTGCGCGCCCAATTTGTGACCCTAATAAAGTTGATTTGATTTGATTTGATTTGAGAACTAGCAGAAGCAGATGTGCGTGACGCATTTATTAAACTAGATAAGCTAAAACTCCTAAAGATCTTCATGAAACACGTCTAACACGATACACAAGCTAATCAGGCAGAAATTGCTATATAGGAAGCGATTAAGGTACAAACAGAAGGCGGATAGACCAGCTCAAACTTCAAAAGAACTTGCTGAAACAAATATCACTAAAATTTTTCAAGCAGAGTTGGCTATAAAATAAGTAGTTAAGGTACACAAAGAAGATGAAGGTTCAGATTCTGCCCCAGTTCAACTTCCAAAAGAACTTGTCTAACACGTTGAGTCACCAGGTAGAACTGTCTCTAGAAGAATCAGTTGAGGAACAAGAGAAGAAATATACAGTATCGGCGCTGATGAAACTCCTTCAGACCTTGCAGAAATCGATCTGCTACGAGGAGTTTTCGCAAACGGATCTGGCAGAAGAAGCTGCAGTGTTGCTATTCTTCTAGTAGATCAGCGCAAGCTGAAATTCCTAGAAAACCGGCAGAAACAGATTTGCGAGCGGTAGTTACTCAATTAGACAGGCTCACTCCAAAAGAACTTCCAGAAACATGCCGAACACGATGAGTTTCTCAAGCTAATCACTCAGAAATGGCTATAGAAGAAGCGGTACATACAGAGGATGATGATACGGGATCTGAACAAGTTCAAACTCCAAAGGAACTTGCAGACAAACGTCTAACACGAAGAGTCTCGCAAACTTAACAGGCTGAATTGGCTATAGAAGAAGCAGTTAAGGTACAAACAGAATGTGATGATGCTAGACAATTAGCAGAAACTGATGTGCGAGAAGTAGTTACTCAACTAGATAGGATCAAACTCCAAAAGAACTTCAAGAAACAATCCGAACACGATGGCTTTCTCACCCAGAAATGGCTATAGAAGAAGCGGTATATACAGCGGATGATGATACGGGATCTGAACAAATTCAAACTCCAAAAGACCTACCAGAAACAAGTCTAACACGATGAGTCTCGCAAACTTTACAGGCTATATTGGCTATAGAAGAAACAGTTAAGGTAAAAACAGAAGGAGATCATGCGGATTCTGCACCAATTCAACCTCAAAAAGAACGAAGAAATAAATCTAGCAAGTTGAGTCACCTAGTAGAATCTGCCTTGTAACAAGCAGATGAGGCACACCAGATGATCCTGATACAGGATCAGTGCGAACTGAAACGCCGAAAGAACAAGTAGATAAAATGTAAAAGAAGCTGTTAAAGAAGAAACAGAAGATGCTTCCATAGTATCAGGACGAGCTAAAACTCATTCAGAACTGGCAGAAATCGAACTGCTAGGAGCAGTTTCGAAAACGGATCTGGCAGAAAAGGCTGCAGAGTTGAGACAAACACAGAATATACTTCTAGTAGATCAGAGAACTAGCAGAAGTGTGCGTGACGCAGTTATTCAACTAGATAAGCTAAAGCACCTAAAGATCTTCATGCAACAACGTCTAATACGATGAGTTACACAAGCTAATCAGGCAGAACATGCTATATAGGCTATCTAGTTGAGTAACTACGTCTCGCACATCAGTTTCTAATAGTTGTCTAGGAATTTCAGCTTTCGCTGATCTACTAGAAGAGTAGCAACACTGCAGCTTTTTCTGCCAGATCCGTTTGCGAAAACTGCTCGTAGCAGATCGATTTCTTCATGTTCTGAAGGAGTTTCATCCGCGCTGATACTGTATCAGCATCTTCTCTTGTTCCTAAACTAATTCTTCTAGAGACAGTTCTACCTGGTGACTCAACGTGTTAGACAAGTTCTTTTGGAAGTAGAACTGTGGCAGAATCCGTATCTTCATCTGCTTCTTCTATGGCCAACTTTGCCTGAAAAGATTTAGTGACAGACTTGTTTCTGCAAAAGCTGGTGCATCCGTCTTCTGTTTGTGCCTTGGTTGAATTAGTGCAGAATCCGCATCATCACGTTCTGTTTGTACCTTAACTGCTTCTTCTATAGCCAATTCAGCCTGTTAAGTTTGCGAGACTCATCGTGTTAGACTTTTTTCTGCAAGTTCTTTTGGAGTTTGAGCTTATCTAGTTGTCTTATCTGTGTGCCTCAACTGCTTGTTCCAGAGCTAATTCTGCCTTTGACACAACGTGCTAGATTTATTTCTGCAAGTTCTTTTGGAGGTTGAATTGGTGCAGAATTTTTTTTGCATCATCACCTTCTGTTTGTACCTTAACTGCTTCTTCTATAGCCAATTCAGCCTCTTAAGTTTGCTAGACTCATCGTGTTAGACTTTTTTCTGCAAGTTCTTTTGGAGTTTCAATTTGTTCAGATCCGGTATCTTCATCTTCTGTATGTACCGGTTCTGGGTGATTAGTTTGAGAAACCCATCGTGTTCGGCTTGTTTCTGGAAGTTCTTTTGGAGTTTGAGCCTATGTAGTTGAGTTACTACGATTCGCACATCTGCTTCTGCTAGTTTTCTAGGAATGTCAGCTTGCGCTAGAAGCACAGCAACACTACAGCTTTTTTTGCCAGATCCGGATGCGAAAACTGCTCGTAGCAGATCGATTTCTTCATGTTCTGAAGGAGTTTCATCCACGCTGATACTGTAGCAGCATCTTCTTTTGTTCCTCAACTGATTCTTCTAGAGACGGTTCTACCTGTTGACTCAACGTGTTAGACAAATTCTCTCGGAAGTTGAACTTGTGCAGAATCCGAATCATCATCTTCTTTGTGTACCTTAACTGCTTCTTCTGTAACCAACTCTGTCTGAAAAGATTTAGTGACAGACTTGTTTCTGCAAGTTCTTTTGGAGTTGGTGCATCCTCTTCTGTTTGTACCTTAACAGCTTCCTATATAGCAATTTCTGCCTTATTAGCTTGTGTAACTCATCGTATTAGACGTGTTGCATGAAGATCTTTAGGTGCTTTAGCGTATCTAGTTGAATAACTGCGTCACGCACACTTCTGCTTGTTCTCTGATCTACTAGAAGCATATTCTGTGTTTGTCTCAACTATGCAGCCTTTTCTGCCAGATCTGTTTGCGAAACTGCTCGTAGCAGTTCGATTTCTGCCAGTTCTGAATGAGTTTCAGCTCGTCCTGACAGCATCTTCTGTTTGTTCCTTAACAGCTTCTTTTACAGCCAATGTTATCTACGTTAAACTTGTTCTTTCGGCGTTTCAGTTCGTACTGATCCTGTATCAGCATCTTCTGTTGTGCCTCAACTGCTTGTTCCAGAGCTAATTCTGCATTTGACACAACGTGCTAGATTTATTTCTGCAATTTCTTTTGGAGGTTGAATTGGTGAAGATTCCGCATCATCACCTTCTGTTTGTACCTTAACTGCTTCTTCTATAGCCAATATAGCCTGTAAAGTTTGCGAGACTCATCGTGTTAGACTATTTTCTGCAAGTTATTTTGGAGTTTGAACTTGTTCAGATCCCGTATCATCATCCTCTGTATATACCGCTTCTTCTATAGACATTTCTGGGTGATTAGCCTGAGAAACTCATCGTGATCGGCTTGTTTCTGGAAGTTCTTTTGGAGTGAGCCTATCTAGTTGAGTAACTACGTTTCGCACATCTGCTTCTGCTATTTTTCTAGGAATGTCAGCTTGCGCTAGAAGCACAGCAACACTGCAGCTTTTTTTTTTGCCAGATCCGGTTGCGAAAACTGCTCCTAGCAGTTCGATTTCAAGTTCTGAAGGAGTGTCGTGGAATGCCGCCTTAACATCCATCCCAGAATATTTTTCTCGGTCTCCAAATTTGAGAGGCCAAATTGAGAAAGAATGAATTAATCACGCTACTCCACGGCTATCTAGTCGTGAGGTAAGATTATTCACAAAAAGCCTCTAGCCATGACGTAAGCTTGCAGATGGCAAGTAAAATGGGCTACTTGAGACGGACACAACTAGATAATTTAAATTAGTCTACATCTTAGAAAACTGCTGACCCAGACGGGCTATGACACCACACAGACGCATTGGCACCTTCTTGCCCAGGTAGACCCAGACTGAATCAACAATGAACTGGGCCAGTGAGTGAAATAAAACCACCCAGGCGTGAACAACATTGACACAGGGAGAGATAATAGCCCCAGGGCGGTAAAAAAGCCCCGTCCACTCGGACTGGCAGACTCAGGAAGGTGTGAAATCACTGATAAGACTCAAGGGGCTAATAATGGTCAGACCCACAGGTGTGAAGGCTGGTGTGCATGCAGAAAGAATTTTTAATGACTGGACAGACTTGGAGTTAATTGCAATTAACGTCAGGAGAAGATAAGAAGAATTTAGGAATGGAATTCCTGGGAGATAAGTGTCTACTGCTAGGCTAGGTATAAAAACCCCACTAGACCTGTTCCCTTTAGATTATGTCTGACTTCAGAACAGGTAGGAACTATCTCAATGTTCTGTAGTCATATGCATGATTATTATGTTAGATTTCACTACAAAAGTTATTTCTTAGTTACTTATTTTCAGTCTATATCTGATCTAGGTTATTTCAAGAACTATCTTTGGCGTAGGTTACTTGAGTGTTCTTTCTAAGTTCTGTGTTCAATATCATTGTGCTTTAAGTGTTACTCTTCTGAGAAGTAGAAACTTATGGAAGGAGGTCTTGTCTAGATATACTTGAGGTGTCGTAGCAGATGCTTGCCATTTCTGTCTAAACTAGACTAGTTTCCTTTTTGGTGTGTGCATTTGTTGTTCAGAATATAGTCAACTGACTATTTATTTAATTCTTACAACAGCAGTAACTAAGTGGTGATTCAACCGGGCAGCTCAGCAAATATAGCTGGTCTGTGTGGTCACTTCAATTAGACTTATTGTATATCTCATTTTGTAGCTATACCATATTAGTACTCATTAATAATCAATCAATCATGTGCCATGCCGGAAAGCGTGGGCGGTCATGATTCGCCATTTCACTCGATCACCAGAGTCGTGGATCAGCTCAGTGTTCCTGTCTCGTCCATGCCATGTGGCCAAGCCATCCAGGTATTTTCCTCTCGGTCTTCCTCTCGGTCTGTTCCCTTCGATTTTGCCAGCTGTCACTAAGTTCTCCAGTCCATTTCTTCTCATAACATGTCCAAAAAATTTTGACTGTCTACGTCTAATTTCTCTAATCAATCTACGATTTTCATTTGTCTCTTGTAGTACTTGGTCATTGGTTTTTCTATCTGTCCATGGTATTCTTTGCATTTTCCTCAGAAACCACATTTCTGCAGCCATCAGATGTTTTTCAGCTTGACTGCACATTGTCCAAGTTTCACATCCATACAAAAGAACAGGCTCTATGTATCCCCTCAACACTCTTTTTCTCGTTTCAATTGACATCATTTTATTGGTCAGAATGTTTTTCATCTTGCTAAAGGCTACTTTCGCAATGGCGATTCTTGTTCTAATCTCTTCAAGGCATCTGCCATCAGATGTTATGACTGTTCCGAGATAATTGAACCGATTCACTTGTTGAAGAATATTCCCATTTACTTGTATATTACATTGTGGTACTTCGTTCTTCCTAGTGACGACCATAACCTGTGTCTTCCTACAATTTAATTCCAACCCCAGCTGCTCACTGTGTACAACCACAGCGTCTACTAATTGTTGCAGATCCTGTGCATTGTCTGCAATCAATACTGTATCATCTGCATTCTAATGTTATTTATGTTTCGTCCTCCAATGCTGATTCCATTTAGGTCTTCTACATTTCTGAAAATATTTTCACTGTATAGGGAAAAAAGATCTGGAGACATTACACATCCCTGCCTAACACCTCTCTTAATAGGTTGGTATTGTCCTACTTCATTATCAATCCTTATGGCAGCTTGTTGTTTCCAATATATGTTTTTTATAAGTCTAATGTCTTTCCCATCAATTTGTAGATCTGCAAGCATATCCACAATGTTGACATGTCTAACTCTATCAACAAGCCTTTGTGTAGTCAATAAAGCAAAGATGTATATCCTTGTTTACTTCTAAAGCACGTTCAATAACTGTTCGCAGCATATACACAGCATTTACTGTACCCTTTCCTTCTACAAAACCACATTGTTCTTCCCCTATTTCAGGTTGTATTTTCTTCCTCACTCTTTGCATGATATTCGTAACAAAATCTTTGTGATGTGACTCATTATACTAATTGTTCTATGTTGATCACATTCTAAGGTTCCTGATTTCTTTGGGATTTCAATAAATACAGAATTACATAATTCAGAAGGTATATCTCCAGTATCATAGAATGTGTTCAGCAGTCTAGTGACTTGCTCTAGACCAAATTCTTCTAAAGCTTTAATCATTTCTGTTGTGATGTTATCTGCACCGGGGGCCTTGCCAGCTTTCATATGCTTAAGACCATTTTGAGCCTCCATCTTTAAAATTGCTGGTCCTTCATTATTAAATCTAATAGCATACTGTTCATCTCTGTTATCATTATACAGGTCTTTCACATAATCTGTCCATACATGTAGAATCTGATCTTTTTCTATTATGATTTTGCCATCTCTAGTTTTTAGACAGCCTGTTGATGTACTTGTTCTTTAATAATGCCTGATGCTATTATGTTGAGTATCATTAGATGTCCATCTTGAAGTAATATAATGTTTACGGATAGGTTGGATGTATGTATGTGTCATTTCATAAACTAACTAGTGCATTATGCTATGATGTTAAAGTATTATAATACTTGGATGTATTGGATGTTTGATATATTGATTTGTCATATGCAAACCTACCAATATGAAGTGTTATGCTATTGTCTGCGCATTGGCACATTGGCCAATGATTGTGTTGGAAGCAGAGGTGTAATGGTACAGACATTACCCACAATTGGTATAGGGTATATGGTGCTAAACTTTCTCAGTGTATTGTGGGCGTGCGTCCACGGTAATGCATGGAAACCTGGCACAGCTACTGGTCACGGCTTGCAAGCCCGGATGATCAGGCATTGTTACCGACCCTGTGAGCTGCTAACCCAACTTTGGACGGAGCGGCTGTATGACACAGAATTTCTGTATTAGCGACATGGACATGGGGCGGCAGAAATATAATCATTAAAGGCGTGTGAGACAATTGAAAAGCCCGTCCCAGTCTAAAGACAGTAGGGAGATGGAGGATGGTGAACGTAGTAGAGCTGGAAGATAAACTTGGCCAGACTGGTCATTGTCTATGTTTGTGTTATGATATGTTTTAATTAGGATTGCGCTGATGTAGAACTAGATATAACACATTCTTGACTTTCTTTCAAGCTCTCACAAGGAGCACCTATGTTATAGATCTCAAGACTAGAGACTACTGACTAGGTAGAGCCAGGACTGGCAGACGTCAGAATACCGGTAAGCTGTTTCTTTTGTTGAGTCTACTGGAGAGTGGGGATCTGGACCACAGTTCCAGATAGATGAAGTACCAAGTAAAGTTACGTAATGTTTCTCATCACAATATGTTATATGATTTCATCATGCTCATATTAAAAACCATCAGATGTCTATGATTAGTAAATATATGTTGTAATATTGTAACTCATAGTTCTCTCGTTATATTTTAATTCCAATTGTGCATACGTGTTGTTGTGTACATTGGTGGGGGTTCACTTAGACACCAAGGAAGGAAGCAGTCAGGGAGAAAAACCTGTACTGAGATAGTCGTCTATACTAATATATTTAGACTTAATCATCTATCTTAGCTAACCTTCTCTTTCCCATTCCTTGGCGAATATTCAGCACAGTTCATTTCATTTTATAACGAGCCACTTGGAGCTGTTCGTTGGATATTCATGGCTTAATCTGTACTTCAGCCATATAGATTTTGTCCCTAGTCAGTTTCTGACTATTTAGGGTTGCTCGCCAGTGAATAATATTTTCATCTAGCCGGTGGTGCACCCCGACTTCTGAC
>JACEFZ010009919.1:0-100000 GCA_014155875.1 Cepaea nemoralis
CTGTGCTCGTCAGACTTCATAATTTCCTAGCTGCTTGCTCAGCTTCAAATTTCTTAGCTGCTTGTTCCAACTCCATCCTTCTCAATTCCAGCTCGACCTTTCGATCATCCCTTTCTGCTTGACGATACTCTCTCTCCATTCTGTATGTTAATCGTTAGAGCAGACCCCGCCAATCCCATTTCTTCCCCCCTTTCCTTTAATTCTACGTGCTAAGTTTTAGGGGTGGCCATTATACAGAGAGTAAGCTCGCAGGTCTCGTACAATGATAAAACTGCAAATTACTATACCGATATAGAACAAGTACTCTAAATCTCGAATTACCACACACAGTACATTCACTCAGTGACAAGAGTAGAATCAGGAACCACAGACCATTGCAGACGTGTGAAGTGTGGAAACAGGTAAAGATATTAATCCTAACCCCTATCCACATCACTCTAGATGGATTCTCCAAAATGATATTCCCTTTTATAACGAAGGATCCCGTGTCAAAGACCCCGTTCAGAAGATCCCCTTTTTTTTTTTTTTTTTCAACTTCCTGCTTGCAGGAGACTCGCTGTCCAAGGATTCCGTTTACGGGAGATCTCGCTTGTCCAAAGACACGTTTACGATAGATCCCACTGTCCAAATATCCCGTTTACGAGAGATCCCACTGTCCAAATATCCCGGACGAGCCCCCAGTAATGTCGTGTCCTCCTTTAAAGTGTCGTCCCTGGAGTGAGGAGATCCGACACCCACATTATAATATTATTTTTTTCCCCCTCAATATTCTGGAGAATCCACCAGCTTCCGTCCAACACACTCCATCAGCCTATGGACACCTTTTCCTATCACTCTCACACTGTCGTACTATGCCCCCTTCTCATACTTCCCCAACGCAACATACTCAACAACTCTTGCTTCTAGAAATTAATAAAGATTAATTTATTAAAATAAAAGTGTAACGTGTATGAGACGTGTATGCGAAGAAAATGTGTGACGTGTTCTATAAAGTGTAGAGAATCTGACTCTCAGACATCAGCTCAGTCCGCTGATCACAGCAAAGATAGACCACAGCACGTTACGTCAGAACAAGTACGTCCTCACCCGTTGCCGGAACCATCCTGCCGGGATACTGCTTTGCTTCTGTAGACCTCTGGTAATCCCATTTCATGAACATGAGAAATAGGACACCGGTGGTATGAAACAGTTACTTATGGACCGGATTCACTCTACACAATGTCCGTTCCTAATGTTCTCTAACCAACTGCACAAGTTCTTTTCTAGTGTTTACACAGTTAGTAAAGTTAAGTGTTAGTCGACAGATCATCCTCGTTGCCCATCGAACCATTCAGTCCGCAAGTGCTAATTACTAATGTTAATTGTTACTGTACTAACACTAGTTACTCTTAACCGGTTCTCGGTTCGTTACCACTGTTTAATGCTGTATGGTGCAACTGTAATCTTCACTATGTTGGGTGAATCAACCTCCTCTAGCTTTTAATCACGTCTGTAAGCAATCTTTATTGATTGCCGAACTGGTGTTCTTCAGACTGGGATTTTCTTCCTTCCCAAAACTTTATTGAGCTTCCTTGGATCTGGTAGGGAACCTAGGATAGAAACAACACACCTGGTGATAGTACTAGTTCATGATTCTTTCGGCTGAGTGTAAGCCTATCACCTTGCCTAATGATCGTTAGCTAACTAGACTTAGTCATAGAGCAGATTAGCTACCCACCTAGAATCGAATCAGGTTATGACAAAGAAAAAATCAGCAAACAGAATGTGGAACCCCTCCCACAAGGGGACACCTACGGGAAATCCCAATTATCCCTCATTACTCAATTCTCAACTAGTAAAGCTTATCAACACTTCACTAATCTATTCTAGCTAACAGAGTCAAGTATCACTTCCCTACTCTAGCTAGTTTCCACTAACAGTGCTAATCATCACACTATAGTTTAACAAGGCTACTGCCTAAAGTAATTATAACGAATATATTATAATAGGTTATACCTTAAATGGCACCACTGCAGTCCTATCAATCATATCTACATCTGCCATTATAGGCACGTGTAAAATTAAGTCACTAATTAACACACGGTAGATATTATTTCCACTAGGCGCTGCCGTGCCCTGGCACTCTTACTAAAGCATAATTTCAAGTCCTCCCTAGCTGGTCACAACTAGAGGTTTATATGGCAAACTACCAAAGTTGTCCACGTGACTTTATCCTCTTCTCCCCCACACAGGTGTTATTTGGACATATCAACCATTTGCAAGGATCTATTTTTCCGGGCTTAAATCCTGTCAAAGTTGTCAGTAATTGTTAAGATTCTCAAAACAAGCCAGCGAATTTTATGACGACTTCCAACAAACAGTTGCAAATAACCCCGTCAAACTCTTCATGTTCCGGAAACCAAGAATTGACATATGTACTGTTTTCTCCCTACTAAGTACTTCCGTTTTACATCTGCCATTGTGATCTCACGGCTTCCATCTGCATTCAAATGTTGACAAACTTGTCAATCTTCTGTTCCGTGGTGACAATATATGTGATTCTAACTGGTAATGAACTGCCAACTCGGTGTATCCCTTCCTTCTCACTCAACACCAAATGTGTAGATGGGCTGACCCCACTGCTTCCATTTACATTCAAATGTAGACAAACTAATCAAGGCGATGCCAGGACCTGTCACCATCAACACCGACCGTTCCAAATCCGTTATAGATGTACACGTGCAGCTACAAATATTGTCCTGAGATTTTGACATCCGCGGTGTTTTTCCAGTTAGTAAAATAATGGTGCTGAAAATACACGCCAAGCAAACGTCGGGAATATTTATCTGTTTAACTCATGGCAATCTCGCGACACCCTCTCATCCGGGGGATCCATCAAATCTCTGGGTAAGAGCCTTCGAATAAGTGTCTAAGCCTGTATCAGGCTCATCATCTCACCTCCATTTTGCAGTGGGTGAGTGTCGTCCCGGCTCTCACATCCGGGAATATTAGCTTAGAGACGTTCACCCATATCCCTCAGCAGAGAGCCGTAGAATATGTGTTCGGACAAAGAATGTTGTGGCATCGTGCGCCTGATTCGGTCTTTGATTTCCTGTCCTCAGTCTACTTGCAGAGCAGCAGGTGTGTCTCTCTTGGTCTGGTTCCAACCCCCAGACCCGTCCGACATGTAGCTGTGCTTCTGCCGTCATAGCACTAGGGATTAGAACACTTACGCCTCTCTACCACGGCATGGTGAAGACACGCCAGCGGGGTGTTGTGGGTTCGATTCCGGGCTACGCCTTTCGGTTTACTACTGTATTTTTCTCAGAGACTCCTGAGGGTCGTCGCTGGAGCTACGGAATTCGGGCTTTGTGCAACGCTTTTCGACAGGCCGCCCTGAAGAAAGAGACCGCACCATATGGGATAAAACCCGGTGCAATGAAGTCGATCCTCTCGGCATTTTTTAGAGACCACGCTTGAGTTCAAAGCGAGTAAACATACAAACAAATGTCCTCCGATAGCGATTCCTCTCAAGTCTCTAAAAATACCTCATAATATCTTCACTCCACAGGCTTAACAACACGACTGGATATAATACATATTTATGTCGCACGGCTCTCTTGATTGGCTGATATTGATCTAGAACATAATGAATCAATTTTTATGACAGCAGGCTGTTTCAAATATTTGTTCTGGGCATTTCTAAGGTTGTTCCCGTCAAACCGAAGATCTGCAAGCATCTTAGTCATGTCGATGTGTCACATTTTATCGAAATTCTGTGTGTAGTCAATAAATCGCAGATGTAATTCTTTATTTAGTTATATCTACCACTTTATTAATACGCTCTGCAAATACGCAGTTGTACCCTTGCCTTGAACAAACCTATACTGTTCGTCTCCTTTCTGAGGTTGTATTTTCTGTCTCCTTTTTGCTTGATGATTCATATCAACATTTTTGTTCTTCTTCTTCTTCTTTCGTTCGCCTGAAACATGTCTACAACTGCAATGTCGTCTCTTGTATGAATCTAACAGTCTTTTTTAGTTCATTCAGCGGTCCACATTTTTGTGACGTGTCTTATTATGCCAAATTTTTAGTTTCATTATATTCTAAGATTTTCAATTTCTTCCAGAACGCAATAAACATAAATAAGTTATAGCTCCAGTACAATATATTGTGTTCAGTAGCTTAAGTTCCTGGTCCTATCCATATTGCCTTAGGGTATTGATCGCTTCAGTTGTGATGTTGTCTGGACCCGGACTATAACAGGAATTTATAAGGTCAAGGGTTTTTGAACTTCCATTTTCAAAATCAACGGTCTCTCATTATTCTTGGGAATATTATACTGTAAATTATACTTCAGATTATACTTTGGGGATATTATACTTCAAGTCACTGTGTGAATGTGTGCGTGTTGTATATTTCAGGATGTTGGATTAATCTTATTGCTTTATTTTATGTTGTGTGATTTTTGTAATATGTACCTGGCGAGATATAGCGAAATATACATTGGCACCTTGCCGTCTTGACAGACGATAGTTTGTGCTTTAAATAGGCATAATAACTTTTAACTATGGCGGTAGCAAATGTGACTTATAAGGCCAATTCGAGCTGTAAATGTTCGTTCACAGTGGGTGCATGTGAACACGTAGTCATTTCCACCGTCATGCACCATCTTACGTCTCACACGCTCGGTGTGTGACTTATCTGCAATAATTTTCTCCTTTGCAATAAATCATGCAATCTAATATTTCTGTTTTTGTTATTCAAATAGTATACTGTTCTTAGCGTGAATCGTTGTAAAGATCTATCACGAATTCCAAAAATGTATCTAAATTCTGATTCTTGGCCTGCATAGTGTTTGCTTGACTTCTCTACTATATGCGATAATTGGTGATACTGGTACCTACTTTAGGCATTGTAAATCTGTTGCACTCATCGCTTGTTGTCGGTCTGGAGTCACCTGATTCACATGACTACACCTACCAGACGAGACTACTCCCAAGGAGCACCCATTTACGCCGTTTCTGTTACCCTCTGTTGAATGAAACATTACTATCTTGGCATCCTTATAGAAGGTAGCTTGCCATTGTTTTCCTTCTTATCAGTGACCATACTGGTCGATGACAGAAGCCATTGTCTCAAAAAATAGATCCTCTGCCTACCGTCGTGAAATTGGAGACCATAACCTACAACTATCTGCCAGCTGCCCTTCAACTGCATCCACCACATGCGACCATGGCTTCACGTAACCAATATCGGGGAGTGGGGTCGAGGGTGGGGTGAGGGTGGGCGGGGGTCGGTTAAACGGATACTCCACCTTGCCTAAGGGTTGCCTAAGGGTGTCCCATAGGCTAGGGGAGCTAAGGAGGCACCATACTTCTCTTTTGATATGGGCTATCCCTATCCCACCACTCACCACTACACATGATGATGAACACAGGTAGCTTTTCCTACTGGGTGGGGCTGCTCCTATGAAGCACCCAACTAAGCCTTTTATCTGAACGTGTGACTGACGAATCATAACATACTAGACATCTGTAAAAGAGATGGTCTGCCGCTGCTGTCCTTCTTTGCGGTGGCCAGAGTGGTCGATGATCGTAGCCATTATCTCTATGAAAGATATCATCTGCTAATCGTCGTGAACTTGAGACCATATCTAACAACCGTCTATCTGTTGCAGTCCGACAAATAGTTGTTGGTTAGGTCTATATATTGCATATAAAACTGTAGTTTAAAGTTAGTTTACACGAAAAGTTTGCGGATGTTACTGGCACCGATTACTGAATAAGCTTTTTCTACCTCACAAACTGAATTCTCGATCTCTAAGAGTTTACTCTAGGCAAAACGCAAGGATTCGTTTACTAACTTGCAATGACGATGTTCTTAATTGTATATAATAAAGACTATTTTCTGTAGTCCCGTCTGACTTGCTTCTATTAAGATGCAGGCTATAATTTAAATTACTTCTTGTTTCACCAAGGGTAAAACACACGCAATCAATCAATCAGTCAGGGAACGTCTCCACAACGAATGTTGGCTACAATGGGTCTCCATCACTGTCCGTCTCTCGCCTTGATTGTACAGCACATTCTGTCGTCCATCTCTTGGTATTATCTTCCCACTTGTATAGCTGTCTACCTCTTCTTCGCGTGTCCTCAAGCATAGACTGCATTCTGTCACATGAAGAACATTTTATGCAACATGTCCTTTTCATTAGAAGTTAGAAAAAAGCATTCTTCCAAGTTGCATAGAACCAGTTCTAACATTTGACTGCCACTACTGGACAATTAGTAAATAAGCCAAAAATGACCAGAAGCTTTGGAGGTGTGCTCTTATATTCCCTGGACAGCCGAAGTGAACAATGTGGACATTTTGATAGAGGCTAAGCCGGAAAGACAACTTATCAGAAACATCAGGAAAAGGCAATCTTTAATTTTTGACCCTATTATGAGGAGACTAAAACTCCTAAATAGTGTGAGAACTGAACAGATTTATGAAAAGAAAGATTGAGGAAGACAGCGAGAGAAAATTCTGGACAATCTTCTGTCATGGCACAGGAAAGGAGTCAGCACCCGAATTGATACATGTCTGTGGAGATCGCAATATGGGAAGAAGCATGATCGCCCACGCCAGTCGGCAAGGAATTTGATAATGATGATAAAAAACACACAACCACGATGTGTGAGGCGAGCAATCTACCCCCGCGGCCACAAACTTCTCTACTGAAATAACACAAGGAATATATTCGCAGGCATTCATTGGCGCTCATAGAGGAAAATGGTAATCTAGTGTAAATATACAAGGCACCACAGGAAGTTCAAACGCGTGTAAATGGGTGACGTCACTACACAGGTAAGTGCAAGCGGGAGATTGGATGCTCTGTGTGCGCAGGAGGTACTCAGCGTTGCCCACGTACTGGGTAATTGTTGCATGTCACTGGGATACCGGCTATCTGCCTCACCGGTTTTCCCATCCACGACTCGATTCAAGCACGCGCTCTATTCCTGGTGGGGCAAGACGGTACTTTAACCTGGACATCATCTGGGGACTATTAAATTAGAACTTTGTGCCCCTGACCAGACGAGTTAAATTGGCGTTAGGTTAATTACTTTACGTGGAAAGGGAAATGTTTTTACCTTCATATTTTTCTCCTCCTCCTCCTCCCCCTCCTCCTCCTTCTTCTTCTTCTTCTTCTTCTTCTTCTTCTTCTTCTTCTTCTTCTTCTTCTTCTTCTTCTTCTTCTTCTTCTTCTTCTTCTTCTTCTTCTTCAAGTGCCAAGTCTGGAGAATTCATATCGATCACGACTCTTTAGTTCTCTGTACCATTTGATATTATGATGACATTCGTCTGTCTTATAGTATCATTCTAGGAGAGCCTCATTCACACTTGTTTGGCTTGATTATTCTTTTTTTTTTCTTTATCTTTAGATTACGTCATACTTGTTGTATTTTGCAGTTACATGTTTTCTATGCAGTCTGGAAGCCAGCCTCTCAACCAGCTTTCCCTTCGTTGCTTCATGAAAATGTATGACAGGTTAAACTTCACTGACAGGTCCTGGCAACACACCAACGGATACCTCCTTCGTCGTCGCATCTTACGACATATGTGGTACTATTTGTTGGTGTCCCCTTAGGATTCCGGTAACACTCGGCAGAGTAAAGCCACTGCCTTGGCACGGTTGTTGGCAAACGACATGTTACAAATTGGTCGACATATCCCCCGACCTTGGATGTAATGTTTCTAGGGAAAGCCAAAATTAGACAAATCTGCGCCGAAGACGGACACACTGACCTCTGATGTACGTTAAAGGTATGACTCACTGACCTTGAAACAGAAAAGAAGAAGAAGAAGAAGAAGAAGAAGAAGAAGAAGAAGAAGAAGAAGAAGAAGAAGAAGAAGAAGAAGAAGAAGAAGAAGAAGAAGAAGAAGAAGAAGAAGACATAATCAAATCTACACAACGCGTATTCACACTCGCACACACATCCACACCCACTCACACACCCCCTCCCACACACACACACACACACACACACACACACACATACATACACACGCACGCACGCACGCTCACGAGAGCACATACACACACAGCTACTGACAACACACATACACATCTGCAGTCGGTACAATCAAAAATACATAACCGGTGTCTTCCAGAATTGCCTCCCGTGTGCTAAAAGTATCATTCACGTGTCAAGGGAAGCTCAGGCGAGTTATCTCCCGTTTATTCCCCAAGAAACACAACTCTGCCGAGTTTATCACACGCTAACATCATAACATCATTTGTGATCAGGCATGACGTTTTTGTAAACTTACCTTCTCGTCTAGTCCTGCTTCTCTTTCACAGTACCCAAGCAAGTATGAGCGGCTGAGAGGTTTAAGGCGCGGAAGCTTTCGAATTCCGAATTTGTCGTTGTGGGTTCGCTACAAGCGTCGATCAGCTACAATTTATTGTTGACTTCTCGTCCTTGACTTGCGGACGAAAATTGCAAGTACCTCAGAAGTCAGAGTGTGAGGGGACTTTGGTAATAGGGAAAGTTAACCCTCAAGCAAAATCAGTCCAGTGCCCTCACTAATAGTAGCAATTAGTAGTGGTAGCAATTAGTAGTGGTAGCAACTAGTAGTTGTAGGAACCTGTAGTGGTAGCAACTAGTAGTTGTAGCAACTAACAGTGGTAGCAATTAGTAGTGGTAGCAACTAGTAGCGGTAGAAACTAACAGTGGTAGCAACTAATAGTGGTAGCAACTAACAGTGGTAGCAATTTGTAGTGGTAGCAACTTGTATCGATAGCAATTAGTAGTGGTAGCAATTAGTATTAGTAGCAACTAAACGTGGTAGCAATTAGAAGTGGTTGCAACTAGTAGTGGTAGCAACGAATAGTGGTAGTAACTAATAGTAGTAGCAACTAATAGTAGCAATTAATAGTGGTAGCAACTAACAGTGGTAGCAACTAACAGTGGTAACAACTAATAGTGGTAGCTGTCATGATATGGCTGGCAGGCGACGATCCTGATGGATTAAACGACAGAACAGTTATGTGCAAAGTGATGGTCCTGTAATTTTCAAAAAGACAGCGATCGTGACTTCAAACACTGGCCGTACGTATCGGACGAAACGGAAAATCACCGGTACCCGGGAAACATCGTTTATCGCCGGGAAGTTCGGAGCTAGATCAAACAGTGATCGCGTGGAAATACGGTGAACAAAGTCCTTTGATCAAACGGAGAAACACGATGGAACAGGAGATCGTCTTTAGTAAAGACGGTGATCAGTACGGTGTACGGAGGTCAAAACAACCAGGGAAAAAGAACAAAGGCTGAAGGTTAAGAACAAAACAAGTGACGTAGTCCAGCCAATAACTTTGGACTGAATTTAATGTTTTACAAACGAGTTGAAGATTGCCTTTACAATAGGCGGGTGTGGAGTTAATTGAGTGCCGAAATTGAATATATATCACTAAGTCTAGGTTGTGTAAAGTCGACCCGCACTTTTCCTTTATGGAATTAAGTCGTATAATTCTAGGCCGGAATTAGTAAATAAGGTTCCCTACACTTGAAAGTGAAAGTGGTTACCAATCTGAACAGAAGTAATTGGTCAGACTAGTGTGAATTAATAGGACCAACGAAACTAACTGCATCAATCTACGTGAGATGCTCAATGAAGGTATTCAAGATCAATAGCCAAATGACGAACAGAACTATGTACGATAAACCATTCCTAAAGGGGGAAAAAAACGTGCATTACCATTTGTCCATGAGGGACAAATTGCAGTGGAAAGACAATATGTGGTGAATCGGTGTTTATCTTCTTTAATACCATGAATATATTACCGAACGTTATTTCGTGTGTGAAGACTTAAAAGACCATCAGTAAGTGAAGCAAACATTGATGATCAGATATTCATGGAACTATAATAAATTCCCATTGAACGGATTTATACATGTGATGTGAATGACGAAAACTAACAAAAATAAATCCGTGGATACTATATTATTTACGAGTTTCCATACAGCGGGAAAGAAAACCATCACCAGTCAGAAAGACGCAGCCCTTGATGAGATATTTCCTGTTATGTGAATGGTTACGTCGAATGGCTGTATAATGATGACAAACTCTGATGCTGATCCGATACTAGATTATGACACACATTTAAGATAGATCACATCACATATATTCACACACCTACATTGCACACTCAACTGACACTTTTCTGCAATAAATGTTTTATCATTTTGTTCGAAACCTGTGTTAGTGGAGGTATGTGCTGAAGGAACGTGAAAGGGGGTATTGTCTGTTGGAGAGAGAGAGAGAGAGAGAGAGAGAGAGAGAGAGAGAGAGAGAGAGAGAGAGAGAGAGAGAGAGAGAGAGAGAGAGAGAGAGAGAGAGAGTGATTAAAAGACTTTAAAAATAAAAGGGGGGTATGTAGACAAAGGTCCACCAGCAGAGGAAAACCTAGACAAGGATAATTAACAGGTGTGCTTGTTGGTTCCACCTCCCCCCCCCCCCCCAGGGACGACAAGCGACAGTAGCAACTAGCAGTGGTAGAAACTAGAAGTGGTAGCTGTCAGAGTCTCACCCGAGGATAGAACGCGTTGTCTGCACCAACGCCCGACAATGCAACGCCGAGATATTATAAGCCCTACAGTTATAATGCGGCGGCCTCACTAGCGCCAGGCAGCCAACGCTGGATAGTGTAGCGCTGGGCTATTATAAGCACTACAGGCGATACGCGCTGAACGATGCTAAGCAGGCAGCTAGCACACAGCGTGAACCGTGAGGGGTCACGCGTGCTAACCCAAGCGCTACTAGAGAGTGTGCTGTGTCCAGTCAGACTGAGCTGGACGGTCGTCAGAGACAGACGTGTGAAAGCGGCTGAGAGTTGTTGCATGTCGTGAAAGCTAGCCTGTTTGACAGCTTGAGATGGAGTCCATGTCTGTGTGACTTGTAAGTTGGAGTGCATTGATATCTTCTATTGTATTGATGTATTGATTACTTGCACTGTTGTAATCCATTGTATATTGTAACTTGTGATTGCGCGAAGCGTGTATTGATTCACGATGTGTGCAGTGCGCGAATAAATAGCACGAAATATCTTATCGGCGGTTAGCCTTGTGTTGTTTAGATAGGATAATTAAGATCGTACTTTGTCAAGTGACGAGCCCTAATTCTTGCCCTAAGCAAGACTTTGACAGTAGCAACTAGCAGTGACAGACACTAGCAGTGGTAGCAACTAATAGTAGTAGCAACTTGCAGTGGCTGTAACTAGTAGTGGAAGCAAGTAACAGTGGTAGCAACTTGTAGTGGTAAGTAGTGGTAGCAACTTGTAGTGGTAGCAATTAGCAGTGGTAGCAAATAGCAGTTGTAGCAACTAGTAGTGGTAGCAAATATTAGAGGTAGCAACTAGTAGTGGTAGCACGTATGTGGGCTACATTGGAGTTGAAAGCTGGCGAACGTTAAATACCACTTGTCGCTACATATGGTACACATTTCAGGCCAAACTGACTGGAGGCCATATGTAGCGGCACACATTTCTGGCAACAATATTCAAGTCGATGAAAATTGGTTACAATTAAAGTAAATAATGTTATTTTGGGGAAAGTGCAGAGATGCAATTATCTAGGCACCTGGATAACATCAGACGGAAGATGTATTACAGATATAAAGAACAGAATAGGCCAAGCAAAAAAATGCATTCTATCAAATGAAGAACATTGTATGCAATAAATCCCTGTCAATGGAAGTTATATAAAGAATTCTTGCATGTTACGTAGAATCAGTTCTAAAATATGGCTGTGAATCATGGACAATTAGTAAACACGCGGGAAAAAAATACCTAGACGCTTAGGAGATGTGTTTTTATAGAAGGGGCTGAAAATTGCTTAGACAGCCAAAATGAGCAATCTGGACATTTTGAGGAAGATTAAGTCGCAAAGACAAGCTATCACAAACATTAAAAAGAGGCAATCTTCAATTTTTGGCCACATTATAAGAAGTAAAATTAAACTGGAACATGTTGGGACAACGGAAAAGATTTATGAATTGAGGAAGACAGCGAGAGAAAATCCTCGACAGTCTTCTGTCATTGCACGGAAGGGAGGCATCAGATAAACTGAAACCCTCAGTTTCCAGGTCGACTCAGTCTAAAGTGGGTACTAAGACACGTCTGGCGAAGTAAAGGCGGCCGGCTTGATACTGACCACATCAGCCACCGAGTGTCGATTGGTCTATAAAACATAGGAGTCTAGCACCATATACCCAATGCTAAAGGGTGTATTTTTAATGATTGTGCAGTGTTTGAAAATATTGCTGGTCCAAGATTTGTATTCACCCTCTGTAACGTTCATGCAACATAATAGGTAAATACAAAACTTGGACCGGCAATATTTTCAAAACTGCACAGTCATTAAAAATACAACCTCTACTTATATGTGTAAAAGGGACCTTTCATCATTCATCGTGTGCCATGCCGATAAGCGTGGGCGGTCATCTTTCGTCATCTCGCACGACCACCAGTCGTAGATCAACTTCGTGTTCTTGTCTCAGCCATGGTACGTAGCCGAGCCATCCAGATATTTATTTTGCTGCCTTCCCCTTGTTCTTTTTCCCTCAATCTTTCCAGTTGTTCCCAAGCTCTCTAGTTTATTTCTTCTCATAACATGTTCCAAAAATGTGACTGTCTATGTATAATTTGTATAATCAGTTTACGATTTTCATCTGCTTCTTGTGAACTTGCTCATTTTTTTTTTCTGTCTTTCCATGGTACTCTTTGCATTCTCCTGAGAAACCACATTTCCACTGCGATTAAATGGTTTTCAGCTTTTCTGGTCATTGTCCACGTCTCACTTCCATTCAATAGTATAGGTTCTATGTACCACTTCAACACTCTTTTTCTCGCTGCAGTTGACATATTTTTATAGATCAGTATGTTTTCCATCTTGCGAAAAGCTACCTTCGCCACGGCGATTCTTGTTCTAATCTCTTCAAGGCATCTACCATCAGATGATATGGCTGTTCCGAGCCAGTTGTACACGTTCACTTTTATATAACTGAAAACATACCTTTACTTCTTTTCTTTTTTTTTCCACAATCTACAATCGTCAATTAAGAAATTGAAAACATAACAAACTATGAATACTTTGGCAGTACAATAGGCAACACTGGTGGGGGACTGTTGAAGGCAGAAGTCCGCTGGCCGTAGCCTTGTAGAGGTTACACAGTACACAGTCTATGGCAGAAGCCCGCTGGCAGTAGCATTGTAGAGGTTACACAGTACCAAGAGTCTATGGCACAACACCAGCAAAGAAATTCATGTATCAGGTTTGAAAACATGCACCTTCCCTGTTGCAACATTCGATAGGAGTCATGAACAAATTCATCATCATCATCCTCATCAGCATCAGCATCAGCATCATAAGCGTTGGCGGTCATGGCACGCCAATTCATGTGATCATCAGTTTTGTGTCAGGTCCGTGTTCTTGTCTCCATGATCCCACATGGCCAAGTCATCCAAATATTTATCTTTCTGCCTTCTCCTTACTCTTTCGGAAGTGCCCAATGTAAGCGGGCCTTGTGTCCATATTTCTTTTGACCCTTTGAAAATAAAGTTCGTTTGTTTTACTGTTCGTTCGTTCGTTTTCGCCGTCAGTCTTGCAAGTTGTCACTAAGTTTTCTAGTTTATTTCTATTCACAACGTGCTCAAAAACATTCATGACTGTCTATTTTTAATTTCCCGAATCAATTTACAGTTTTAAATTTTTCCTTGTTGGCTTGCTCATTGGTGTTTCTAGTCGTCTAGAGTATGCTGTCAGTCAACTTCCCCAGCAACGATCTGTCAGACAATGCTCAGTTTTCTTCAATAGATTTTCATCTCCCCAATCCATAATAAGTGCTATACCTCTTTGTCGCGTCTCCTCCCCGGAAAGGCCAATTTTATATTCCTCCGATGTTACCCTTTTTCATCTGGACTCACATATTCCTAAGATGTAAATATTCATTCCTTTCATTTCTTGCCTGATATTTTCCAATTCGCAATCTATAAAGAAAAAAAATATAGGGGCTTTTAAAATATACTGCAAAGAAAAAACTTCTTAGAATTGAGTTGAGTTGAGTCAAGAGCCGACATCACAGCACTCCGGACATTGCCATACGTGCTCCATCCTCATCTGCAAAAGACAGCGAAGAGTGCCAATATTAATGGTACCACCAGCAGCCTGATTATGTGTCCGTTCAGCCTTTCCTCGCAGTTTTGAATGTCGGCCAGATCCTCTGGTTAATCCCTGCAGTACCATTCTATCCAAGCCGTGATGATCTATCTACCTGTGCTTTTGCACTATACACACGAATCCAGGGGGCTGCGTGGTCTCGAGGAATGGTGTCCGCCTCGAGTGCTGGAGGTCCCGGGTTGAAGCCCCGGTGTGGACCGGTATTTTTTCACGTGGACTTCTAGTAATAAAATTTCCCCTGGTCTCTGGGTAGTGAGATCGGACGCCAGTGTGTATTGTTGCGCACGAAAAAATCCCTTGGCAGTTGGAAATCGAAAAAGAGCAACCTAACGGCGCTGCCCGGGCAAAATTTCGAGTTAAAAATCTACCCAAAGTATTTCAGGATCCTCGCCGGTGCTACGGAGTTCGTGCACTGAGCTGAGTTTCTCCAGACTCAGGTTTGAGTTAGGAAGGAGAACGGAGCACTTATGGGTTACACCCGTGTGCTGTGATGTTGATCCATCGACTAAACTAAACTAAACACGAATCCAAAGGGTCCCGACTGCCATATGACGGCACGCGCCACAACCAAACATATAAGAAGGAAAAACAGGATTTTCCCATACGGACACACTAAAGTGGACGACAACAAGAGAAACCAAGGGGAACGTGGAAAGCGTCACAGGACAGCAACGGAAGACGCTGTGAGACCGCGACACCAAACCGGCGGTGTTTTCTGAAAGCTCCGTGTAGAAGGGAATAAGATCTGGACAACGCAATGTTTTGCAAAGATGGCAAGTGAGCAATGAAAGGAGAGGAATAATGTGTTGACGAAGATTCATTCAATGAAAGGACCGGGCCAAGAAAACCTTAGACGAGTTTTAGGAAAAACGACTACACTATTTTGAATGAAGACTGGACGTCAAGGCTAATGGAGTAATGGAATTGGGAGCTGATTCTTAGATAGATAAATAACCCCCGTCCCTGTCTTAAAGGGCAGGTTATGTTCTAGAATAGTGTCCTGTTTGTTTCTGCAGCGCATTAATAAATGCCTTAATACTGCCGTCGGCTCTTGTCGTGTCAATTCAAGTAAGGTGAGAAGTTGTTTTCCATTGTTAATTTATTTAACGAGCTTTGTTAAAGCCTTGGATTTCTTTTGAGTATACAAGGGAACAATAGTCACAGGCACCGACCACATCCGCCATTGTCACAGAAAAATGTTTAATGATTCCTTGATAACTTACATATTAAAATACAAGGAAGGAGAAGGGTTAACAATCGTGTACTTCATTCTGAGAGGAGGACGAATAAAAGAGCATTGACCGACACAGATATGAAAATAGGATACAGGTGTTCGTAAAGTTCATTGCTTGACGATCTGACGGACACGGAGAAACGGGACGATCGGCCGACGGGAAAATGAACGGAGAATGCTTTGAAGTGCAAACGAGCGATGGACAGAGGACCAGCGCAACAGCGGAGAACGGAGCGCCCGGACGTATACGTGATTTCACTGAACGTTTGATGTTACGGGAACGGCAAATGCGACTGTTGATGTATGGATATCAAACAATCAACGGAGAATGGGACACGCAATATAAAAAGCTGAACATGGAGTTTCTGTTTAGTGTGTGATACCAAACTGGACGGAAAGATAGAATTATGTGTCCTGTAATGAATAGAAATATCCTCCCTTATAATGGGATAGAGTGCTTGGCTGCGGATAAATTTCGATTCGGGGACTTACATTAATTCTATAGATATATATATAAGGTAACACTAATATTAGAGTAATAGTGGCATAGGGATATAGGTGTTGTTCTTAATGTGTGAAATTGCATTCGTTTATCTAGTCGTGTAAACTTTAGTGCACTCAGAAATCGTATGTCCGTATGTTTTTCGGAGGCTTTTCAGTATGGCTAGAAAAGGACTATCACATAAGAAAATTATATGAAGCAGACGCATATCACCAGATTACCTATCTTCTCCACAGGTTCAAATCTCCTATTGAAATCATAGAAGAGATGAAGGTTACTACACTTGAGCAAATAAAGTACCTACTTAGAAACAACAAGAACATAGACATGTTTTAATATGAAGAAGTGATAACTTAACGTCAAATACAGAACACTGTATGCTCAAACAAATATACAACTAAAACCCTTAAAAGGAAAAGACGTTAACCTGTGGCAAGCAGGGATACTTAAAACTGCATGCAATTGCACTATGCCGAAACATTAAACTTTGTTAACCATAGACATGGTGTAGAACAGTCATAGTAACTCTAGACAATGTTGGATAATGGCGGTGTGTATTCAGAGGTGGATTATAATACCGTCCAAACCGGGAAATATATGAACTTCAGTGACTTACCAAATCGGATTATTTTCTGGTGATAAGACATTGAACAGTTGTTTTCTTCAAGAATTGGATTAATTCCCGACTCAAGCAGGAGGAGATCATTCATGGTGAGATCACTCCATTTCTGTGTGTGCAGTCCTGTGTTTTGGCTGACAGAAAAGACGAGAAGAACTAATGCACATACGAGATCAACCGTCCTATCTTGCATTCACACTAGCAGACAATACCAACTACATATACTCAGTCCATACATACACCAGACATAGTTTTTCTTAATAAATCTTTTATTTATTGTTGAAAGGAACTGTTGTCTGAGTATGTGTTGAGAGAATAACAGAGAGAGTGAAAGAAATAGATATATGGAAGGGAAGACAGAAGGGAGGGGTGTAGACAAAAGTCAGTCAATAATCCCAACAGATAATAAGTTTGAAGATGTGCTTGTTGATTCCAACTCTCTCCCGGGAAAACAAGCGACAGCCATATCATATATCAATATACCACCAAGGGGTGGCGACCCTGCCAATCTGTCCGCCTGCTCATTTCCCACCAAGCCATTTATTAGATGAAAGTGTATAAAGAATGATTAAAAATGTTGACATTCTACAAAAGCAGAATGTCGAAGAAATCTGACCAATAAAAACCATCATATCTTGAAAACTGACCAAAACAAACATATATCTTGAAAACTGAAATCTTCTCTCTGAGGTTGAACGGGGTTGAGGTAATAGAGGAAAAATAGAAACGACTCCCTGGCTTTGAGAAATCAATAACCGAAGGCAAAGTTTCCGGAACAAGGATCAGGAATTGTCCAGCATGAAAGTGGACACATTACATAAAGGCATATTCGGGGTCAAACTGCATCAGTTAGAGAGATATGGCACAAAGGACAAAGGACTTTCCCCACTGGTCGACTGGAGAGCACCCTTCTGTATAGGGCTTGCTGCACAAACATTACCGTAAAATTGCTTATTAATCTAATCTTGATGTGTTCTTTGATACTCTTCTCACTCCTAGTGTATTTAAGAGGAAAATTTGAACCTACTATAATAATTGGTTAGTTTATTGGGAAAATTGGAACATATAATAGATGGTTAGTTTATTGGGAAATCTGGTAAATATAATAACTGGTTAGTTTATTGGGAGAACTTAAAGATACAATAACTGATTAGTTTATTGGGGGAAAGAGGAAAACAATAACTGGTTAGTTTAGTTGGAGAACTGGAAAATATACAATTTGGTTAGTTTAGTGGGGAAATTGGAACATTCTAGCAACTAGTAAGATTAATGAAAAACTGGAACGCACTGTAATATCTGGTAAGATTAGTGGGAAAACTAGAACATATTGTAATAACTGGAGAGATTGATTGAAAAAAAAATATAGCATATTGTAAAAACTGGTGAGATTAATTGTAAAACTAGAACATAGTTAATAACTCGTGAGATTGATAGAAAAACTAGAACATTTTATAATAATTGGTGAGATTAATTGTAAAAATATAACATTTTGTAATCACGGATGAGATTAATGGGGAAAATATAACATATTGTAATGACTGGTGAGATTAATTGTAAAAATAGAAGCATCATCGCCCAGGCCATCTGGCGAAGAATTTGATGACCAGGACTTCTTTATTAATCGTTTTATTTTTCTTCTTCATCATAGTTCATCCGAAATGTTTGCTTCGGACCTAACTGCATTGTGCCTGTTTACAGAAGAGCAACGAAATTTGCGCTTTTCGGCCGACACATCCGGCTTCTTCTGGCATTTGCTGACCTGGTTAACCTTCCTAGGTTTTCACTGTCCATTACATACGCCAAATATTAGAAATCAACAAGTATACATCATATCTCAACGACATTGATTAACTATTACTGCTCCACAACAACACACAGAGACCTTTCGCATGAACAGACAGAACAAGCTAAATGCCTGGCCAGAATACAGATGGCCTGAATGAACCCAGTGTGAGAAGCGCTTGCCTCCGTACTCGCCATCTTCTGCTGGTTTTTCAATCATCAATTTGAGCATGGCGGAGTTATCGCCAAATGGCTTCACCGATCACTGTCTGCTGGTTAAGCAGAATTTAATGACGTCATTAGCCAGATTTGGAAGAGGGGTTCATAGTTTATCCTCGAGGCTTGTTGATCTTTCCGAATCATTTCTTGGGAAATAGCTTCAGCAAGCGCAGTATGTGCTCAGCGAGAATGTTGTCAGCTCAGCCGCGGCCCTTGGGGTGTGTTTAGACACAGCCTTCGTACCAGTCGCATTTCAGTACTGCATACTGTAAAACGTTGGAGCAAATCTTTCTGCAGATATTGGCTAAGGGACATGACATCCTAATGATTTCGTTGTAGGCAAGTAGGATAGGGAATTATGAGATGGGACGGCCAGTTGCTGTCCTCGCTGCATTTTGATATTAAACTGAGAGAAGCATCCGACATTTTTCTTTCTTTCTTTCTTTCTTTCTTTCTTTCTTTCTTTCTTTCTTTCTTTCTATCTATCTTTCTTTCTTTCTTTCATTCTTTCTGTCTTTCTTTCTTTCTTTTTTTCTTTCTTTCTTTCTTCTTCTTCTTCTTCTTCTTCTTCTTCTTCTTCTTCTTCTTCTTCTTCTTCTTCTTCTTCTTCTTCTTCTTCTTCTTCTTCTCCTCCTCCTCCTCCTTCGTCTTCTTCTTCTTCTTGTTCTTGTTCTTCTTTTTCTTCTTCTTCTTCTTCTTCTTCTTCTTCTTCTTCTTCTTCTTCTTCTTCTTCTTCTTCTTCTTCTTCTTCTTCTTCTTCTTCTTCTTCTTGCGATCTAACCCTGTGTAGATTATACACAGGTAGATGAGTTCTCATGGAGACCTGCATTATTTCGTTTAAAGTTTCCCTTTAGTTCCATAGTTGAATGTTGCTTCTTGTGTCAGTGCGTCTTTCTGATCTCACTCTACGTATGACAACCCCTAGGGGGAGGAAGAGGAGGCGGAGAAGGAGGAGAAGAAGAATATTGTCCATATGGAAACAACGAAGGCTTATCTTCAGCGTGTTCTTTGCAAATTATGGGGGGAAAAGAATGTGTTTTTGGTTTGAAGCACGTGAGGAATGGGGAACCAGGTCGCAAGAGAGAGCGAGAGAGAGAGAGAGAGAGAGAGAGAGAGAGAGAGAGAAGAGAGAGAGAGAGAGAGAGAGAGAGAGAGAGAGAGATAGTAGGGGCTCCCATTAGCAGATAAGAGAGTCCCGGAAGCATTGCTTTGATGTGTTCAGAATGTTATTCACATGTGAGATAAAAGAGATGCAAAAACAAATAGTATGAGTGGAGACACCTGGAATTAAACACATACACGCGCACGGTTATCCTGAAATGAATAAAAACTTAAGGACAGTAAACTGAAATATAAAGAAAGAAAACAACGCCAGCAACTAAAAATACAGACTACGCTAAGCTTCTGGGGAAAAAAACGAAAAGTCAACCTTGATTGCACCAGGTTTTTTCCACGTGACAGTGTCTCTTTCATCGGAGCGGCCTACTGAAAGCTACGGACAGCGCACGAAGTCTGTAGTCCCACCGTCGACCTATATGAAACTCTTAGAAAACTGCATTCGTGAACCGAATGACGAAATTCTTCAACCCACCACCTTCTGAGACCTCTGTTATGATTAGTTCGATTACTACAAACGTACTACAGTGAGCAGTTAAATTACTACAAACGTACAGTTAAAAGTTAGTTGCATATCCTTTACAGGACGTTGCAGTCAACCCCAGCATTCTTTTCTGTTGTGATCTCTTTAGCAACTTTACGATCATTAGTTTGCCACTGCTTTCTGAACGACCGACAACCATACCATTTCGTAAAGAACCAACGCAACGCGGTCTTCTGCCAAATCGCGCGCAGATGTGTTTCGAACGCGGGTATGTGGGATCACGAACTGTGTCCATAACGCCATTGCCACGAAGCCGGCACAAACATACAACAGTAATTAATTACATTACTACAAAAGTACATCAGTGAGTAGTTAAACTACTGCAATCGTATATCAGTGAGTAGTTACATTACTACAAACGTACATCAGTGAATAATTAAATTACTACAAACGTACATCAGTGAGTAGTTACATTACTACAAACGTACATCGGTGAGTAGTTACATTACTACAAACGTACATCAGTGAATAATTACATTACTACAAACGTACATCAGTGAGTAGTTACATTACAACAAACGTACATCAGTGAGTAATATACATTACAACAAACGTACATCAGTGAGTAGATACATTACTACAAACGTACATCAGTGAGTTGTTAGATTACTACAAACGTACATCGGTGAGTAATATACATTACAACAAACGTACATCAGTGAGTAGATACATTACTACAAACGTACATCAGTGAGTTGTTAGATTACTACAAACGTACATCAGTGAGTAATATACATTACAACAAACGTACACCATTGAGTAGATACATTACTACAAACGTACATCAGTGAGTTGTTAGATTACTACAAACGTACACCAATGATTAATTACATTACTACAAACATACCACAGTGATAAGATGCATTATTACAAACACACTGCTTTGATTAGTTACATTGCTACAAACATACAACAGGGATTAGATACATCACTACAAACATACAACAGTAAATAAAGTAAAGCAAAATTTCCTTTTCACGCCATAAGGCGTATCGGCATATGTTGCCAACCCCATATTTGTATACAACAAACGGCACTCGGAGATGATGTAGTCAACGTGACGCGTGTCGTCTTTACTTCCAAAGACATTTTCTGGTACCCATTATAGCCTGGCTCAACCTAGGATCCCAGGTTTATTATAAATCCGCCTCTATGAGAGTTCCAACCAATAACCAACGGGCCAGGAGGCTACCATGGATCATATGGTGTGACAAACGGTTGTGATTTGTCGGGGTGTCACATACGACTGTCATTAGTCGGGGTGTCACATACGACTGTCATTAGTCGGGGTATCACATACGACTGTCATTAGTCGGGGTGTCACATACGGCTGTCATTATTCGGCGTGTCACATACGACTGTCATTAGTCGGGGTGTCACATACGGCTGTCATTAGTCGGGGTGTCACATACGACTGTCATTAGTCGGGGTGTCACATACGACTGTCATTAGTCGGGGTGTCACATACGACTGTCATTAGTCGGGGTGTCACATACGACTCTCATTAGTCGGGGTGTCACATGCGGCTGTGATTAGTCGGGGTGTCACAAACGGCTGTGATTAGTCGGGGTGTCACATACGACTGTCATTAGTCGGGGTGTCATAAACGGTTGTGATTAGTCGGGGTGTCACATACGGCTGTCATTAGCCGTGGTATCACACACGGCTGTCATTAGTCGGGGTGTCACAAACGGCTGTGATTAGTCGGGGTGTCATATACGTCTGTCCTTAGTCTGGATGCAACATTCGTATGTCATTAATTGGGATGTAACATACCGTTGTGATTAGTCGGGGTGTCACATACGTCTGTGATTAGTCAGGGTATCACATACGGCTATCATTAGTAGGGGAATCACATACAGGTTGTGATTAGTCGAGGTGTCACATTCAGCTGTCATTAGTCAGGGTGTTACATACGTTTGTAATTAGTCGGGGTGTCAAATACAGCTGTCATTAGTCGGGGTGTCACGTACGTTTGTAATTAGTTGGGGTGTCACATACAGCTGTCATTAGTCAGGGTGTTACATACGTTTGTAATTAGTCGGGGTGTCAAATACAGCTGTCATTAGTCGGGGTGTCACGTACGTTTGTAATTAGTTGGGGTGTCACATACAGCTGTCATTAGTCGGGATGTCACGTACGTTTGTAATTAGTTGGGGTGTCACATACAGCTGTCATTAGTCGGGGTGTCACATGCGGCTGTGATTAGTCGGGGTGTCACAAACGGCTGTGATTAGTCGGGGTGTCACATACGACTGTCATTAGTCGGGGTGTCATAAACGGCTGTGATTAGTCGGGGTGTCATATACGTCTGTCCTTAGTCTGGATGCAACATTCGTATGTCATTAATTGGGATGTAACATACCGTTGTGATTAGTCGGGGTGTCACATACGTCTGTGATTAGTCAGGGTATCACATACGGCTATCATTAGTAGGGGAATCACATACAGGTTGTGATTAGTCGAGGTGTCACATTCAGCTGTCATTAGTCAGGGTGTTACATACGTTTGTAATTAGTCGGGGTGTCAAATACAGCTGTCATTAGTCGGGGTGTCACGTACGTTTGTAATTAGTTGGGGTGTCACATACAGCTGTCATTAGTCAGGGTGTTACATACGTTTGTAATTAGTCGGGGTGTCAAATACAGCTGTCATTAGTCGGGGTGTCACGTACGTTTGTAATTAGTTGGGGTGTCACATACAGCTGTCATTAGTCGGGGTGTCACGTACGTTTGTAATTAGTTGGGGTGTCACATACAGCTGTCATTAGTCGGGGTGTCACGTACGTTTGTAATTAGTTGGGGTGTCACATACAGCTGTCATTAGTCGGGGTGTCACGTACGTTTGTAATTAGTCGGGGTGTCAAATACAGCTGTCATTAGTCGGGGTGTCACGTACGTTTGTAATTAGTTGGGGTGTCACATACGGCTGTGATTATTCGTGGTGGTGTCACATACGGCTGTCATTAGTCGGAGTGTCACATACGGCTGTGATTATTCGAGGTATCACATACGGCTGTCATTAGTCGGAGTGTCACATACGGCTGTGATTATTCGAGGTATCACATACGGCTGTCATTAGTCGGAGTGTCACGTATGACTGTGATTAGTCGAGGTGTCGTATACGGTTGTGATAAGTTGGGGTGTCACATACGGATGTGATTAGTCGGGGTGTCACATAAGCTGTGATTAGTTGAGGTTTAACATACGACTGTCAAACATTTGTTGACGATACTGATGAGAATATTGTAAGGTAACGTGTGATTATATACGTAAACGTGTGTCTTGTGAAACTTTTATTTCGTTCAGAGAATATAAACCGATTTCTTCACTCGCTGAAAATCTATTTCTGCAGAATGACAATGCAATCTCAACTGATGACTTTCAATGCTCAAAATCTCATCTATTGTGAATGCAATTTCTAAATGCTAAAGGAGTGCAATTTCAATATAAATGCACATCATTAAACTTACTTCCTTGATTATGAGAACCAGGCTCTCGATAAATGCACTTCATAATAAGTCTTCTTCATGCTGTAGAGACTGCTTTTATAAATTGCTATCTTGAACTCATGTGCGCTTATTCAATATACAAGGGAATACCCAATTTTACAACTCTTTTCTTAAATTTGTTCTGAGAATATGAAAGGAAATTATATGATCTTTTATGTGAGATTATTGCTCATGTGAAAAGAACAATAGATAGATGGTGCATCATTTTACAGGATGTTGCAATCAAGTCCAGCATTGCTTCATTGCTGTTAATGACCTGGCGGAATTTTATGTTCAGAGTTCTGCAATTTTCTGAGTGAATGCCATAATGAAGTTCTTACTGAATTTATGGTGCAACTGTTGTGATTGCAAACGGGACAGAAGTTCGAATCACGTCTTTAGCCCTGCTCGATTGAGATAGACTGGAAAGGCAAATTTCGTGTATGTGCTCGAACCTTTGTTGATATTATGATATATCTGTCTTATGGCACTCTAAATAAATCTTATGATCATTATTTGGTGAAATGATTGATGTATTTCTGTTTGTGAATGTATCTACTGTGAATGTTGAGTCATTGATACTTGTGGGGAGTTACAGACCTGACGGGAGATGATGAGATTTAGTCAGACGTTTGCCCTTCCCATAACGTCACTTACCTTATCATTGACATTCTGACTTGGCCTGATGATTGTGTCTTACAATGATGTTAGTCCCATCCTGATGTCATTATTTCCTTATGAAGGTTCGTCCCAACATGATGCCGTTTCAATTTTTCATTTACGTCTTTATCTCAACAAGATGTCATTGTCCCATCTTGACGTTATGTCATGTCCTTGACGTATTCATCCCAACAGGACGTGTCATCACAACAGGATTTCTTCATCTTAACAGACATTTTGTATCAACAGACGTTTTGTCTCAATGGACGTTTGTCTCAGCGGATGTGTTGTCTCATCCGACATGTTATTTCAACATGAGGTTGGACGTGACATATTTATCTCATACTAATGCTTTTATAATCTTGTATGACGTCTTCATCACCTTATGATATTTTGTTTCATCATTTGCATTTTTTTTTCGGGGGGGGGGGGGGGGGTGTTATTATATCATCATGACATTTGAGTTATTTTCAAATGTATAGCGAATTGTTTTTGTTTCAAGGATCACCAGAGAGCTGGGTGATGGGTTTTATGGCTTATTCCGTCCTCATCCTAAAACGTGGTGTAATGGCTTGACTGCTGATAAATGGTGAGATGTCAGTACCATGAACGTCTATCATGGGCTGGTCTTTTTTGTCATCGTGCCTGATGATTGAGTGGTCGCCTTTGGGACATCTGAAATGTGGATCCTCGCTATTTATATTGACCACCAGACCTCATCCACGTCAGAGAGTCCCACCGGAAAAGCTAAGTACTTTCAGATTGTAGTTTATACAACACACATCCACATTATTGATTATAAGCAAAGATTGCTCAAACGCGAAACATCAGAGATTCATCCAGGAGGATTTAACATGCTCCTGTACATCAGTTGGAGAAGTGTTTGATTTCAGCAGAGCCATTTTATAAACTATTCCTGATGCCTACTGACAATGAACAGAGAAACATTGGAATTAGAAATCAAATGTGCAGTGGGCTAACTATTTTTCTCAAGAGATAGCGGACTATTTTTATTGATTTATATTCAGACAGACAGACAGACAGACAGGCAGACAGGCAGACAGACAGACAGACAGACAGACAGACAGACAGACAGACAGACAGACAGACAGACAGACAGGCAGACAGGCAGGCAGGCAGGCAGGCAGGCAGGCAGGCAGACAGACAGACAGACAGACAGACAGACAGACAGACAGACAGACAGACAGACAGACAGACAGACAGACAGACAGACAGACAGACAGACAGACAGATAGATAGATAGATAGATAGATAGATAGATAGATAGATAGATAGATAGATAGATAGATAGATAGATAGATAGATAGATAGATAGATAGATAGATAGATAGATAGATAGATAGATATGTGATAGCGCCAAACCGATGCACCTTGGTGTCTACAACATTCCGATGCACCTTAGTTTGGTCTATCAAAGCCGTTTTTGTCCTGGCCACCACCGGAACTCGGCTTAACAAAGGAATCGGAAGCCAGTTTGTTTTAGCAGTCCTTTGTGCTGATGAGAGATGCGGGCAGCATGGCCTTCAGTTCAGTGCTGTTCTGTTGTTGTCAGGTGTGGGAACAATTCCCTGAGTTGATCTGTGTCAACTAATGTTGTGACAAAACTGTAAGTTTTAAATGATTAAGTTTAAAATGTTTAATTTAATAAATATTTGTATAATCGCAGCGCACGCCAGTTTACCAACTTGAAAGTGTTTACATGGTGGAACGCGTGGGTGAAAATAATTGCTAGTTAGGTGAGCTTGTAGGAACAAAGAAATATAAATAGATAATGTAGATGAATATTACTAAAGTGAGCTGTTCTACAGATCAATGTAACGTCCCTGAGGTTTTAGGAATATAACATTTAATTCATAGAGATGTCAGCAATCAGACAATGGTGATGTGAAATATGTAGAATAGGTCATTGATGGTGGTTAAGTATCATAGAGACTGATGTCATGTCATGCCAGCCATGCTGGCACAAGATTATTTTGTTGGGAATTATTTTACATGGTTTCCTATGGCATTAATGTGTTACTGTCTAAATAGATATGTGGGAGATTCACCAAAATATACAAGGTGTGGGGTCATAAATTAGTTTATGGTAAAGACTGAAATAATGCCACATGGTGCCATGCAGGCCATGTTGGCATGGAAGGGAGTAAGTGCTTGTGAGGTTGCTAGAAATGAAGGTTACTTAACAACAGAGTGGTGAGAATCATATGTGTATGTGTATACAGCAGCAATATATGTTTACAGGATTATTCTGTGACAATGGTGAGCATCACATTGGATGTTTGGTCAAGTGTTGGGTATGAACACTCCAAAGCAACAATGAGTAGGGGAAAATAACCATAATATATGTGTAATATTTATAACATGTGTAAAGCAGGGAAGGGTACTTACATGTTATATGTGGCAATGATGGGTTAATGGTTAATATATGTAGTTAGGCCACATAAATAGTAATTGGGGAGAAATGAATATATTGATGCTATGTACTTTTAGTAGGTACACAGTTAACTAGAATAGCCTGAATGAATCACTTCAGTGCCCTTTAATGTTAGAATTATACACAATTTGGCATTTCAACAATATTCAACATAGTACAGGAATTGGATGTTCAGCAGTAAGTGAAGTCTGGCATCACATCTGTTACCAGAATGCAGTAATGTTTGTGTAGATGTATCAAGTTGTTGATGGAATCAGTGACTGAGATTCTGCCTTAAGTTAAGCATAGCGGTTGTCGCACGGGGGAGAGGATGTGATTTAGTACTGCGTACCACCCTTCGCAGAGATATTAATATGTATTTGTCGTGTGACATGAAGCGTAAGATAGCAAAGTTTATAACCGGGGTATCATAGGAAGAATGATGGGGAACAGAGCGCACAACTGTACATTTGCTGTCCACTCACAAATAATATTACACTGATTGTGTTGGGCCTTGAATAACACTTATTGGTCATTAGTGTGTAATAGTGACATAATATATATAGTATACTGGTTGTTATATTAGTGCTGATATTCTGTTTCTGTCCATGAACATGGTTATGCTTTGATCCTGTCTCATATGGATGATGCACTCTTACTTGATACTATGGTGTATTTATTTTATGAGCTATCTTAGGGGCCTCAGAGGGTGCCTCAATTGAGTTCCTGTGTAATACATGTTTAGCTTTATCTTTACCTTCCTGTGAATGTTGTGATTCTTCTATGTGTAAGGTTACATTGTCACATTGTACAAGTACGGTGGTTCCACACTGTATATGTGTCTGTTGCTTTTCATAGTTAGACATGTTTTGCTTGTTGGTTGTTAGTTTGTGATGCTAATCAAATGCTGTAACTTGCATGATATCATATGAGTGCTGGTATTCTTCATGCAAACTTGGGAATTGTTGGGGTAGTTGTCCAGTGAAGCCTCCGTGTTGAGGCAACTCTATGTCTGATGGTGGTGGAGTCCATAATGTTGTGTAGTGTTGTATCGGTGTAGAGCGTACTGTCAGATGTGGAGCACAGGAGTACAACCTGTCAATATATGTTTTATATTAGGAAAACGAGTACGGTGTGTTAGAAAAACAGTTGCCGGTGTGCGTAACAGTACGTAGAGCATTAGACTGAGGATATAATAGGTGGTGTTTGATTGTGGCTCTATCATAGACTGAACATTGATAGTGTTCTATGAACATGTGGTTTATAGGGAATATTGTGTTGTCCTGTGTTACCGGTGACTTGGTACAAATTAATGTAGTAAAATACTCTGTACGGTGTAGAACAGGGAACTGATTATGGGTTCCTTGGTAAATGTAGCTACTTTGGTAGGCTAGGGAATGTACAGCCTAATTTGCCAGAACAAAGATGTCATTCTTATGCCTGTTAACTGAATCAATGCTGATATGTTGTTTGTGTGCAATGTCTGTTATATGTTAACCAAATGTGTTGAGATGTTGTGGCTGTTTGCAACGGCTGATGTATGTACTCTGTTGTTTGTAGCTATGTGTTTACAGCTGGACAAATGAGATCAATCTTCCACGGCTTGTGTATGTAGGAGCTGTGTGGTGTAGTTACATTGAACTGAGAAGGTGGAGCAGATTGACATTGTTGCATTAGGTGGTCCATTCTAGCAATATCAAGTGTAATCTCATGATAGCAGTGGCACAATTGGAGAAGAAAATAAAGTGGGTGACCTGATGATGCAATACTGATTGTTGTATTTAACAATTAGATATGTAGTCACCTTTAAGAATAATGAGGCAAGCACAAGAATGATCATGACAGTCACATCAAGGGTTACCTCAGAATAGCAGTAGTACAACTAGAGGGCAAGGTGGATAATTTGATGGAAGACATTTATGACCTATGGGTTAATTCATGTGTTATATTGTATGTGCTCATTGCTTCATGTGTTTAATATGTCTTCTTTACAATGATAATCATAGATTGTGTTTTCCATTGTTACAGGAGCAGGCTGACTAGTTAGTGTCAGCAAGGCCTGGGTTCTTGGTGGGATAGTAAATTGTGTCACAACTCTTGTTTATGTCGCGTCTTGGGGTTTATGTTGTGTAACCTATGTTTTTGTAGTGCCTTATTGTCTGTGCAGTGTTGCTTGTGTCAAAGTTCTTTATAGTGTCAGTCTAACCAGCCATTGTTTGGAACACCTGTGTTGTGGTACTTGGTGTACCCTGTTGTCTTAAGTGCTGTTGATTGGTTAGGGGTTACCCACTGTGGTGATTTGATATATACAGTTGTCTATTGTATCTATCTGTTATTGACACGCAATGTGCTGTTAGAAGAAATAAATAAAGAGCTTGTTTATTTGTCCTTGATTTGTTTGTTTAGTATCTTTTAGTTTTTACTTTTTACAGTCACTATTTCTACCACAATCTAACACCTTAATCCAATGTCTGGGTCTCAAATATGACAGTCAGTCCAGAGTTGAGGCCCCTGCCTGAGATCTCGTATATCTTATCTAATTACTATCCTCTTTTTTTGTCGGTTGAGGCGGTGTGAGGTTCTCTCTCTTTTCACTATTTTTCTTCTTTGGCCGTAACGAAGTCAGAACTACTCTTTACCTCTTAGCACCGTAGTGAAGGAAGCATCAGTCTTTATGATTGTCTCCCTTTCTCTTTTACCATCGACTACAGATAGATAGATAGATAGATAGATAGATAGATAGATAGATAGATAGATAGATAGATAGATAGATAGATAGATAGATAGATAGATAGATAGATAGATAGATAGATAGATAGATAGATAGATAGATAGATAGATAGATATAAGAACAGTGACACACATTTAATTAAGAAAGTGATTTTTGTGATCTATCATTGGATAATTTTCATGTGGGGGATTCATGTTTGTGGTATATTTGTTTTTCACCATCAAAAGATCACTAAGCTTCCCGCACCCCCAGAAAGTTATCCCATTTGATTTGTTATTTGAAAAAAGAGTTTTAGTCTATTTACTTGTTGATTATGTTCAGCATTGTTGGTTGTTGCAGTTATTACCACACATACATTGTAATGTTTCTTCGAGTGAGTATCCAGTGGCTGGGAGAAATCACAGGGTCAAACTTCATTCAAAGAGTTGAGTATACTCCTCTTTATCCCTGGTAAATTCTCAATACTCATGAAGCCTTATTTTCTACTTATATCAGTGGGTATATTTCACTTATTTCTATTTATACCACTCTTGGGGGTTCGTGATTCGAGAGGCATTCTCTGGCTTATACTGGCGGATCATATCTTATTTATATTTCATCTGGTCCCTTTTCTATTTATTACGCCACACACATACGGCTGTGATTAGTTTCGGTGTCACATACGGCTGTGATTAGTAAAATGGCTACAAACATAGAATAAATATTATTGGAATTGATAAAAACGTTCAATAGTGAATAATTGTTAACGAGTGTTCCGTGAAATCTTCATGATTTATGTAAAGACGATGTTAATTTATTGTAACTATTTAATCAAATTAAAAAGGAAAGGTTGTATATCTTTTGCAGAACGCCGCAGTCAACCCAGCTCCTATTGGCTGTTTGTGATTTTCTAGACAAATTAACGTTCAGCAAATTGTAATTGTTTCCTGAAAGAAAAGTCAACGTTTAAGTCTAATTGACAGGTGTAGGTGAATGAACCCGCTACCCCACCAATTGGCAGGTGTAGGTGAATGAACCCGCTACCCCACCAATTGGCAGGTGTAGGTGAATGAACCCGCTACCCCACCAATTGGCAGGTGTAGGTGAATGAACCCGCTACCCCACCTCCGAAGCATCAAGAAATATAAACATGAGCGCAATAAACATCTCGACCATACTAAACTATATAGGCCAACATATAACCTTTACATACACAATAGTGATTATTAGTAATAAACATACAAACAAATGGAAGCAGAAGAAGAGGCCGACCACGTAAATGGTGGACAGAGAAAATCTTGATACAAGAAGCCCATAAAAGGGCAGTCTCCCGCTGTTATACTTCATCTCGACACTGCAGGGTACAAGAGGAACATGATGAGATATAGGGTGTATTTTTAATGACTCTGCAGTGTTTGAAAACATTGCTGGTCCAAGATTTGCATTCACCCTCTGTAAAGTTTATGCAACATAATAGGTAAATACAAAACTTGGACCGGCAATATTTTCAAACACTGCACAGTCACTAAAAATACAGCCTGTACAACATAATTTAGCCACAGCCGAATGGATAAGAAAGCTCGCTCTTAAACTTCCAATGTGCTGATGCTGAGGTAGGTAACATCAGCCATTTGGACTAAAATGTTGGCTTCTCGTCCTTAAATTGGAAACGTAAATTACAAGTACCTCAGAAGTAGAAGTGGGGTTGCCTGATGGCGAGGGACACTGGTAATAGGGAAAGCTAATCTACCTGGTAAAAACCAATCTTGGGCACTAGAAGGAGTTGCACGTGTATGAACTACGCTGGAACCCAAAGCGAGAAAATGCAACACCCAAATGTAGCCAATACATACATCATCGATTGGTGAATGTACTGGAAACATATAGGGTGTGATTTTAATGACTGTGCAGTGTTTGAAAATATTGCTGGTCCAAGTTTTGTATTCACCCTCTGTAAAGTTCATGCAACATAATAGGTAATAACAGAACTTGGACCGGCAATATTTTCAAACACTGCACAGTCATTAAAAATACACCCTGTACAACAGTAATCATCTAAATTCTGCAAACATACAGCAACTCTACTGAGATTGTGTGGGGGTGGGGGGAGGGGGTTGAATAACCAGTACACTCAAGCTGACTACGGGAGAGAGCGGAAGGGAGGGGGAGACGCAGACAGCGAGATCAATGTGCGATCACTCCCTAGTTCATCACACCGACTGTCCGGGCCATTCACTGATTTATCGATTTACTGACTTGGGGGGAGAAAAACTGGGATGCTGCTAACTGGAACACTGGTCGCAATCCGGGAAATTCTGTGTGTGTGGTGTGTGTTTGTGTTGAGTCGTGTGGTGTGGTGTGGAGTGTCTCCGTGTGCGTATACGTGCGTGTTGTGTGTGTGTGTGTGTGTGTGTGTGTGTGTGTGTGTGTGTGTGTGTGTGTGTGTGTGTGTGTGTGTGTGTGTGTGTGTGTGTGTGTGTGAAACAGACATGAATGGGGAGGAGGATAGTAATGGGTGAAATTCTTTAAATGCTTAGTGACTGGAGTTTACTGGGAACTGGTTGTGTTAAGATTACCGTCGCGTCCTGTAACTGGTGTGTGTGTGTGTGTGTGTGTGTGTGTGTGTGTGTGAGTATGTGTGTGTGTATAGTGTACGAATATGTATGTGTGAGTGTATACGTGTAGGTGTGAGTGTATGTATACTTGTACGTGTGTGTATACTTGTACATGTGTCTGTGTACGTGCGTGTCTATACTTGTACGTGTGTGTATACTTGTACGTGTGTGTGTGTATATACTTTACGTGTGTGTATGCGTGTACGTGTGTGTATATACTTATACGTGTGTGTGTGTACTTGTACGTGTGTGTGTATACTTGTACGTGTGTGTGTGTGTATACTTGTACGTGTGTGTGTATACTTCTACGTGTGTGTGTGTACTTGTACGTAAGTGTGTATACTTGTACGTGTGTGTGTATATACTTGTACGTGTGTGTATGTGTGTACGTGTGTGTACGTGTGTGTGTATACTTCTACGTGTGTGTGTGTACTTGTACGTGTGTATATACTTGTACGTGTGTGTGTATATACTTGTACGTGTGTGTGTATATACTTGTACGTGTGTGTGTATATACTTGTACGTGTGTGTATGTGTGTACGTGTGTGTATGTGTGTACGTGTGTGTGTATATACTTGTACGTGTGTGTGTATATACTTGTACGTGTGTGTGTATATACTTGTACGTGTGTGTATGTGTGTACGTGTGTGTATATACTTATACGTGTGTGTGTATACTTGTACGTGTGTGTGTATACTTGTACGTGTGTGTGTGTGTGTACTTGTACGTGTGTGTGTATACTTCTACGTGTGTGTGTGTACTTGTACGTAAGTGTGTATACTTGTACGTGTGTGTGTATACTTGTACGTGTGTGTGTGTACTTGTACGTGTGTGTGTGTACTTGTACGTGTGTTTGTATATATACTTGTACGTGTGTGTGTGTGTACTTGTACGTGTGTGTGTTCAGGCAGACGCGACAGATACAGGCTAGCAGAATGCATTCGTGTATGGATTGGGGGAGGGGCGTGAGCAGATGGTGGATGGATGGATTGGAAGGATAAATGGAATTGGGTAGATGGATGGATTGATGGATGGATGAATGGATTGATGGATGGATTGGGTCGATGGTTTGATGGATGGATTGGGTCACTAGATAGATGAATGGAATTGGTCGACGAATAGATGGATGGATGGATGGTATAGTAGATCATTGGGATGGATGAATGCATCGGAAGGGTAGGTGGATGGATTAAGTCGATAGATGGATAGATTGATAATTTTGGTCGATGGACTTTATGGATTGATGGATGGATGGATGGATGGGTGGCTGGCTAGCTGGCTGGCTGGCTGGAAGGAAGGATGGATGGGTGGGTGGATGGATGGATAGATGGGTGGCTGGCTAGCTGGCTGGCTGGCTGGAAGGAAGGATGGATGGGTGGATGGATGGATGGATGGATGGGTTCGATGAATAAATACATGGATGGATGGATTGGGTCGATGGATGGATGGATGGATGGGTGGATGGATGGATGGATGGATTGATGGGTGGATGGATGGATGGATGGATGGGTGGGTGGATGGATGGATGGATGGATGGTGGATGGATGGATGGGTTCGATGAATAAATACATGGATGGATGGATTGGGTCGATGGATGGAAAGGTTGGATTGATGGATAGATGCATTGGTTTGATGGATGGATTGATGAATTTGGTCAAGGTGTGAATGGATGGATGGATGAATTCTTCTTCCTCTTCCTCCTGACCTCTCCCAATGGAGCATTCGCCCTCAGCCAGCTCACGCCGAGTCCTCTGGCGGCTTGTTCATGATTGGTTGGGTTTTCAGATAAAATGTTCTACCTGTGAGGTGGCCAGTGCCGTGCCAATCCTCCTCATTCGCCTATTACGACATGCACGGCAGGTCAAGGGGTCACTGGTTGGTGCTCCCAGGCGGGACCCGGTAACTCACGGGCCATGTATTCTGTTGGTGACGTTATTTACCTTTGACACACACACGCGCACAAAGACACTCTCAGACCCACACGCTCACTCGATGACCACCACCAGCTTATATTGATCCAAGTAAGTATGTCTTGCTACACGCACCCATAACCACACATGCACACACACACGCGTACACATACACACACACAAAGTACAGACAACCATCAACAATAGTCTGCACGTATCGCTATGGCCACGTAAATTGCCATATTAACCATACACATACATATTAATATCAACTGGCGAACCCTTTGAGGCTACTACGACAGTTCATAGGTTATACGTCAAAGTACTTGTTCCTGCAGTTAGGTGCTGTCGTCAATTGGAGGTGACGGGTTCGAATCCCGGTCAGTAACTTTAGCTTTCTATTGTTTTTTTTCTAGAACGTCCTCTAGTGTCTAATTCTTTCGCTTACTTCTATGAACGCCAAACAATAAGTGTGTATTTATTTATGAACATACATATTAACACACACAACCACACACATACACACGTACATATATATCTGATCGGATATCTCCTTGATCTCCCCTCACTCTAGTAGTGTGTTAGTTACGAGTTTTCTTTGACGCCGGGCCAAATTCTGTGAGGTCTAAATCCACTTCCAACAACAGGATTAAACTTCAAAGAAACTAATGCAACTGGTTTGTAAACTAACACGTTTTAACAATGACCTCATGCAAGCTCGACAGACTGTCTTTGAGAAGACTTTACGTCCTTTGGGAGGATGTCTACAGAAAAAAAAATGCGTACACAAACGTAATTTATGCACTGCCGCCTCTATATCTCCCCAGACCAAGTCTTTGATCTTGCCGCGTCTACAACAGTATCAGTATACGGACGGCAACAATAAAAGTCACTGCCTGTTTAATCTCTTTTCTTTAATGTCCTTGCCTACTGGCTTAGGCCACCGTGCAACCCATAAGCTTTCCGCTTTAGTGCTACGTATTTAACAATTTATGCGCTGACATCTTTCCCATGCTTTTCATTTGCGGTGTTATGTTGACAACTTTCCGCTGAGTCCAGAAGAAAGCTGAGGTGAAATGGAATTAGTCATATCAGGTCATTTTTTGTTTTGTTTTTGGCGCTCGCTCAGATTTAACTCAAGTGTAATCCATACTATCCAGTGCCGCTCACCGGGCGCTGGAACGCAAATTATTCCTCCCCACGACGCTTGACGGCAGAAGTGGAAGATGATGATGATGTAGTCCATACACACTACTTCTAATAGTGCTGGACTGACTTTTGCGTGTGGAATAGCTTTCCCTGTTAACAGTGTCCCTCTCCATCAGGCGAACCCACTCCGACTTCAGAGGTACTTGTAATCTACGGCCCGAAGTCAAGAACGACACGTCAACATTTTTGTCCAGCTGTCCGGTGTATGGGGTTGAACCGCTAACCTCGACATCAGCACAACGGATGTTTAAGAACACGCGTTCTTACCCATTCGGCCATGCGGACCTGCGTAATGGTGCATGATAAGGTAGACGTGGTTGGGGTCCTTTGAGATTGCGTGAATATTGCTGAAGAAGAGATAGAAAATCACAGCCTGCTGCATGGTGGAGTGACCGAGAATCTGGCTGAAACTCAAGACTCAAACGAAAGGCCAGACGGACATATAATCAGACTGCTACATGTACCATGAGTATTGGGTCTCTTAGCTGGCTGTTGAAGATGAGGACGGAGCACGTATGGAAGTATCCCAAGCGCTGTGCTGTCAGTTCTTGACTCAACTCAACTCTATCCGATCTAAACTTTAAGGTAAAAGGTTTCAAAGATAGGAAGGAAGACTTCATTACACCGGGCTTTACCCCAGAAGACTCGGTCTATTTCCGCAGAGCACTTTACTGAAATCCGGAGCTCCAGCGATGAACCTGCAGGAGTCCTGGGAGCAAATTGTAATACTGAACCGAAAATGGAGTCAGAATTAAACCTACGACCTTCGCCGCGTTTTACTTCAGTGCACCAAGTTTTACCCCACATGGTTCGATCATTTTCTCAGAGCTGCTTGCCGGGAGCGGCACACAGAACATGGACTCCAGTAGATCTAGCGACGACACCCAAGGTGCCGCTAAAAACAATTCCACTCATAAACCGGGTGGCGTAGTATGAACCTTCCAACTTCACAGCACAACACCGACACTGCAGATCCGTATTTCTCGGAGGGGAAATTGGTGAAGAGTATCTGATGCAATCAGTCTCTATCATTGAATGTAAGAAAGAGAGTGCTGAAATGCTATTTAGAACCTGTTTTTGCTGTATGGCAGTAAAACTTGGAATATAAATGAACAAATTCGGAAGAACTTGGAAGCAAAAGAGATGTGGTTCCTGAGACGAATGTTGCAAATGCCTTTACTGCCATAGTAACTAACGACGATTGACTGAAAGAGGCTAATGAAACTAGAACATTATATACACCAATAAGAAAGATACAAACAGCTTTATTTGTTCATGTGATGAGAAGAGAGGCATCGGAGGACATATAACAGAGCATCTCTGTTAAGGGGTTTAGATGGGTGTGCAAGGGGAAAAAGACTAGTATACAAGGCACGGCTGAGCATCCCGTTGGGATGTAACTAGGGACGCTCAAGCTGTGACGCGGGGGTGGGGAATAGGTTAGTTACCAACCGGAGGCCATGCTGGCAGGACGCGATGTGACCATCTAGAATTGTATGTCAAATTGTATGCCTACTGACGTTTCATATAAATAAAGCAAGATGTTCAGCAACTACTGCCAGGCCTTCTAGTAGATCTGTTGCATTCGTCTCCTCCTGTGTTACAGACATCGTGACAACTGGAAAGATCGAGGGGAAGAGATGCAGAGGCAGACCAAGAGAAATGATGCTGGATGGATTGAGACGGTGGCATGGAGGAATATCAACAGCAGAGTTGATCCAGCACACCAAAGATCGAGGGGAAGAGATGCAGAGGCAGACCAAGAGAAATGATGCTGGATGGATTGAGACGGTGGCACGGAGGAATATCAACAGCAGAGTTGATCCAGCACACCAAAGAACCAGATATGTGTAGAGACATGAACGCCTATGGCAGCTGGCGTGGCACTTGATGATGATGATGACATTGGCGTAAAGTGCAGGTTTGAAAATTTTATAAAGCCCGCCGGGGCTCTCAGGCCGACCCAGCCTAGAATTGGGACTAGGAGATGTTTTGGGAAGTAAAGGCGCATCATGCCTCGAGTGCCGGTTGGTCAATAGATTTATGAGTCTAACAATAGCATCACGAGATATGAAACAGGGTCCAGAGACAGAGAGAGAGGGGGCGGGGGCAGAGAGATAGAGAGATGACTAACTGAAGTTTTAGTAATATCAATTGGGGAACCCTTTGAGGCCACTGAGACAGTTCATAAATAAACACCCATGTATTGTCTGGTAATGATAGAAGTAGAAGAAAGAAGTAGAGACTAGAGTCAAAGTTCCTGCAGCGAGGCATTGTCGTTATTTGGAGGTGACAGGTTCGAATCCTGCTCGGTAACTATAGCTTTTAATTGTATGTTTGTTTGTTTGTTTTTTTTTTTTTCGTCTTCTAATCTCTATTTCCTTCTTCTACTTCTATGAGCGTCAAACAATACATGAATACATGTGTGTTTATTAATGAACTGTTTTAGTAATAACTGTCTAAGACTGACAGAGTGACGAGATCACTCGATGTTGCCAATTAATCAATCAGGTTGCGTCTCCACAATGAGGTTGGCTGCAATGGATCTCCAACTGTCTCTCGCCCTGGCAGTACATTCTGTCAGATTAATGTTCGTTCATCTTTTGATGTTATCTTCTCACTTGTATATTGTCTACCTCTTGCTCGCTTGCCCTCAACTTTGCCCTCAAGTATGGTTTTTATAAAAGTATTATGTCTTTTAACGTGGTCGAAATATTTCACTTGCCTATTTTTTGTTTTTATTTCTTTCATCAACTCTCTTTTCACTCGCAGTTTTTCTAGAACCTGTGTGTTTGATTATTTTTGATTCCCTGATATACGACATATTCGTTTGTATATCCACATCTCCAGGGCTTCTATGCGACTTTCTAATTGCTTATTCAATGTCCAGGCTTCCGCGCCATACAGTAGTCTTGAATATACGTAACATTTGTCAATTCTCATTTGTTAATCTCTCTAGATGTTAATACTGATTCCATGCTGTTGAAAGCATTTTTGGCCATTCCTATTCTCTTTTTGATTTCTATTGCACGTCTGCCATCATCTGTTATTATATGTCCAATAAAGGAGAATCTTGTTACTTGTTCTAGTATCTTCCCTGTTACTGTAATGATCATTGATGACCTTTCCATTCCACTGCTAATTATCATAGTTTTCGTTTCGATGTTAATATTTAAGCCACATTCTGCACTTCTTCTTCGTTCATCCGGAGTTTTTTTTCGGATGTGATTGCGTTGTTCTGTTTACAGCAGAGCTGCGTTCTTGCGCCGTTAGGCCGACACATCCGACTTCTGCGGGCATTTGTTGACCGGGTTAACCTTCCCGGGTACACATTCTGCACAATGCCTATTTACTTGTTCCACTAAGTTTTGTAACTCTTGCTCGCTTTCTGATAGTAACAGGTATCGTCAGCGTACCTAAGATTGTTTATGATTCTTCTAATGATGTTAAGTCCGGGCATATCGACTTGTTTAAAAATTATTTCTGTGTATCGGTATAATAGACTTGGAGAAAACACACATCCGTGCCGTAGTCCTCTTTTATCTGTATGTGCGACGAATAATTATTAGAGCATATAATTGACGCAGCCTGTTTCCATGGCAAATACGTTACGGTCGAGGTTCGTAATTCCGCTTACCTTCGTTCGAAACACAGCTGCGACCGATTTGGCCGCCGACCTGTGTCTCGCTGGGTTTTAACGTGTTGGTATGGGAGCCAGTCGTTCAGACATCAATGGCAAACTACTGAACGTAATCTTGCCAAGATATCAACAACAGCAGTGCTGGTGTTGACAGATATGTCATGTAAATAAAATATGCAAAAAAAAAAGTTGACGCCACATGTTCCCAGTACAAGTTACTAATAAGTCTGATTTCCTTTCCGTCTACTCTATATCTTTAAGGCATGTAATTAATAGTTCAATGTTGTAAGGAACAAGTGATCGGTGCATGGTGAGCAAGCTTGGTAAAAGTGAATTAAGAGGGTGTTTTTTTTTTCAAGAAAAATAAAAACTGTTGTGTAAAAGTCGTCTCGGGCCTTAGACACACACTAACAGAAGGCCGTGAACACAGGGACAATATCACACAAGGCGCTGGCTACGGCAAACACAGGTGACACGTGCAGACAAACAGCCTGGGCCAGAGATAACAATAGAGATTTGTGCTCAGATCTTGGCGGCCTTTATTCTTTCCCAGCCTTGACAATCAGGTCGTGCTGAGGTCGCTTTCAGACACCATTTCCAGGTTAGGAAAGAAAACTGGGACACAAAGCCAGGGATCGATTTGCCTTTTCCTGTTTACCAGAGACGAGAAGAAGGAGGAGGATATAGTGGCGGGGGCGTCGTTGGGAAATCTCTCTTTGACACTCAGACGTGGACAAGGGGCTTACTGGTGTCAGCCTTCATCCTCCCTGGATTAAAGCCAGAAGGAAAACCCAGAGATAAATACCTGTTAGAGATGTTGTGGGAATCCTATGTCTTACCTGTCTGCTTTGAATCGTTGAGTTTGTCTCATACCAGGTTTATGTCTGTCTACCACGAGCTGTTAGTTTCGGCGACCGTTCGAAAATTCACGTAAAAGGGCTGAGTTATATGATTACTGCTCTGTACTTGTTCTCCAATAGAGCATAAGCTCTCTCTCTCAACCAACTCAACGCCAAGCGCCCTTATCTTTAGCTATCCCCTGCAGCTTTTGTTTTTTTCATGTCCTTCCCATGTATGATATTTAATTTACAATAAAATAACTTCTTCTTCTTCTTCTTCTTCTTCTTCTTCTTCTTCTTCTTCTTCTTCTTCTTCTTCTTCTTCTTCTTCTTCTTCTTCTTCTTCTTCTTCTAGCTGTACAATAACGACAATAAAATCTACTACTACTACTACTACTACTACTACTACTACTACTACTACTACTACTACTACTACTACTACTACTACTACTACTACTACTACTATTATTATTATTATAAAAACTACTACTATAACTACAACCACAAGTGCAACAACTGCTGCTATCACTGATGTTGCTACTTTTACTCCATCTACTGTTTCAATAACAACATGTTCTACTACTGCTACAAGTACTATTACAACAATTATAGCTTTACGAACAACAACAACAATGGCAGCAACAACTTCTGCTGCTGCTTATGTTACTACTACTATTACTACTACTACTACTACTACTACTACTACTACTACTACTACTACTACTACTACAACTACTACTACTACTACTACTACAACTACTACTACTACTACTACTACTACTACTACTACTACTACTACTGCTGCTGCTGCTGCTGCTGCTGCTGCTGCTACAACTACTACTACTACTACTACTACTACTACTACTACTACTACTACTACTACTACTACTACTACTACTACCACTACTACAACTACTACGACTACTGATGCTACTACTTTTAATCTACTGATACTACTACTACTACATTTAATCTACTGCTACTACTACTACTACTACTACTACTACTACTACTACTGCTGCTGCTGCTGCTGCTGCTGCTACGACTACTACTACTACTACTACTGCTACTGCTTTTAATCGTATGCTGCTACTACTACTACTACTACTACTACTACTACTACTACTACTACTACTACTACTACTGCAGCTACTACTACTACTACTACTTCTTCTACTACTACAACTATTATTACTACTACTACTACTACTACTACTACTACTACTACTACTACTACTACTACTACTACTACTTTTAATCTGCTACTACTACTGCTAGAACTACTACTACTACTACTACTACTACTACTACTACTACTACTACTACTACTACTACTACTACTACTTCTACTACTACTACTACTACTTTTAATCATCTACTACTACTACTACTACTACTACTACTACTACTACTGCTGCTGCTGCTGCTGCTGCTGCTACTACTAATACTACTACTACTACTACTACTACTACTACTACTACTACTACTGCTGCTACTACTACTACTACTACTACTACTACTACTACTACTACTACTACTAAAACTGTAACTACTATTACTACAACTACTACTACTGATACTACTACATCGATGTCAACTAGCAATGATAGCGTTCTCGTGTCTTTATGTCTATTTATTTGTCTGCGTCCTACTACACCTAGCTAATTTGTCTGTCTGTCTGTCTGTCTGCCTATCTGTCTGTCAGTCGATCTCTCTCTCTCTCTCTCTCTCTCTCTCTCTCTCTCTCTCTCTCTCTCTCTCTCTCTCTCTCTCCGTCTGTCTGTCTGTGTGCTCATCTGTCACCCCGTCTGACCTTCCTCCGCCCAAAAGCCCCGGCCGACAGTCCGCCTGTCTACAGAGAGTCTGTTTTCCCACAGTGTGCCCCTGTTTACTGTTTTCCAACCCCGGGTACTTCCCTGGTAACTGGCCTGACATTTGTGAACCACTGACACATGTCCTGTTGACATATAATTTTCCGTACACCACACAACAGTTGATCATGCTGATCTGCCTGGTTTTTTATTATCATTAAATCTGTGACCTCGTTTCTCTCTGTGGGACCTGGACTGTTGAGTTTTTGAAAGAGTTGCAGCCCGTGGTAATGTAATATTTCTGGCCGGTTGGATAACCACTACTGTAGTGGATATACGCTCGCCTACCGGCCCACTTCCAAATAATGGTATGAGTACCGGCCTTTCAGAACGCAATGGCAAACTACTGAACTTAAACTTGCCCTGGAATTACAAACAGCTAAAGAATGATGGGTTGACTGCTACGTCCTGTAAAGGATACGCAGCTACCTGAACCGACCAGAGGTCATGTGTTTGATTTGCATCGAGGCGCATTCGAATTGTTATAACTGACCAGACATCCAGGTCTCCTCTGCTTAATTGATATGCTAAAGTGTACCTTAAAATGTGTTGGGAAGTAAATACTATGGTCGTGATACTTCAACCGAGTACCGATTGGTTGATAAAGATATTTGTCAAGTACTGTATGCTGCATTCTCCGAGTTCTGATTGGTGTATACACAGATGGGCCAGGCACCATATATCTAAGATGTGTAAATGATTTATAAACAGATGGGTTTGTGATGTGATTGGGCCAGCGTATTTTGTATGTTTAAATGCAGGAAGGAATCAGAGGCCAGTCTTTCGCTCATTGAGCTTTCAATGAGTCCAGGCCTCATTCCCTCAATCTGGCAGTGCTCCTGACGTTATCAGCGTAGTTTACTATCAACTTCGATAAATCGTCCCTTCTATTTCTCTCCCTCTCTCCCCTCACTCTCTCCATGTCTCCTCTTTCTCACTCTCTCTCTCCCTCTCTTCCCTCTCGCTCCATCTCTCTCCCTCTCTCTCGTCCCTCTCTCTCACCTACTCCTCCTTTCTCACCCTCTATCTTCCCCTCTCTACCCTCTCTCTCTTCTCTCCATCTCTTCTCCCTCTCTCTCCTCTCTCTCTTCTCTCTCCCCTTCTCTCCCACTCTCTATTCCCTCTATCCCTCTCTCTCCTATTTATCCCCTCTCTCTCTCTCTCTCTCTCTCTGTATCTCTCGCCTCTCTCTCCCTCTCCCATCTCTCTCCCCCTCTTTCTTCCCCTCTCCCTCTCTCCACATGTCTTCCCCTTCTCCCTCTCTCTCTCCCCTCTCTCTCTCTCATCCACTCTTCCTCTCTTCCCTTCCCCCTCTCTCCCTCCATGTATATGACAGAGATGTAAGCACACGATTATCCAAGTAGTTCACAACAGCCTATGATTTCCCGAGTCAGTACAATCGCCATTTCTGTTGACCACGGGTTTGACCTGGGTGCCGCAGTAGGGCAGTGACCAGTACGTTTCCTGCCGGCCCGACGGTCATGTGTTCGAATCTCCCTCGAAATGTGGCAGATGGCCTCAGGTGGATCCGACGTAAATGGTTACTAGAAAATGCTGTGGAAAGTAAAGGCCACCAACGAGATACTGGTCACAGAACCTAACGAGTGACGATCGGTCGAAAAAGGCACCTGGCTAGAACCATAAACCTACTATAACTTATAGCTTGGAAAAGATAGCTTTATTTACTTTGCTATGAAACGAGTGTTTACCACTGTCTCGCTCCGTCTCTCTCTCTCCGTCTCACTCTCGCTCTCCGTCTCTCTCTCTCTCTGTCTGTCTTTCTCTGCATTATCTACGTCTGCTCTCTCTCTCTCTCTCTCTCTCTCTCTCTCTCTCTCTCTCTCTGTCTTTCTCTGCATTATCTACGTCTGCTCTCTCTCTCTCTCTCTCTCTCTCTCTCTTTCTCTTTCTCTGCATTATCTATGTCTGCTCTCTCTCTCTCTCTCTCTCTCTCTCTCTCTCTATATATATATATATATATATATGCGTCCTCTTCCTCTCTCTCTCTCTCTCTGTGTCTCTCTCCGTGTCTTTGTACATTCTTATGTCTCTCTCTCAGTTTCTCTATCGATCTCTCTCCGTTTCTATTTAGATCTTTGTGCGTCTATCTCTCTGGTAATGTCTCATCTGTGTCTCTCTGTTTCTCTTCGTGTCTCTATCCGTGTCTCTCTATCTTTCTATGTCTCTCTCTCTCTGTTTCTCTCTTTCCATGTCTCCGTTCCTCTCTGTCTCTCTCTCCCTCTCTGTCTCGCTCTCTCTCGCTCTCTCTCTCGCTCTCTCTCTCTCCCTCTCTGTCTCGCTCTCTCTCGCTCTCTCTCTCTCCCTCTCTGTCTCGCTCTCTCTCGCTCTCTCTCTCTCCCTCTCTGTCTCGCTCTCTCTCGCTCTCTCTCTCTCCCTCTCTGTCTCGCTCTCTCTCGCTCTCTCTCTCTCCCTCTCTGTCTCGCTCTCTCTCGCTCTCTCTCTCTCGCTCTCTGTCTCTCTCTCTCTCTCTCTCTGTCTCTCGCTCTCTCTCTCTCTGTCTGTTTCGTCTATATCGCTCTGTCTCACCTCTTCTCCCACCATCTCCCCAATATCCAATCTCCCTTTCTCCCTCTCTGTCTCTGTCTTTCTCTCAAGTTTATCTGTCCCTCCCTATTTCTGTCTCTTTCTATCCCTTTCTCAATCCCAGTTCTCAGTTCCACTCATCTTTTCATTTAACTCATATCGCACCAGGCATCATAAATCGACCATCAAAACTCTCTACATCAGACAAACATCATACATCGATCAAACAATCCCTTACATCAGACAAACATCATATATCGATCAAGCAACCCCTTACATCAGACACACATCGTATATTGATCATATCTCGTGGACGTGCAGTCGACTGGAGTCGATCTCCCAGAGATATAATTCCCAGCTGAAAATCGTATCTGTTCGACTGCACGTACAGGGCGGGACCCACAGCAGCCGGGATGATGGATTCACATTAACTAGGTAACTTTTGTTTTTCTGTGGTGATCGAGTGAGATGGCGAGACATGACCGCCCATGCTTACCGCCATAGCACATGATGCTGATGAGGTAACATATGGTTGGCGTTAGCGACGTTGATAGTGGACTGCCCTGGTAATGTCTTGAGCGCGGTCGGACGAGTGCTCGGTCCCTGTACTCGCGGCTTGCCAAAAAGAGGGCAAGTTTGGCCATCTATTCCTTCTTGTTCTCCCAGTACACAATATGACGGCTATATCACACTACAGAACGAGGGCAGCATGGTGGAATCGATAAGAGCGCTCGCTTTTAAACTTCTGGTGTGCTGATGCAGAGGTAGCGAGTTCAACCCTTACACTGGTCACTTTGACTAAAATGTTGACTTCTCTTCCTTGACTTGGTAACGTAATTACCAGTAGCTCAGAAGACGGAGTGTGTTCACCTGATGGCGAGGGACAATCGTAATAGGAAAAAGCCAATCCACACGCAAATATCAGCCCGGTGCACTCCCTAGTAATGGCAACTACTAGAAGTAGCATCATGTGTATGGACTACGCTTGAGTTTAAAGCGAGCGAACGAAAACGACGAAACAAAAACTTCACAGTCCAAAGGCAGGAACCTGCTTGAGACGTGTATTTGTATGTAACATGTACAGGGTGTATTTGTAATGACTGTGCAGTGTTTGAAAATATTGCCGGTCCAAGCTTTGTATTACCTATTATTTTACATGAACTAACCTGCACAGTTCGCGGCGACAGCACTAGCCAGGCGGCCTTTATTCCTCAGGCTCTAAGACCCCTCTACCATACACCGCAAGGTACTATATTGGCAGTAAATGACAGTTACGTGAACTTTAGGGTGAATACAAAACTTGGACCGGCAATATTTTCAAACACTGCAGAGTCATTAAAAATACACCATTTATATGTTTTGTGTAGTTGTATTAGTGTCTGTCTACTGTTTGCGTGCTGACGTGGGCTCTATCCGCAGCGTCCATTTTAACTCTCGTATTGTGTTCTCTGTGGCTAAGGGCTTGCGAACGCGGTTTGTGAGCCCGTATACCCAGGTTCAAAACACAGCGGTGTTAGTTTTATAGAAAAAGGTGTAGGAGCCTGTCGTTCAGAAAGCAATGGCAAACTACTGAACTTAAAATTTGCCCATGAATCACGAACAGTGAAAATGCTGGGGTTTACTGCTACGTCCCGTGAAGGACATGCAACTTAATTTTAAAAATTGTGTTCTAGTATATCTTACCAATTCCATTATCAGTTGTAGTTTATTTAGGCATTCTATCTTTACAGATGTACCGCACTTCCATCAATTTCATTTGTTTTATATAGAGCGGACTAAATCTGCCATCTGAAGTTTCTTGTGCCAGGAGCAGAAAGTAGGCCACCAATACGCCAGAGAATAGATGCGTAGATACTTAGAAGAGGGCGATAACAAAAGCCGCCTTCAAGATCTTCATTATGAATTAAGTCAAGCCCCTATTTCATATTGTCAAAAAAACAGGATCTGCTTAGCGGCAAATCTCGTCTTTTCCTTCATGCAGGCGTTCTGCTAGTCACGTGATTACAATTTGTCAACGTCATATTTTTATTATTCGTTTATTTGCTTATTTATTGCCAAGAGAGCAATTTTCCACACGTCAAATGTCGGCACAAGTGAAGTTTTTGGAATACAGTTTTCTCTCGAGGAATCGTTTCCTCGGAGATTCCTAGACATATGTGATAGTTTTTCCATCAGGACCAGCAATCTGTCCAGAATTTGTTTTCTCTTTAATTTCCATCACAGATTCCGTTGCAAGATGAGCGTGCATCTCCGAGGCCCCTTCAGATTAGAGCTCCGATACAATCTATGGCTGCTTCATTCTGACGAGTATTCCCATTGCTTGTTTAACTTATACCTCCTTCTATACTTATTTCTAATTCTATTTTCGTCGGTTTATCAATTTTGTTGTGCTATCGGGGAATCTCTTTCCTGAATTACACGCACACGATGATATAGGGAATTCTGTGGCAGGTACTATATTGCAAAGTGTGAACTGGGGAAAGTTTTGTTTATTAGATTCAAGTTTCGTGGGAGCTGTGAGATGAATGGTTGGTGCACGATAATATACGAAATAATTTAGCAGGTACTGTTGCTCTATGGCAGGCGTCAATAACCTTCGGCATGCATGCCAAGAGTGGAATGTGGAACGAGTTTGAGTGAATAATTCTTCTTCTGCTTCTTCTTCTTCTTCTTCTTCTTCTTCTTCTTCTTCTTCTTCTTCTTCTTCTTCTTCTTCTTCTTCTTCTGCGTTCAGCCGGATTGTTTTTTCGGACGTAGTTGCGTTGTGCCTGTTTACAGCAGAGCTGCAATACTTGCCCCTTTCGGCCGACACATCCGACTTCTGCGGGCATTTGTTTACCGGGTTAACCTTCCCGGGTGCTAAGTGAATTGACGCAGTACATGATAAAGAACGCATTGGTGTGATGGTTAGAATGTTTCGATGGCAATGACATGAGCTCGGTCGTGCAAAGGTGCAATGTCCAGCGTGTTAAGCCCCACGGCGTCGTACACCACTAGATGAATGGTTCATCATCATCTCGATGAAGACGACGACGACGACGATGATGATGATGATGATGATGATGATGATACCTATGATGATGATGATGATGATGACGATGATATCGATGATGATGATGATGACAATGATGATGATGATGATGATGATGATGATGATGATGATGGTGATGATGATGATGATGATGATGATGGTGAGTATGATGACGATGACGATGATGATGATGATGATGATGATGATGGTGGTGGTGGTGGTGGTGGTGGTTATCATTATATATATATATATATATATAATATATATATATATATATATATAAATATATATATATATATATATATATATATATATATATATATATCTATATATATATTATATATATATATATATATATATATATATATAATCCAGGGCCATCTCTGACTAAATCACAGAGGGGCACGGTACTTTTCTTAATCTACAGAAAAACACATCTTGCTGCTGGGAAAGATGAATACTGAGTGTGCGCTTAGAAGCTTTGGGATATCCCATAATGCATTATTCTACGCTTCTCTCTTCTACTCGACCAATGATCTATCAGATCAGGAACGCGGCCCTAAGTGTCATACCAAGTGGCATGTCTATTAATAAGCATAATAACATGTCGCATGGTGCCAGCTGGTGTTAAGCAGTGCGTGAGAATTTCCATTGCGTGTTTCTGTCGCAACTGGTGTGAATTAAGTGGACATTATGTCACAAATGTACTGTTTGGTCCATCCATCACGTGCCATGCCGATAAGCGTTGGCTGTCGTGATTCGCCATTTCACTCGATCAAATTTCACTCGAGTCGTGGATCAGCTCAGTTTTCTTGTCCCGACCATGCCACGTGGCCAAGCCATCTAGGTATTTACTTCACTATCTCCCCCATGTTCTCTTCCTTCGAGCTTGCCAGTTGTCACCAAGTTCTCTAATTTATTTCTTCTCATAATATGCCCAACAAATTTTGACTGTCTACGTTTAATTTATCTAATCAGTTTACGATTTTCATTTGTTTCTTGTAGGACTAGGTCATTTGTTTTTCTGTCTGTCCATGGTATTGTATTCTCCCCAGAAACCACATTTCCACTTCCATCAGAGATGTTTTCCAGCTTGACTGCTCATTGTTCACGCTTTACATACATACAAAAGTACAGGTTCTATATAGTACCTCAACACACTTTTTCTCGTAGCAATTGACATCTTTTTATTGGTGAGTATGTTTTCCATCTTGCAAGAGGCTACCTTCGCTATAGCGATTTTTGTTCTAATCCCTTCAAGTCATCTCCCAACACATGTTATGCTTCTGTTTGGTACTGAGTTTAATTTCTTTTGACTTCCACAAAATTTATATGAAAGCTCCTCTCGCTGTTTGTATTGTTATTTTGAATATCGCTTACCCCCTCGCACCCCTATTCACACATTTATCTGCATACTGTTGTGTATACCTGTGAAACACTGACAATAAGCAGACAAGGTAAAAGACATCTAATGGCCTGCTCCGCTCTCCGAAGGGTGTGTGTTCAACTCCATACTTCATCATTCGGTTCACGAGTGCAGTTTTCACGAGCGCAGTTTTCTGGAAGACTCCTGGGATCTTCACCGGAGCTACGGAGTTCCTGCTTTAACGCTTTAGGTGCGGAATGAAGCCAAGCCAGGTGTCATATTCGGAACAAGAAGATACAAGATACTGGTGATCGTATGTGATCGTGTGCATCACAATTCTGACAATAATAGCCTGTATGAAAAAAGATAAATGCACACGCTTTCGTCATGAGTTGCCGACTGTCTACAAGAATGTATAAATTATCGCCTGCGTCTTCATGTCTATAAATCTTTACCTTGGGTGAACATTGTGTAAGAACGGTTACCATATGATTTTGTTCTATGAACAGGTTGACAGTAGGAACCAAGTGAAGCTCACCATCAAGAACAAGGGCTGGAGCTGCTGAGGTACTGAATACTGACAAGGGCGGTTGTGTGACACGAAATCCAGCGACAGTCTCCCAGGACACGCTCCGCCATTAACCAACAGGACGGACAGGACACACATCACCACTACCCGACAGGACGGACAGGACAAACATCACTCCTACCCCACAGGACAGACAGGCAACAAATTAAGTGATTTGAACTTATCAATCATCCCGTAATTTAACGTTAAGACTGCGGCAATCTTTTCTCTCTCGTGCATGTTATGTGGTCCTAGAATTCTAGATTACACACATTTGATCTGGTATTCTAGCATTCTGGCCTTCTGGCGTGAATTCTCTATAACTGCTACAACTGTGTCTACAGGGTTTATATTTATATAGGATCGTCATGAGGTGAATTTTCTATGTCTCCTACATTTATGTCTGTAAAACTTGTATTGGTGTAGGATTGTCATGAGGTGAATTCTCTGTCTTCTATATCTTATGTCCCTAGGACTTGTATTGGTGTAGGATCGTCATGAGGTGAATTCTCTGTCTTCTATATTTATGTCTGTAGGACTTGTATTGGTGTAGGATCGTCGTGAGGTGAATTCTCTGTTTTCTATATCTACGTCTGTAGGACTTGTTTTGGTGTAGGATCGTCATGAGGTGAATTCATAAGCAGTTCCATGGCTAGTATAGAGTCCCGACCCATGATCTTGAAGTCTGATGTTTATACCTTCGTTGACTATGCATCACCAAAGCATTATGCGCCGGCAGTTAAACTGCAGTGTGCGTTTCTTCTGAAGATGTGTGTGTATCCGAGACGTGAGAACCTACCTCTCAAAGTGTGATCTGTGCTGTGATAGTTCCTTTTCCTGTAGAGACTGTTATAGTCGTGCACACCATCTCACACTCCATAGGAACACGAGATATCAACATCAACACACACCACCCGGCACCCATATTCTGTTACTGCCCACGCCTATTTTGAAGGCACATGCTGATGATGAGTTATTGCAGACACTTGTTCAGAGCCTCGCTGTGTTATGTAGATCGCTACTGTGCTGAGAACCTCCTCCTTATGTGCTTTAAGAGGAGAGACTGTGCCACTTAAGATATACCCGTGTGACATTAAAAGTGAATGAAGCTTTACCAAAACCAGTACAATCTCCTCTCTGCTTTACTTCTATATTTCATCACAAGCAGGTTTACTTTTACTTTGGCAAACCAATTTTTGATCATTGATAAGAAATTATCCTCGTCTAATAAACGTTATATGTCAGATGTCACAAATGTTGGCAACGTTTTGGTTTGTGGTTGCACTATACTACATCAATATTGTCCGTGCGTGACGTGTGGTTACCTGTTGTTTGTCCATCAAGAATGATGATGATCATTCATTTCATCCAGTGGGGTTGAAAGTATGGAGCCGTGAGTTCTAAAATGGCTGATAAGGCCTATTTTGGCTCGAAATGTTCTTTGACAATGTGGGCAACGAATGCTTGACGTTCCAGGATGAGGATCTCCTGTAGTAGTTTTTCTGTCCAGCCTTTTCTTTACAGCTCTTGCAGTCCTGGCTGCTTTACAAGTGACTGTACCCTTGCGTAATGATGTACGCCACGAATTACGGTCTTTAGCAGCAGTCTCCCAGGTGTCAAGATAAATTTCAAAAGCTTTCAGTGAGATTTTCAGAGTGTCTTTGAAGCGTGCGTTTCCTCTGGCCGCCTTGGGAGCGTTTACTACAACGCAGCTCGCAGTAAAAAATTGTTTAGGGAGCCTGTGATCTGACATACGAGCCAAGTGACCAGCCCAGCTAATCTGATTCTTCATTAGTAGAGTGTGGATACTGGGCATGGACGCTTTTTCTAGAACTTCAGTTTCAGGGAATTTGTCTTGCCATTTAATCTTCAATAGCTTCCTAAGGCAGACTGTGTGGAAGTGGTTTAATTTCCTAGCATGTCGCTGATAAACAGTCCATGTTTCACAAGCATATAGCAGTATGGATAATACAACTGCTTTATAGACTTTCAGCTTTGTTTGCAGGCTTATTCCATTTCTGTCCCATACATTCTTGTACAGTCTGCCAAAGGCCGCGCTGGCCTTGGAGATTCTTGCATTCACTTCGTCATCAGTTGTGGCAGCGTGTGACACAGTGCTGCAAGATAGGTGAATTTGTCCACAACACTTAGTCTATGACCGTTCACCTTGATATTCGGCACGGTGTGATTATTCCCTGGAGCTGACTGGTACATAACTACAGTCTTCTCCAAGTTGATATTGAGCCCAAAGTTGGCACAGGACATATGAGAAAGCTGAAACATTATGTTGCATGTCTGACTCTGAGTTGGCATATATAGAGCAATCATCAGCAAACAGCAGTTCTCTGACGGTGTCGCTGTTAGTTTTGGTTTTAGCTTTCAGCCTTCTGAGATTGAACAACTTTCCATAATGGTTACCTACTGAATTTTGATGTAACGTACATTTGTTGGGCTAGAGCCACCGCAGGAGGTAGGCGGCGGTTCGTGGATGAACCATCCGGCCTGGTATAATGAAGTCCAGCGCAAGCTTCTGAAGGAGAAGGCGGCGGTTCGCTGGAAGATCCGACTGGCCTTGTATATTTGTTAGGACAGCCACTTGGTGCTGGTCTCCGTGGCTAAGGGCTTGCGGACGCGATTTGTGAGTCAATTTACCCGCGTTTGAAACACAGCTACGACCGATTTGGCAGCAAACCGCGTTCCGCTGGCTATTAACGTATTGGTAAGGGAGCCGGTCGTTCAGAAAGTAATGGCAAACTACTGAACGTAAACTTGTCAAGACATCAACAACAGCAGTAAAATGCTGGTGTTGGCAGCGATGTCCTGTAGATAGGATATGCACACACACACACAAACGCCGCTTGGTATCCGCTACATGTGGGATTGTGTAGGGATTCAGAGGAATGATAGTCCAGAAAAGAGGCACCTGCAAGTTTGTGGCTGCGAGATTACAAAGATACCCGTAAACGTTCCAAGGCTAATTGAGGATTATTGCGTGCTATGGAAGGTTGAAGTAACCGTCATTATCATGAGGTGCTTGAATATTAATAAATCGCTACGATTGTATAGTTTAATAACAGAGACGGACTTTATCACTCATTTGATGGCTCACGTATGTTAAATAAATGTCTTATTTTGAAGCTTTGACGGTGGATTGTTTCGTGACTGATGTGTTGAATGTTATCGTTGGTCACTTTAAGTTGAAGATCTTTCATGTTTACTTATTGGGCGTGGTATATGTTTGTTATAGATCCTATATAATATGTTTATACACTTGGTCGTGACAGACACCAAACTACAATGACTTACTTCCCTTTGAATTCTTAAGTGAAGATGACGCTAAAACCATCAAACAAAGGCAGGTGTAGTCTGAAATAACTTCCATTGTTTTAATGTCAGGTTTTTCCAAATTGTCTTTGGTGACTAACAAATACGATATGTGTCTGAATTAGCTTCGCTAATACCAGGTTTTCCCATGCTCCGTTTGGTGACTAATTTCTTTCTTGTGACATGACAAGAGATGATAGACGAAATGTCACAAAGAGATGACAGACGACGTTTCACGAAGAAATGACAGACGAAATGTTAGAGAGACAACACAGACTCACATTAACTCGTTCCATAATACATATCCCGTTATAAGTAAAGCTGGGACTACAGATACTTAAATTGTGACGATTTATTCTATAATAAGCCACTTACTCTATATTTATTGAACAAGAAGAAGAAAAGAACGAAGATGAGAGATGGATGAGAATGACGAAAATTAGCATAAGAAGAAGAATAAGAAGAAACGAAGGTGACAACAAAGATGATAAGGGTGATTTATCTTAGATATGTTCATTGTGTTTCATCTGGTCGAAATCAAGAAAGGACCAGAAGCCTTGTGCGCTTCATCCTCATCTTAAATAGCCAGCGAAGATTCTCATGCCCCCGTGCCCCCCCCCCCCCCCCTTTTCACCATATTTTCAGAACGTCATTCCACCCCCCCCCCCGCCCCCCCCATTTCGTATTTCCGACCCCCCCCCCCCCCCCCCTTTTTTTTTTACACAGTTTACATAATAATGGAAGCTAAATTTAATAGCACATACTAAAACAAGACTAGACGTCGACATAAAACGTGATTTGTGGGTCTACTTACTGTATAAAATGAATTTTAGAAGGATGAGACGTACAGAACCGTAAAGTATGAAGAGAAAAACAATATCAAGTAATCGGTTCTTGTATTATCGCGATTTTGAAATAATCTTAATTCCCCCCCCCCCCCAGAAACCCTAAAATTCCCCCGGGGGGGGGGGGAATTTCCCCACCGGTTGAGAACCACTGGTCTAACAGATCCTCTGGTCCCTCCCTGCTGCTCCATTATCTCCAGTCTGCGAGTGTGTATCTATTCTTCCACTCTATACATATGATTCAAAAGAGCCCAGACCACATCTGCTCTACCGTGCACCGTTACACGTCTAACGGTGCAGACCCAGCCAATCAGCCCGCCTGTTCGTTTCCCACCACACCAGCAGATTCCCCCTCACACTCCCCCTTCCCACTATCGTTGATAGTTCTGTGGTCCACCGATAAATAACATAAGCAAATATAGGCATTTCTGCAAACGTGAACGGATGGTGGGGTAGCATTTTAGCGGTTAGAGACTGCTTAATATCCCCCAAACAAAACTATTGTTTGGTTGTCCAGCACGACAAGCCAGTCAGTATCAGTCTGCCCTTCCTTCAAGATGTTGATACAGCGCGCACAGTTGAATACCAAATATGTACACTGAGGATGTGGAAAATGATTGCTCTGCGTCTAAGAGCTTTATTGTCACTTGCTATCAATAGTAATGTCACGGATGTCATATTTTCACATTACTGTAGATAGATAATAGACAGGTAAGCGGACAAGGAGACAGACAGATACACACGGGCCCGCGCACACCACACACGCACACACATACACACACATACACACACACATACACATGCACACAGACAGACAATCAGTCAGATTGTTAGACAGACATATAGACAGATACACGGAATATATACAGATATACAGATAGATAGATATATAGACAGATAGACAGACATAGATGGATAGGTAGACTGGTTGGATGCACGAGTGGGTGGTCCCCATTTTAGGCTGCGTCGATCTGGGAACCCACGTCAATATCCATACAATTCCCGCCTCGGTGGGGGTTGGAACACAAGATCACCGTGCCTACAGACAAGCGTCCTGGCCACTGCGCTAACGCAGTCCACTAGACATAATGGTGTGCCTTGCCTGATCGAGATGACCTGATCATTCGGACCTACATCGGTTGACGGATGTCAGTAGCAGCGATCGGGCAGACTTTGAGCTGTAGCCTACAATGGGTGATGTTGTGATATTCTAGTATGATAAGTTGGTCGTCTAGCATAGGCCACGTGGTCAAGTGGTTACACACCTGCATCACATGCCAGTGACTCGGAGTTCGATCCCGGGTCCAGTCAGGGATATGCACTATTGATGAGCTCAAACGAGAGCGAAACTCGAGTCTAGTGCTTCCATTCCAACGTGGACAAGGCCCAAGGTTCATATCGGAATACGATCAGCGTTGCCAGTAGTGGGTTGTGCTTCTGCTTCTTCTTCTTCTTCTCCTTTCGTTCGCTTGAAATATGTCTATAACTGCAATGTTGTTTCTTGTATAAATTTAACTGTCTTTTTTAGTTCACTTAGCGGTCCATAGAGGTGGGCTGTGCTCAATCGTCACACCTCAAATCCCGAAACAACCATATAAATAAATATTGATACACAGTGGAAAAACAACATACGTTACTTGTTCTAAAATAGTATTGATCACCGTTAATGAGGTATGGAAATAACATAAGACATGCAGGTATCAACAACAACAAAAAGTCCTGTAAACATAATGGTAGACTGCTAGGAAGGAAAGCAATGTCAAACTACCTTCTTTACAGATGCCAAGAAAATCATGTTGTGTGGACTCATCGATAATCAGAAATGAAGATCGTAAACTGATTAGAGTCATTAGACGTAGACAGTCACAATTTTTTGGGCATGTTATGAGAAGAAATGATTTGGAGAACTTGGTGACAACTGGTAAGATCGACGGGAACAGACCAAGGGGAAGACCTAGAAACAAGTACCTGGATGGCTTGGCCTTGTGGCATGGTCGAGACAGAAACACCGAGCTGATCCACGATTCTGGTGATCGAGTGAGATGGCAGAACATGACCGCCCACGCTTACCTGCACGGCACATGATGGATGGATGGAGACTGTGAAAAACCGCATAAATTAATCGTTCTAAAATATTAGAGAACACTGACAATAACAAACACATGCAGTTACCAAAAACAGCCCACTAGACATAATGGGGCTCAGTAAAAAACAATATACGTTAATCGTTCTAACATGTTAGCGAACACCCACAAGCTAGGAGCAACAAACGCAGTTACCAAAACCAGTCCACTAAACCTAATGGAACACTGTGGAAAACAACATACATTAATCATTCTAAAATGTTAGAAAACACCCACACATAGCTTCACCTATAAAGCAAACCCTCCAACTTTAATGAGTACAGTTTTGTGTTAGATGAAAAGTGTTTATTCGTGTAACTGGGCATCGCCCTACCAACCAACTCCATCGCCGTCCGTGTTGTGTTTACTTCAAAGTCCTGAGTGTCGTAAATTTGTATACCGCCAGTGGTTCTCTTCTTTGTTCTTCTTCGTTGTACTGGCTTCATCTTTCCTTGGTGTGTCTTGTCTCTTGCAGTTTTAAATTGGTTTGACTTTACTTGTTTTATCATTTACTTTCTGGCGTTGTGTTGTCGTGTCTTTCAATTGTCTTGTATAATTGTGTTGTGTCATGTTTTGTCTTGTATTGCATTCTCCTGTCATGTTCTGTCTTATCGTCGAGTGTTGTGCCTTGTTTTGCCTCGTTTTGTCGTCTCTTGTCTTGTCTTGTGTCTTTTGACTTGCTGTGTCTTGTCTTTCTCTGTCTTGTCTGGTTTAGTTTTGCTCTATATTGTCTTGTCTAGTCTTGCGCTGCAGTTTCTTGCCTTGACTTTTTCTGTCTTGTTTTGTCTTGTTATCTTGTCTAGTCTTCCTCAATATTGTCTAGTCTTGTTCTGTCTTGTCTAGTCTTGTTCTGTTTTGTCTTTTCTAATCTAATTTCGTTCTGTCTTGTCTTGTCTTTTTGTATCTTGTCTTATTATATTTATCTCGTATCTTGTCTTGTCTTGTGTCTTGTCTTGTGTCTTGTCTTGTGTCTTGTCTTGTGTCATGAAACGTCTTGTCATGTGTGTTTTCTTCTTCTTCTTCTTCTTCTTCTTCTTCTTCTTCTTCTTCTTCTTCTTCTTCTTCTTCTTCTTCTTCTTCTTCTTCTTCTTCTTCTTCTTCTTTCCATTGTTATCGCCCATGCCATGTGCCTTTGGCGATCCTGTCTGACCACAGCTTTCTGTTTCGTGTACTGTCAATCATTTCTTATACAGATGTTCCCCCATGCCATGATGCCAAACTGCCCATCATTATATCTCTCCTCTCTCTCTCTCTCTCTCTCTCTCTCTCTCTCTCTCTCTCTCTCTCTCTCTCTCCCCTCCCCTGCCTCCCTTCCAACGTTGTATCAAGTAGTATCCAAAGGATGTGTATGTCTAGTACTGATGCTAGTGTCTACGAAGCATCAAACTCATCTTTGTGAGTTAACTTCTTTCAAAATACCTCCATGGCGCATTTCATAACGCAATAAATTAACAATCGAGTTATTACACGTGTCGTGACAACCGGAAAGATATGTGGAAAGAAAGATAGAAGAAGACAGCGTGAGAAGATTCTGTTCTTATTTGCCTGCCATCCCACAGAACTGTGTGACTTACTTATTGACTCGCCCTCGTAACTTTTTTCTACCCAACTATGCACCTCTTTACTGGAAATCGCTAGGGACTAAGTCCACTGAAAACCCACTTGGTGGGAGACATTTCGCGAATGACGCCGAAGTTGAATGTGAGGTGAAAACGTGGTTTAGAAAACAGAGTACGCAGTTCTATGCAGCCGGTTTGTGAGAACTGATAAAACTATGGGATAAGTTCATCAATGTTGGTGGAAATTATGTTGAGAAATAAAAAAGTGTGTATAAAAATAAACTGGTTTCAAGTTGTTATCACATTTAGTTATTTTTCTACAGCCATTTGTGACTTACGTATTAACTTACCCTCGTACACACGACCTCACATACACACATACGTATTCCCACTGGACCGGGAACACAATCGACGTCATATTGCCCACATCACCCCTGGAACGCCGGTTGGTCTATTAACATATGGACATTGCACCATATATCCTTAAGACGTGTAACAGACCCCTCACAATCATCATGTGCCGTGCCGAAAAGCGTGGGCGGTCATGAATCGCCGTCTCACGCGATCACCAGAGTCGTGGATCAGCTCAGTGTCCTTGTCTCGACCACACCACGTGGCCAAGCCATCTAGGTATTTACTTCTCTGCCTGCCCTTGTTCTCTTCCCCCTCGATCTTGCCAGTTGTCACCAAGTTCTCCAAATTATTTCTTCTCATAACGTGTTCAAAAATTGTGTCTGTTTAACACTTTAGGCAGCCCAATATGGACAGTCTAACTTTTTTTAAAAGAGGCTAAGACAGACAAGCAAATACTAGACAGGGATAGTCGTCGTGTTTGTCACATTACGAAACAAAGAGAAAATGTAACAAGTTGCAACTCGAAAGTTTCTGGTAAATACAGAAGAAGAAAGGCAACGAGGAAAGATTCTTGAGAGCATTTTGTTCATGGTACAGCGAGTCTCGGTGTGGAAATGAATTCACCGCCAGCCTCGTCCTCCAAAGGTCGTGAGTTCAACTCCCAGCTACGTTATTCGGCTCGCAAGTGGAATTTTCTCGGAGACACCTGAGGATCGTCGTTGAGCTAAGGAGTTCGTGCTGTGTGTGATGCTTCCGGCAGGACGCCCTGCGGAAAGAGACTCAGCCATATGGAATAAAACCCGGTGCAATGAAGTTGATCCTGTTTTAAAACGTGTTCTCAAGGCACTAACAAGTGCCAGCACACCAGCTGATACATGCTGTTGGAGATAGCAAGATGTGGGGAAACTTGATCGCCCACGCCAATCGGCAAGGCACTAGATGATTATGATAATATTAAATCGTACCTAAATTCTAAAACATCCCTGTGTCTGCTTGCGGCGACTATCCTACTTTTGCGTTTCACTGTCACGTAGATGTAGAACTACCACGCAGTTAGAGAACCATCGCGTAGTTAAGACAACCATTCATAATTGGAGAACCACTTGTAATCTGAGAACCACCTCGTTGGTAAAGACCCATCACGTAATTTGAGAACCATAACTGGAAAACCATCACGTAACTGGAGACATATCACCGTTGAACCATCACTGGTGAGCCAACACGTAGTTGGAGAACCACTTATAATTTTTTTTTAAAGTCGACGGCTTCGATTTCATTGCACCGGGTTTTTATCCCGTATGGCTCAGTCACTTTCCTCAGCGCAGAAAGCATCGCACAAAGCACGAACTACGTAGCTCCAGCGACGACCTTCAGGAGTATCCGAAAAAATTCACTCGTCACCCGAAGGGCGCGGCCCGGAATCGAACCCACAACCTTCTGAGCCCGAGTTGGACGGCTTGACCACTTCGCCACGGAGATTCCCACCACTTGAAATAAGAGAACCATCAAGTAGTGAAGAATCATAAAATACTGGAGAACCGTTACTTGGTTGGAGAATCATCAAGTACTGAAGAATCATAAAATAGTGGAGAACCGTTACTTAGTTGGAGAACCATCAAGTAGTGAAGAATCATAAAATAGTGGAGAACCATTACTTGGTTTGAGAACCATCAAGTAGTTGGAGACAAATCACTAGACCTAGTTGGTGACCCATCACGTAGTTAGAGACCCATCACGTAGTTAAATACCCATCGCTAGACAACCATCTCAAGTTGGAGACCCATCATTGGAGAACCATAATGTAATTACATAGTTGAAGAACCGCCACGTAGTTGGACACCATCATCATCATCAAGTGCCCTGCCGGCTGGGGTAGGCTTTCATGGCTCTCCATAGATCTCCGTCTTTGGTTTTCTGGATCAACTCTGCTGCTGATATTCCTCCATGCCACCGTCTCAATCCATCCAGCATCACTTCTCTTGGTCTACCTCTGCCTCTCTTCCCCTCGATCTTTCCAGTTGTTACGATGTTCTCCAATGCCTCTCTTCTCATCACATGACCGAGGAAAGCTGTTTGTCTCTGTTCTTATTGTTGTATATAATGTTCTAGTTTCATTAGCCTGTTTCAGGCAGTCGTCGTTAGTTACTCTGGCAGTCCAAGGAATTCGCAACATTCGTCTCAGGAACCACATCTCTGTTGCTTCTAATTTCTTCTTAATTTGTTCATTTACATTCCAAGATTCACTGCCATACAGCAAAACTGGTTCTACATAGCATTTCAGCACTCTCTTTCTTACATTCAGTGACAGTGACTTATTGCATAAGATACTCTTCATTTTCTGAAATGCAGCTTTTGAATGCCCTATTCTGCTCCTAATCTCTGTTGTACATCTTCCATCTGATGTTATAAATGCCCCTAGGTATCTAAAATTATCAACTTGGTTAAGGATTTTCCCTTCTATTTCTATGTCACATTTTGGTGTCACCATTTTCTTTGATATTACCATTGTTGCTGTTTTTTTGATATTCAAGTTGAGTCCTTTCCTTGCACTCTCTGTTACTACAACGTCTAATAATTGTTGTAGGTCTGTTGAATTATCCGCCACCAATACTGTGTCATCTGCATAGCGTATATTATTTATATTATAACCTCCAACTAGTATTCCTGGCATCTCTTTGATCTCTCTCATTATTACTTCGCTATACAGGGAGAAAAGATCTGGTGACAAGACACACCCTTGTCGTACTCCTAGCTTTATCTGTTCGTAACTACCCTCTTTATTTCCCATTTTAATTGGGACACCGTTCACGGAAAATCCACCACGTAGTTAAAGAACCGTTCTTGTAAAATAATCATGTGGCTGAAAAACCGCCACGTGTCTGGGGACCCATCACTGGAGAACAGCCACGTAGCTGGAGAACCGTCATGTAGGCTAGCGGTTTGACTTTAATTAGCCCGGCTGCGATAATTGACGTAAATAAGTTAAGTGAGATTTGACGTCAAGGGAAGTAATCAGAACAGAAATGGAGCGACCTGAATGTGACGCGGCACGTTCAGGCCCGAATGGCTCCTTTAGGACAACAGCCTAGCAGTGTTATTGATCCAGATCGAAGCAGAGACTGGTGCAGACGATCCGGTTTGTGTGAGTTTTAAAATTAACCTTTGCTACACCCGGGGTAAATAGACAGCTTGTGATGTGTCGCTGAGCTTCATGCTTGTGCTCATCTTCTTGCCCACTGTTGACGACAACTTAACAGATTCATTGCGAAGGAAAAAGTGGGCTCAGATCAAACAAAAAGGGATGGCAGAAATGGAAAGTAAGGGCATGTCATAGTTATGACTTAAAGTTGTTAATATGGTAGCAAAAATGCTGTGTTATAACGTAATGACAACATTTCGGTGATATAAGCCCACGGTACGCACGGGAAACCAGCTAATCATCTCATGGCACTTAATAAGTTAATCATACACGGAAGTGTAAATCGTCAAGGAAGCTTTGGGCTCTGTGAAATGAACAGAGAAATGAACAGAGAAATGAACAGAGAAATGAAAAGAGAAATGAAGAGAGAAATGAACAGTGAAATGAACAGAGAAATGAACTTTTAGGCTTTCATCAGCATTCAAAGAAGTAAAGGAAACAATCCGAGATCAGAGGACATTTCTGACAATATTAATTTTTTAATTAATTAGTTTTAATCTATAGGCACACAAGGATTCGAAACCGTTTCCTTGAAATGCACCAGTACCTCGCTGAAGGAACAAGTGTACCCTGAAGCACGACCAGCCAGAAATCCCTAATTGAAGACGGCATCGCTAGATAGGTCTATTAAACACGTGAAATCATTAAAAGTTTGATATGGACAGATTTCACAACCAATAATTATTATGGTAGTTTTATTCCATCTATGCAGGCTATCTTAAAACCTTGGTGGGCAACTGGTCTAGAATGGAAGCTCCGACAAGTTGATAGTTATAGTATTGCTTTGCTGATCCGTCAGCTTCTGCAGCTTGCCTTGTTCCAGATATATTGGTGTCACCTTTCTTCTGGAGTAAACTAGACAGGCCGAAAGAGAGATCACGTGGCATGAGCAACATGTTGTCTCTTCAATTCAGTCCAGGCTTTGTACTTTCGATTTCTGAGATCCATAGTGCTATAACAGCAGCATTTCAGAAAATTAAAAATATCGCGTGCAATAAGACACTGTCACTGAATGTCAAAACACCGAAAAGAGCAGGCCAATAAGACGCTGCCTAGGCAAAGTGTTCAAATTTGAAACGTTACTCACAAAGAGAAATAGCATGTGTGATTCTGCTACATACACATGTGTATCCTCGCCCGGTGCAACGGAGTTTGGGGCACTGTGACATAATGTCCCCAGTTTGCACCAGCTTGCAGACGATTATAAATATCTTTTCCTAGAAAGAATAATTTCATGTGTGGGGGACTGGCGGTTGCCTTATATGGTAATGCTTAGCGCACATATCATTGTTCAGATAGAGGCAAGGAATGTGCCAGTAGCTGGAAATAGCATAGAATAGTTTGGTAAAACTCCCAGGCGGGACCAGAGATAGTCACTTGAGTCTGGGCCAGCCACCAATTAGGATGTGATTCGTTCCGGGAGCGGGTATAGGCCCCATTGGGGGGGGGGGGCATTTTTGCCTCTATGTTGCATTGGTGAGCATACATCTGTTTTTTTTTTTTTTGAATGATAAGATTTGTGTTAGAAAGTTAATACAATCTTTGTTTGATATGAGAAGTATCCTACATTTCATGTATGTATTTTGGCGGACTTTGCTACGGCACCGTTACTTCTGTAAGAAAGCCAGCCTGAGATTTGAACGTCTATACCACTGTTCTATATATTCCTATGCTTACAATTCTTATCCAGTTCTAATCATGCTATGATTTCGGCTTCATCTTCTTTTGAAGAGCTTGATGTCTCTGTAAATTCTATACCGTGTCTGCAGAGTTCAATCTATCTTCACTTTTGGTTCACTCTCAATTAGGGAAGAACCTATCTTTACCGGACTTTTGGTAAAGTATTCAGGTGTTACATAATGCCTTTGTTAAAGATTCAGATATTGTACGCATATATATCTTGTGTGTGTGAATCTTTACTTTATCTGTGTACAGAATATGCCGGGGACGGAACATATATTTTGTGTGTATGACAGCCTGGGGACACAGTTAGATAAGACACCCCATTGCTTTTGTCGGATTGGTGAATCATGTATGTCGTGGCTCAATCATATTTAGGAGAACGGCTCACCTACCTACATACTCATTTTTACCTGCCGTAAATCGTGCAGTGTGCTTGCCACAATAACAAGACATTGGAGCCAATATTTCCACAACTTCGACTTTAGTCACACACCACACCCCCCCCCCCTCCCTCGGGCATGTTCTGTAACAGAGTGTTGTACTCCCATATAGAGAGGAGTGTTTGTATGTGGGAGAATATATCTCCATTTGGTATCTGTGAGGTCCTGTTCGTTGTATAGGTAGAAGCGTGAGGTTGGTAGAGTGTTCAGATTACCGCCCCACTTTCTCGCCAAATAAACGCATACGTTACAGGCGCACAGGGGATACCACTTCAGGATATGGGGATTGTCCTCTACCTATATGTTCTGTTGTTGTCTCTGTGAGTCTTATGAACCTGCGTAATACGCTAGTATATTCATAGTTTGTCATTTTGATTCGCAGACAATTGAGGCAGGCGGGGGACATCTTAGAGTCTACAACATCTTGGCTGGATCTTAGCTGGATCTTAGCTGGATCTTAGAGTCTACAACATCTTGGCTGATTTTAGCTGAATCGACGTATAGACCACTTTGGCTGTACACATTTGGCCGATACTTTTGGACGAGAAGTCTGTTATGAGGGTTACTGGTCTAGCCCACAAGTCACCCAGTGCTGCCAAACAGCCACATTTTTTCCTAGAAAACCAGAGGGGAAGTAATCCCCTATTATTCTTCTGGCAACTGGGAGAAACTCCAGACGGAGTTATCTCCTTTTTTTGGGTTTGACATTCTAGTGACATGTATTGAAAAGCTTCTCCCCTCTGCTGTGTGTCCACCGTGACGAGGTAGAGGGGCTTGTGCGTCCCAATGACCCCAAGAGCTATGCCGACGGTAGCACAGCTACTGGTAGGGCCACCCATGTTGGACAGGTCAAGGGAGAGGGACCAGACGAAGAGACACACAAACCTGCTGCCTTGTAGGTAGACTGGGGACAGTCAAAGGCTAGGGAAAGCACCCCAAATACATGCTTGTCGAAATCGGATGTACTGAGCCACAGGCTTGACAAAGCAGTGCAACGTGAAACCTGCTGCCTTGTAGGTAGACTGGGGACAGTCAAAGGCTAGGGAAAGCATCCCGAATAAATGCTTGTCGAAATCGGATGTACTGAGCCACAGGCTTGACAAAGCAGTGCAAGGTAACTTAATTCATGATGTCACAAATCAAAATTAATCGATATGGTGCTAATCCCGTGAAGTCCCATCAGGCGGTGATAGTGCCGGGCCCCCTGCCTCGAGGGGGTCCACCCATGACTACTGGTGGTCACCTTCCCCTGTGCTGTGGAGTCAAGGCACAGAGGAGTAGGTTAAGAGCTATTGACCAAATACCCCGGACACTCAACATACTACAGTGGAATGCCGAAGGAGTTTACAAGAAGAAAGACTCCCTAACACAGCGTCTTCCATAAAGATAGAATAGATGTGGCATGCATTCAAGAGACACACCTCAACGCCAATCACAAATTCTCAGTCAGAGGATATCAGGCCACACGTTTCGACCGCGAAGGACACAAAGGAGGAGTTCTAATACTTACACGAAATACAATACCTTGCAGCGAAGTATCTGTGATCTCTGACAACCAAACGGAAATTATAGGTGTTGATATAATGATAAAGGACGTGAAAATAAGAATCTACAATCTGTATAGCCCAGCAGATAAGGACCTTACACTCTCAAACATGAAAATAACTGACACAAACTGCATTATTGTCGGAGACTTTAATAGCCGTTCAGAAAGATGGGGATACTCAGATACTGACAAAAGAGGAGATGAATTGGAGGACTGGGAAATAGACTCAAATCTCCATCTACTCAACAAAGCGGATGACACACCGAGCTTCTACTCCAGAAGATGGCTTACCACTTCTACTCCAGACTTAGCTTTCTGCACAGGAGACATCCTCCACAAAATCGATCGCCATGTGCTGGACCAATTAGCAGGTAGTGACCACAGACCAATCAAGCTTGTAATGAATATGGAGTATGTTCCACAGGAGCAAAAGCCCTTGCCCCGCTGGAATTACAAACGAGCAGATTGGGACAGATTTGCCATACTACCAAACAAATATTGTGAAAACATAAATACACGATATGGCAACATAAAGCAAATGGTGGAAAGTCTAAACAGAGCGATAATACAGGCAGCCACTGAGTCCATTCCAAGAGGAGCGAGGAAAAATTACAAACCATACTGGACTGAAGAACTACAAAGTTTGGAGGACAAAGTTGAAGATGCCAGGAAGACAGCAGAGAGAGAACAAACAATTGAAGCAAACATCTCTCTCAAAGCCATCTCAGCAAAATATAAAAGAACAGTAAATCAAACAACAAGAGATTGTTGGAGGGAAAAAACAGAAAACCTGAATTTTGACAGGGATGGAAACAAACTATGGAAACTAGTGAAAGCCATGAACAATGAAGGACCTAGAAACAAACAAATAACAATTAAACAAGGAAATGCCTTGCTTACAGGCAAAAAGGCTGCAAATGCACTAATGGAACACTATGCAAATGCAAACCACATTGATATTACAACCGAACAGAAGAAAGCAATCAAAGACAAACAGATACATCATAGAACTACAGAGACAGCAGCAGAATATATGATGGCAAATCTAACAATGGAAGAAATGGAACAGGCAATGAATACCCTAAAAAAGAAGAAATCACCAGGAAAGGATGGAATCACAAATGAAATGCTAATAGGACTAGGCACCAAGGCAAAGAAGAAACTACTAGCAGTCCTAAATAACAGCTGGAAGAGAGGAATAGTCCCACAGGCATGGAAGGAAGCTATACTAATACCAGTCCCAAAGAAGGGAAAAGACCTGGAAGAACCAAATGGCTATCGACCTATCAGTCTACTTAGCTGTGTAGGAAAATTAATGGAACGCATTATCAATGGCAGGCTAACATGGCATCTGGAAGAAAACAAACTCTTAACACCACACCAAGCAGGATTCAGAAAATACAGATCCACTGAAGATCAAATAACCTATATAGCTCAGGAAATAGAGGATGCCTTCCAAGAGAAAAAGCACACACTAGCAGTCTGGATAGATTTAGAAAAAGCATTTGATAAAGTATGGAAGGAAGGACTGAAAGTAAAACTGCAAAACATGCATGTTTGTGGAAAAATGTATAAATGGATCAGCCACTACCTTGAGAACAGAACTGCCAGGACAAAAGTACAAGGACAAACAAGCAAAATGATGCTGCTGGAGCAAGGTGTCCCCCAAGGAGGAGTTCTTTCACCAACATTATTCCTAGCATATATAAATGACATCACAGAAAATTTTCCAGCCAGAGTACACACATCCTCCTTTGCAGATGACCTAGCCATATGGACATCTGAAGAATATATTAGTACAGCTAACAGAATACAGCAAGCCTTATTAGCGCTAGAGGACTGGTCAAAATCATGGCTAGTGAAGATAAGTGAGGAGAAAACAACATGCACAGTGTTCTCCCTCTCAAATAAAACTCAGCAACCTAAGCTGGTATTGAATGGAAAAATATTGCGCCATGAAGAAAATCCAAACTATCTAGGAGTCACCTTTGATCGTCGCCTGACATGGAAGACACAGGTTGAGAAAAATCGAACAAGAGCAAGGCAGAGAATGGCAATCATGAAAAAGCTTGCTGGTACAACGTGGGGAGCAGATGAGAAAGTTCTCAAGAAGTTATATACTGGACGGGTGAGGCCAGTACTGGAATATGGCATTGCAGCTTGGGCAACAGCAGCTAAGTCAAACTTTAACAAAATAAGTAGAGTCCAAAACCAAGGAATGCGAATCATAACTGGAAGCCTGAAGACAACGCCTATTAATGAACTAGAAAAGATCACTTGTTTACAACCAATGCAGGATAGAAGAGATAGCAGAGCCCAGCAACAAGCAGAAAAATTTAGAAGATTGACAGACCACCCTATGTACAACAGATTTAATGGTTTTGGAAAGGGAAGACTGAAGCGTAGCAACTTTGTAGAAACTGCAAAACGAAGGATTAGGGCAGATCCTATACTTAACATATCAACAGTCAAGCCCATACACAATGCACACAACTTCCCAGCTTGGAGACAGCAGCAACTGCCTGAGATGATAGAAAACATTCCTGGTATTGAGAAAAAGAACACTCAGCATGAAACCGAAAGAAGAGAAATAACCCTAAACTACATAAAAGAACATTACCCAAGCGGGAATTGGACCCATGCATATACAGATGGATCAGCCAAAAATTCAATAGAGAATGGAGGAGGAGGAATTCTCCTAAATTTAAAAAATGGAGTGAAAAAAACACATTCAATGGCAACTGGAAAATTTTCAAGTAACTTCAAAGCGGAGGTAGAGGCTTTGAAAACTGCAGCAGAAATGCTCCTGATGGAGGAAAATAAAGAGAAGGAAATAGCTATCTTCACAGATGCAAAGTCAGCTGTCTCAATACTCAAGAGCAATAACAGCACAGAACTAACTGACCTAAGAGCAGCACTCCATGGTCTATGCCAGAAATCCAAAAAACTTGTATTACAGTGGATCCCATCACATTGCAGTATACCTGGAAACGAAGAGGCTGACAGACTGGCAAAAGAGGGCGGACGACTACCACAGCCTGACATAGACATAACCTATAATGAGGCAAAGAGGTTGATAAAAAGCACCTATAGAACCAAATGGGAATCTGAGCATCCAGGCCATCAGAAGGATGATGCATATTACAAACTCGACCGAAGAGAACAAGTAGCAATCTTCAGACTCCGCACAGGACATAACAGGCTGAAATACCACTTGTTCAATAAACTAAAGATAGGAGATACTGATGAATGTAATTGTAGAACTGGAAAAATGACAGCAAAACATTTGCTGCAGGATTGCCCAACGTATGCAGAACAGAGAAAGATATTTTGGCCCACACCTGCTTCATTTGAGGACAAGCTCTATGGAGATATCAACAAGCTCAAGTTGACCGCAGCTTACTTTAACTACATACAGGTTGACATTTAAAGGTGCATGAAGACCCAGAGGCATGAAATGGAATATTGCTTGGATAGCAAATCCATTATGTGGAAAGTCCAAATCGAAAGCTCGCTGTGTGGGCTTCATAAAAGGTGGAAAAGTGTCCTAGTGGCACGAAATGGAATATTGCTTGGATAGCAAATCCATTACGTGGAAAGTCCGAATCAAAAGCCCATTGTGTGGGCTTCATAAAAGGTGGAAAAGTGTCCTAGTGGCATGAAATGGAATATTGCTTGAATAGCAAATCCATTACGTGGAAAGTCCGAATCGAAAGCTCACTGTGTGGATGTCATCTGCAGACTGCATACTTCTGGTTTCCGGAAGAACAGCCTATGGTGAACGGAAGGCCCAATATACGGAAGTGAGGCTAAGCAGCCATGTGCAGGACGTGACGATTCCTTGGGTGAGCCCAGTACCAGAGCGCTATGTATCGGCTCTGCAAGTATGGAAGCCTCCTTGGATGGCGGGGAATGCCCATGGTCTGCCCCTGCCTTCCCTTGAGGGCTGATCAGGATCTTTGGCTGTTCTATATGGACCAGCTGGGATGGGGGATAACACCACAACAGTGAGAGTCAAACGTCCTAAGAAACCCTCGGGAAGGTTAACCCGGTCAACAAATGCCCGCAGAAGTCGGATGTGTCGGCCTAACGGCGCAAGAACGCAGCTCTGCTGTAAACAGGCACAACGCAATCACATCCGAAAAAAAACTCCGGATGAACGAAGAAGAAAAGCTTCAACTACTCATCCCTGGCGTCTGACGAGAGATGACACTAATCTTCTTCCTGTAATATCAGTGAGGTTATAGGTCTGCCAAAGTCACGGATGGGATGGTACTTTCCTTTTGAGAGGTCATCATAATTTGACTCAAATATGAACCCAGCAACACTTCTCGGGTTTGTTTAAATGTCGTGCTGAGACATTTGAGACTTCGTCTTTTTCAACGATAAAGCATGCAAGTCTTACAATCTTCGGGAAATCGCCTAGAGAGGTTCAACTAGCGATGACCCATGCTCAGGGAGAGTCCTTCCTTCACCAACAACCCCAGTACGTCGTTGAGAGTCCGTGCTTCCACTGTACCCGCATGATGGACATTAATACCAAGGGGTGAAATCCCTATTTTATGCAGACATATTTTCCTCTCAAGACCAATGCCAGATCGAGTAGTCCAGACTCAGTCACACCATCATCATTTTTATAGAAGGGAAATTGAGGACAGTTCCTTTTGTTAGTCAATTATGACTGTATGTGATCAACTTCAATGAGCCGTATTCCCATTACTGTGTTCAGTATCCAGAGAACCTTGTTTTTCCTCAGTGGCACATTGTGGGGTTTGGTCAATTCCGGATGGGAGGAACCCATCTCTTTCAGCGGTAGAATCTGAAGAGGAGTTAGGCTGTGACAGGAGAAGTGTCGTCATAGAACTGTGGGTGTGGTAGAATGAAGACAGTTGTAGCGAAGCCCTGTGTGGAGTGAATCTGCATTCTCCTGATTTTGAATATTGGTGTCTGCACGAACTTAGTTACAATAATGACACAATCACCAGTCAGATATCTGATTTATGTTCTGGTTGGTTTTTCCGTGTGATAGACATCATGTAGGGGTAGGGAAGAGAAGAGGAGGAGAGGAGTTTTTAGAGAGTAAATTCATGCATTTCTTGAGAAGGTATATTTTTTGTTGATGTTTTGATAGATTGTAGTGAAGACAGAGTCTTGTACTTCCAGATTATGAGAGTCTGGCAATAAACATATATGTTCGTCAGGAGAGTTTTCATTGTCTAGTGACCAGTGTAACACTGTTTGTTGTTGTAAAGAACTGTACTACTGTGTTTGTAGATGTGCAGAGAATCCAGTGGGAGGTCGACCAACACACAGTCTCAGATATTTTATCCAAGAATCACAACTTGATAGAGATCTGTGGTTAAGTGACCTATTCTCTGTTTTATTCTTCAGGAAGGTAGTTTATCTTGTAAAGTGGGTGGAGTCTATCCGACCATAACCCCATTCTTACTTCAATAGAGCCAAATACTACTCTATTCCTGGAGTCTTTTAGGAAATAAACTGTCTCGATCAACTGCCTTTATATGGGGCGAACCTGATGGACCGATTGATTATTTCCCCTAGACACAATTTCAGTCCATTTCATATGGTATTCTCATTAATTATACCACACTAATTGGGACGCAGGTCCGGGATATTGTTTTCTTCTTTCTTTCAATATGATCGAGTTCAGATACTTCCTAATAATTTTAAAGGTTGCTGATACTGACATGGGAAATTATATGTTACCTCACAGGTGGAGCGGCGTTAAATTGATATAGAAGGTTGATGTGACGTCATCTGAGTAATGATGTTCACAGATGGTGTTTTGATAGTTGCTAAGTGGAATTTTGATTATGTTGAGAGTTTTATATCATCATCTGATCACATATGACCACTTATGTTTATTAACTAGTTGTCAATATTGCCATGTGATTTGTGCCAACATGTTGCCATAACCAATTGTGTTATTTTAATTGGATGTAACCTCACCAGCAACAGAAAGGCCTAATCCAAATTTTTTATAGGACTTAGGCAACTAGTTAATTTCCCGAAAAGCTTCTTGTAAAAATTTTTTATACCCATATATTTGGTTAGGAAGCCATGGGGAAATATAAACATAATCGTACTACTTCTCCTATGAAATGTAGTAGGCCAAGTGTCCCCGTCATTATGGTTCCACTGTAGACAGAAAAGAAGACGCAATGTATCATTACGGTGCGTAAACTCTTGTCGGTAATCCCGATTTTCATCCTTTTCGTCAGATTCTACATGTGTGAACTACTGGACGGCGTAAAGGTAATTAGGGAACATTCTTCGGGAAACCCCATGACCTTATTCGCCACATCCGGTTTATAAATAGATCAGTCAAGTCATATGTTGCTGGTCGACCTCGCGTGTCAGTCTTGGCACAGAGGGTTTTCTTTTCAGCTGCAGTTTTCTCCGAAGCGTGGTACTACACCCTATCGATAGACGTGCAGTTGCATATCGGGAACCTTTAACAGACGTCTCGTAAGCTTTTCGCAATAGAAGTTTCATCTACTTCCTATTTTGGGACTGTCAATTAAGCGTTAAGGTGTATTCATATATATTCGCCTTTCTCCCGAATTATAAGAAGTCGCACGTGATTAAAGGAGCGGATCCCACCTATTAACTCTCTAATCTACGAGGGGAAGACACGGCCCTTCGGCGACGACATCTTTTCTTTTATCCTCATTTCAGGGGAACATGGAACATGCCGGCAGCTTTAGCTTCCCAGTATAGTTTCATGAACTGTCATATTCATCTTCAACTATGTATATAGGTGGAAAGTTCGTGCAGACTTAGTCTCCACGTATGACAGGTTGAGAGAGGCAGAGCGGAGCTCTCCCTTCTTTCTCTTTAAGTACTGTTGGTTTTAATCTTTACCTACCATTTAGCGCGGTAAAATGACAGAGAGAGAGAGAGTATAACCTCTTTTCCTAGCCAGCAGGATATAACCGGAAATCAGTGCACATTATTATTATTATTATTATTATTATTATTATTATTATTATTATTATTATTATTATTATTATATTCCGGGCTTTTAAATACAAGAGTTTTATTCCGGATAAGTAATCTCTTGTGGTTCTACGAATAAGTGGACTTTTAGACCTCAATGCTACGAAGCATAAGAAGTCTTTTGGATTATTCTATAGCATGACATTTTTAAAACGTCACCTCGAGGGCCCAAATGCTTGGAATAATTATTCTTCACTTGGAATCATGTACTGATAGCCAAGTAATTAGAATCTAGGTCGAAGGGAAAGTTAATGCAAAGTTGACCTGGTTTCATTTTCGCCAACAAGCAATCGTTGTACTAACAGGCCGAAACAGTCTTTATACGGAAAAGTAGGTTATAACAATTTGGAGGAGGCGGGTTGAATCTGAAACTAGAACGTGTGTTCATCTGCATTGATCGCATTCCGGGAAAGACCCGCGAGTCATACGTCATGAAGAATTGGGCGAGTAACCGGAAGGGCTTCAGCACTGTGTATAAACATGGACTCATCAACAGCTGACGCATTTGACTTTTACTGACGACAGAGAATTCTTGGTGTTGAGTTGAGATTACGTCGACAAGACGGTCAAGTTTAAACTATACCGCACGGATTAGATTTAAAACTTGTAATCGACAATAGACATCGGTGGTGGAGTAGGAAGAGAATGAGGCCCTTTCCAAATTGATCACAAACAGAGCACTATTAACCCAAGGTAAACCACGGAACTAATTCTTATCGCACATCGCCAGACTTAATTGAGTCATAGAGGACGCTCTATGTTAAACTCCTTTCGGCAGCAGCCGCTATTTAGATTCTTGGTGGTGGGCAAAATAAGAATATATATTAGCACGAAGTGCTAGTCAACATTTTATCGGTTCCGTATGCCGACGTGACTGAGTTTAGTGGAAGGGACATAACATTACTCTGATATATAGAATCGGCATCCGGACGGTGGGACTTTACGGATAAGATTTCTATGTTTTTGATGTTGTGAGGACAGAGGAGGACCAATGGAGTCGTTCCTTTTTCGTTCACACACGTCTTTAGAGGTGGAGTAGAACCTCTATTTTATTACTGAGTTCGCCAATATACCTTCAGAATGTGAATGCAGGCGACTCAGAGAAGGAAGATTTGTGATTTATAGCAGCGGAATTTGTGAGCTAGGAGGAGTCGTATAGACAAATCAGGCGAAAATAGGTGGTTTAGGGGAGGCACCAAGGAGCAGAGGGAGGTGGTTACCATATGGAGTCTGGGAGCTGGTTTAACTGGTCTTGCTTGTTGTACTCAACAAGTTGAATTGGGGGACTTCTGTGACATAATGTCCCCAGTTTGCACCAGCTTGCAGACGATTATAAATATCTTTTCCTAGAAAGAATAATTTCATGTGGGGGACTGGCGGTTGCCTTATATGGTAATGCTTAGCGCACATATCATTGTTCAGATAGAGGCAAGGAATGTGCCAGTAGCTGGAAATAGCATAGAATAGTTTGGTAAAACTCCCAGGCGGGACCAGAGATAGTCACTTGAGTCTGGGCCAGCCACCAATTAGGATGTGATTCGTTCCGGGAGCGGGTATAGGCCCCATTGGGGGGGGGGGGGGCATTTTTGCCTCTATGTTGCATTGGTGAGCATACATCTGGTTTTTTTTAATGATAAGATTTGTGTTAGAAAGTTAATACAATTTTTGTTTGATATGAGAAGTATCCTACATTTCATGTATGTATTTTGACGGACTTTGCTACGGCACCGTTACTTCTGTAAGAAAGCCAGCCTGAGATTTGAACGTCTATACCACTGTTCTATATATTCCTATGCTTACAATTCTTATCCAATTCTTATCATGCTATGATTTCGGCTTCATCTTCTTTTGAAGAGTTTGATGTCTCTGTAAATTCTATACCGTGTCTGCAGAGTTCAATCTATCTTCACTTTTGGTTCACTCTCAATTAGGGAAGAACCTATCTTTACCGGACTTTTGGTAAAGTATTCAGGTGTTACATAATGCCTTTGTTAAAGATTCAGATATTGTACGCATATATATCTTGTGTGTGTGAATCTTTACTTTATCTGTGTACAGAATATGCCGGGGACGGAACATATATTTTGTGTGTATGACAGCCTGGGGACACAGTTAGATAAGACACCCCATTGCTTTTGTCGGATTGGTGGATCATGTATGTCGTGGCTCAATCATATTTAGGAGAACGGTTCACCTACCTACATACTCATTTTTACCTGCCGTAAATCGTGCAGTGTGCTTGCCACAATAACAAGACATTGGAGCCAATATTTCCACAACTTCGACTTTAGTCACACACCACACCCCCCCCCCCCCCTCGGGCATGTTCTGTAACAGAGTGTTGTACTCCCATATAGAGAGGAGTGTTTGTATGTGGGAGAATATATCTCCATTTGGTATCTGTGAGGTCCTGTTCGTTGTATAGGTAGAAGCGTGAGGTTGGTAGAGTGTTCAGATTACCGCCCCACTTTCCCGCCAAATAAACGCATACGTTACAGGCGCACAGGGGATACCACTTCAGGATATGGGGATTGTCCTCTACCTATATGTTCTGTTGTTGTCTCTGTGAGTCTTATGAACCTGCGTAATACGCTAGTATATTCATAGTTTGTCATTTTGATTCGCAGACAATTGAGGCAGGCGGGGGACATCTTAGAGTCTACAACATCTTGGCTGGATCTTAGCTGGATCTTAGCTGGATCTTAGAGTCTACAACATCTTGGCTGATTTTAGCTGAATCGACGTATAGACCACTTTGGCTGTACACATTTGGCCGATACTTTTGGACGAGAAGTCTGTTATGAGGGTTACTGGTCTAGCCCACAAGTCACCCAGTGCTGCCAAACAGCCACATTTTTTCCTAGAAAACCAGAGGGGAAGTAATCCCCTATTATTCTTCTGGCAACTGGGAGAAACCCCAGACGGAGTTATCTATTTTTTGGGTTTGACATTCTAGTGACATGTATTGAAAAGCTTCAACTACTCATCCCTGGCGTCTGACGAGAGATGACACTAATTTCTTCCTGTAATATCAGGGAGGTTATAGGTCTGCCAAAGTCACGGATGGGATGGTACTTTCCTTTTGAGAGGTCATCATAATTTGACTCAAATATGAACCCAGCAACACTTCTCGGGTTTGTTTAAATGTCGTGCTGAGACATTTGAGACTTCGTCTTTTTCAACGATAAGCATGCAAGTCTTACCATCTTCGGGAAATCGCCTAGAGAGGTTCAACTAGCTATGACCCATGCTCAGGGAGAGTCCTTCCTTCACCAACAACCCCAGTACGTCGTTGAGAGTCCGTGCTTCCACTTTTCCCGCATGATGGACATTAATACCAAGGGGTGAAATCCCTATTTTATGCAGACATATTTTCCTCTCAAGACCAATGCCAGATCGAGTAGTCCAGACTCAGTCACACCATCATCATTTTTATAGAAGGGAAATTGAGGACAGTTCCTTTTGTTAGTCAATTATGACTGTATGTGATCAACTTCAATGAGCCGTATTCCCATTACTGTGTTCAGTATCCAGAGAACCTTGTTTTTCCTCAGTGGCACATTGTGGGGTTTGGTCAATTCAGGATGGGAGGAACCCATCTCTTTCAGCGGTAGAATCTGAAGAGGAGTTAGGTTGTGACAGGAGAAGTGTCGTCATAGAACTGTGGGTGTGGTAGAATGAAGACAGTTGTAGCGAAGCCCTGTGTGGAGTGAATCTACATTCTCCTGATTTTGAATATTGGTGTCTGCACGAACTTAGTTACAATAATGACACAATCACCAGTCAGATATCTGATCTATGTTCTGGTTGGTTTTTCCGTGTGATAGACATCATGTAGGGGTAGGGAAGAGAAGAGGAGGAGAGGAGTTTTTAGAGAGTAAATTCATGCATTTCTTGAGAATGTATATTTTTTGTTGATGTTTTGATAGATTGTAGTGAAGACAGAGTCTTGTACTTCCAGATTATGAGAGTCTGGCAATAAACATATATGTTCGTCAGGAGAGTTTTCATTGTCTAGTGACCAGTGTAACACTGTTTGTTGTTGTAAAGAACTGTGCTACTGTGTTTGTAGATGTGCAGAGAATCCAGTGGGAGGTCGACCAACACACAGTCTCAGATATTTTATCCAAGAATCACAACTTGATAGAGATCTGTGGTTAAGAGACCTATTCTCTGTTTTATTCTTCAGGAAGGTAGTTTATCTTGTAAAGTGGGTGGAGTCTATCCGACCATAACCCCATTCTTACTTCAATAGAGCCAAATACTACTCTATTCCTGGAGTCTTTTAGGAAATAAACTGTCTCGATCAACTGCCTTTATATGGGGCGAACCTGATGGACCGATTGATTATTTCCCCTAGACACAATTTCAGTCCATTTCATATGGTATTCTCATTAATTATACCACAGGCACTGTGCTGAGATTCTCCTTGTGTACTATATGGAATGAGACTGGGGCGCTTTTGGAGATACCTGTGTGCAATGCAAGTGATGAATTACGAATTAACCCATATCATCTTGGAAGGTTTGATTATATTTCTTCCTTTTCAAAGACATGTTTATGATTGGCTACGTTCTGAAGCTCAATTTTTCTTCAATATAAGAAGAAGTCTCCGTAGCAAAGGTTGTGGGTTCGATTTCGGCCGACGTCGTTCGGTTTACGAGAGCAATAACATCTCGGGGACTCCGTGGGGTGGGAGGGGTCGTCGCTGGAGCTATGAAGTTCGTGCTTGTGCGACGATTTAGGCAGGAGGCCGCTCTGCGGATTATTAAGAACTAAATAGGGGTTAACGTCTTTCTCTGTAATCCCGTATATTATCGTGAGTAACGTAGCCTGTGCGAGAATCGGTAGCGTTGGTAACTTACGGGGTATGTGAGCCGGTCGCTCAGAAAGCAATGGCAAACTACTGAGCGTAATCTTCCTTAGTACATCAACAACAGCTGAAAATGCTGATGTTGACTGCATTGTCCTGTAAGGGATATGCACCAAAAAAAAAAAATGAAAGTTTGTAGAGAATAATAATGGAGGGGTATATGCCTGGGAAGAGAGGAAGAGGAAGGCCAAAGAGAAGATGGGTGCAGGATATGGCGGATGATCTCCAGATGAGTGTATCGTTCGCGGGACATCTTGCTTGTGACCGGGAAGATTTCCGGAAGGTTGTTATTACACAAATAAACGCACATCGTATTATTTGGCGCTCACAGAAGGAGAAGAAGGAAATAGAGACTGGAAGACGCCATCTGTCGCCATCAAGCGAACCCACTCCGACTTCAGAGGTACGACGAGCCAGTCTAAAATGGACACCAAAAAATGTTTTGGGAAGTAAAGAAAGGCGATGTGATTTTGAGCACAGCACCGATTGGTCTATAAAAGTACAGTCAAGCCTCGGTTTTCGTTGCCTTCGGTTTTCGTTGATTTCGGTTTTCGTTTATTATTTCCGCGAAAAATTTCTCTCTGTTTTCGTCTGTTGCCTCGGATTTCGTCGGCGTGCCCACGGGACTAAGCTACAAATTTTGAGAAAACAAAGGGAAACACATGTTCTTCTGCTACGTTTGGCGCTGTTTCTCGTTGTGTGAGCATCACTTTCTAATAAGTTAACCCTTTCCCGTTAGCTCCATCATGGGACCAAAGAAAGTTTCCAGAGCCAGCAGTCCTTCGAAGAATAAGGTCAGGGACACGATCGAGTTGAAGAAGGAAATCACTGAAAATAAAGAGAACGACATTAAGATTGCTGAAATGGGCCGCATGTAAGAGACGTCGCCATTCACGATAAGTTCCAGTGTGGAGAAATAGGAAGCAATAGAGGAGACTAATGTAGCGAAAGGCGTGAATGGGCTAACGTAATAGAGATTGCAAACAATTGAAGATGTTGAACAGTTATTATTAATTTTTATAAATCAAAAACAGTTAAATTGCGATTCTGTTTCGGAGGCAATCATATGTGAAAAAGCCAGACTGTTGTATGCCGATCTCATTAACAGAATACATGGGACAAGTACTTGTGTACTTAGTGATTTAAAGGCCAGCAGAGGGTGGGGTGAAAAATTCAAGAGGGGCAATAGCATACACATTGTTACTAGGCACGAGTTCGTTGCGAGTTCGGACACGTCTGGGGCCGAAAAATAGTGTTAAACACTATATTTGTATATGTTTTGGAGTGTCTAGAACGAATTAATTTGATTTACATTGATTCAAATGGAAATACCTCGGTGTTCGTCGATTTCGGATTTCGCCGATTGTTTTCGGACGGATTATCAACAAAACCCGGGGTTTGACAGTATGGGCCTCGCACCAATTGCCCAAGGCGTGTAAATTGGTCCTTTACTTTACTGTTACAAAATTCGTATTTCTTGTCTGTCGCAAGGAATGATTTCATCTGAAGAGTTTGAGAACACCTTTTCTATTGTACCTTCAGCTGTCTAATTGTCTTCTCTTCTATGAGTGTAAATCAATACACTCATTTACAATGTCTCTCACCTCTAGCTAACCACTATCAAGTCAAGTATATCAGCACGGCCGAATGGATAAGAACGCGTGTTCTATAACATCCGGTGTGCTGATGCCGAAGTAATGGGTTCAACCCCTACACCGGACAGTTGGACTAAAATGGTGACCTATCGTCCTTGACTTGGGGACGTAAATTACAAGTACCTCTGAAGTCTAAATATACACACGCAAAAATCAGTGCAGTGCACTAGAAGCATTAGCACATGTGTGGACTACACTTGAGTTCAAAACGAACTAGCAAAACCCCCCAAAAAACGTATTTCAGCTGACATCCAACTACATTCTCCAAATGTGTGGCGTGGAGTAACATTCAAAGGAAACCCCAGACCGGTACGAACTGCAAGATTTCAGCAGCCTAATTGAAAGAAAACAAAACGCACGACGGTCAGTGTAAAGTTTACCCAATGACTACAAAGCCTGGTGGTGATTGCTGAACCTAGGCAGGCAAACATAATCCGGCGGTTTGAAGTGTCAACACTCTTGCCTTGTTCGGTGAGCTGCTGGTCAGAAAGCGCTAATTTGCTTTCCATTCTGCTGTGCGAGATTGAAGCTATGAATATTGTGTTACTTTTTATCTATTAATTACATCGGGAATCTACCAAGAAGGGCATTCTTGAGAGATTCCAGATTAATTAAAATTGTGTTATTAGGACATGGCAAGGGACACTGATAATAAAAAAAAGCTGATCCACAAGCAAAAGTCAGTCCAGTGAACTAGACGTGGAAGCACAAGAATGAACCACGCTTGAGTTCAAAGCAAGCTAACGCCAAAAACTAAAGAAAAGTACAGGGTATATCTTTAATGACTGTGCAGTGTTTGAAAATATTGTGGTTCCAAGTTTTGTATTTACCAGTTATGTTGCATGAACTTCACAGAGGGTGAATACAAAATTTGGACAGGCAATATTTTCAAACACTGCACAGTCATAAAAATTACACCCTATATAATACATAAAATACAAAATTCCATGCTTAAACCACATAGACCCATATTGTTACAGACCAAACGTCACTCAGTGGGCTAGGTGGTCGGTGTCACGCCCGCCGCCTTTATTTCCCATACATTTCCTATGATGGGTGCGAAATAAATATAAAAAAGAATGAAGTGGGTATCGTAAAGAGCATCAAAATGTTTGATGTGATATTACAATAAAAGATATGAAAAGTAAGAGGATCCCTCACATAAAGCCAAATGTTTGATGTGATATCAGAATAAATATTTGAAAAATAAGAGGATCCCTCGTGCAAATCAACCAGGATCTGTAGCAGGATTCCGCTGTGGGTACATGAAGTATTAGGACCATCATATTTTATAGGCCTGGGTGCATAGAGGATTTGGTGGCTAGTTTTTCCCTCCCGTAGTGACCATCAAGAGCTGGCATGTCTCTGCCACCATCTCTGTGGTGTCTTCTCCGTTTTGTTTGTTAATGAAGGCTAGTCTCTGCAACGTCCTATGTTTTCCGTAATTGTGTTCCGCAAAGCTGCTTTACTTTGTGGTATTTTATACTGTTTACTCTTGATTCGCTGAAATGTGTCTAGTTCTTTCCATAAGCTCGGCATTAATTGCCATACCGTGTAAGCCTTCTAATCCTCGCAGGAAGAAGAAGAAGAAGAAGAAGAAGAAGAAGAATGTCATGAAATGCTGCATGTTAGTGATTCCCAGATCGACGACTGTATACAGCGAACACCCAGGGAGAAGAAGGGTTAATGAAACAGAAGGATATAAACCACGGATTGACCAGCGCATGTGTATGTGGGTCAAGACAGGAATAGCCGACTAACCGGACAGGTAACTGTCGAGTGGAAAATTTGGGTAGCGACAAAGAGAGACAGCATCATGGATCAGTCTATTGCGTTCTGGAGGTAGGGATATACGGAAAAGCCTAGATCAGAAATTTTCCACTGACAAGGGATAATGAAGTCTGAATTTGCTTTGTCCAGCAATGTCAAGGACGATGGGACAAAGATGATCTAAAGAGAGTGGCCACGTCTTTGTGTGAGTTTAGTGTGTGTTTCCCCAACTGGACGGAAAGATAGAATTATGTGTCCTGTAATGAAAAGAAATATCCTCCCTTATAATGGGATAAAGTGCTTGGATGCGGATAAATTTCGATTCGTGGATTTACATTAATTCTATATAGGAACATAGATGTGTATAAGGTATATTACAATATATTTTTAGAATAGGAATATAGATGAGCGTGTATTACCTTTATCATTACCTATTATTAGTAGGTGTTTTAGACTGAGGTGAATTCTTATGTCTTATGCGGATGGTGACTTCGAAAGCCTTGTCATTATGGCTGGAGAAGGACACTTGCATAAGTTAGGAGTAAGGGGCGGACGCTTACCACTCGACTTGTTATATTCATCCACAGGTTCCCAGTTTCTAGGGACATTAGAGAAGAAAGAAAAAACTACTCTACGTGAACCAATAAAGTACATACTTAGATCCAGAAAGAACCTAAACAGTTTGTTCAGATGAACAAATACTAACATCAAGTAAAATACAGAAGACTGTGTGCTAACACGCATATACCACTGGGGCTCCTAAACAGAAAGAGAGGTTAAGGTGGGGCAAGCAGAGACTTCAACCTACATACGACTTGCATACATAGGGTAGAAGGAATAGACAAAGACAATAGTGATAATCATAATAGACAATAGGAAGAACATTGACAATGTGGTGTTTTTCTTCGATGATGGATACTTAATATCATGAAACCGATTTGGGCACAGTCATAAACTTACGGGACTTTTATAGCAATACGGTGAATCAGGGGTGAACAGTTTGTTTTCATTTCACTAACGGATTTACCATCAGATTCAAGCCTACGGATCATCCCGGGTGAGCTCTGTCCTGTTTGATGTGATGTCCTGTAATCGTGAAGAATGACTGGCGAGAAGATACAGCTGATAGACATTCTGAGTTCATTCTGTCCACAACCATAGAATACAATAGCAACTACTCAGACAATATCCATACACATACCGGACATAGTTTTCTTTATTAATAAATCTTTTATTATATGTTGAAAGGAACTGTTGTCGGAGTATGTGTTGAGAGAATAATAGAGAGAGTGACAGAAGTAGATATATGGAAGGGAAGACAGAAGAGAGGAGTGTAGACCAAAGTCAGGCAATAACCCCAACAGATAATCAGTTTTAAAGATGTGCTTGTTGAATCCAACCTTCTCTCTGGAATTTAAACAAGTCACATAAATGGTGGGAGCAGCGGGATACGTACATACATAATACTCATATGGCCTAAGGCATAACAAGGCATATGCAGAGAGAGGTACCGGCATATTGGCACAGGCATAGCGGAGTACCTACATGTTGGGACATACTGATTGGAAGGAATATAAGTATATATTGATGACTTTTAATGGAAGGACGTCCATTGGATATATGGTGCCATTACATTTATGGTAGAAACATTTCATTAAGGCTGGTGACTTTACAGTGAGAAAGTTCCAGACAGAGTGAATGTGGATAGGTGGTAAGACATTACATACTTAGTCACACGGTCACACGTCTACATAAGTCTTTATCCTATATCTCCTCTTGTGGATGAGAGAGTGGTTGTGATGTACTGTGGGGTGGTGTAGATTTATAATATTAGATAGATATAGATAAATGATATAGGTTCTAGGTAGATTATCGGTTTATAGTGAGTATTCTTTACTGCTTTGAGGTGTCTTTGATCAACGTGCTGACTTATCTGCTGTAACTATGGCCACTCCCAAACTAACTACAGCAGAACTTAGGGCAAACGGAGAGGAAATTGGGTTGGCTGGTTCAGACTTAACTGATTACATCCAAGAAAGAGAGCGAGAGATTCGTCAGGCGGAACGAGAAGATCGAAAGACTGAGTTGGAATTGAAACGCATGGAAATGGAACAAATCAACAAGCGGTTAGATGCTGAAGCGGAGCAGACCAAAAAGAGGTTGGATGCAGAAGAAGCCACAAAGATCAGAGAACATGAATACCGCATGAAAGAGCTAGAACTCAAGACACAAACTAAGGGAGAAATAGACGGAGTGGAAGGAAATTCTTCTTCACCTGGTGCAACCCATATGAGTGGACATGGTTACCATGCCATGAAGTTTCCCTTAGCTGTCTACGATCAGTCTAAGGAACGCTTTGACCAGTACGCATCTCGTTTCGAAGCAATGTCAGTCGCTATGGGGCTGGATCGGAGCAGATGGGCTCTTAAACTATCCCAGGGTTTAATCGGTTCGGGATTTGACGTGTACACACGCTTACCACCAGGACAGGAAAATAATTACCAGGAATTAAAAGCAGCTTTGATGAAGCATTATGACATCACCGCACAAACGTATAGGAAGAAGTTTAGATCGTCTAGACGAGAGCCGGGAGAACTATTCGCCGCCTACAGTCTGAGGCTGAAATCCTATCTACAGAAATGGATGGACTTGGCAGAATTCCAGAGGGATTATGAGAGTCTCGAAGAGATGATGGTGGTAGACCAGATGCGAAAGCAAATGTCGAAACCTCTCAGAACCTTCTTGGGAGAACAAGGGGGCGGAACGGATTGATGTGGTGAATAAGCTGGCTGAACGATTCGTGGAAGTACATGGTGAAACGGAGGAACTAAGTACACAATCCAAAAGTCAGGAGAAAACAGAGAAAAAGAAACCTAAAAACTGGGAAGGAGAAAAAGGGGAACCTTATATAAAGCACACAGAGGAGAGTTCAGAGAAGGTGAAGGTAGGAAACCAGAGCACCTCGAATTCTCAAGCGAAACGACAATGGTCGGAGAAATGGTGTTCATTTTGTAGGGCGGCATCCCACAACACAAAAGACTGCAGATCGAAACCTAAAAGTTCTTACTTCGCAGCATGCAAGGTGATTCCTACATCGGTGATCACAGACAAGGCTGAGGTCGGCGAAGGAGAAAGGAACAAAAAGGACACACGGAAACCTAGGAAGGGAACAGAGTGCACACACTGCCAGTCGACAACACATAATATTGTGGACTGCAGATGCAAGGCCAAACACGCCAATTGCATAACCAACCTCGAGGAATCAAAAGAGGAAGGCAAGGAAACGGTCAAGGAGATGAAAGACACTCAGGACCAAGAGAGACCACCTGTGGTTGAACTTATTGAAGTCAATGGCCAGCAGGTTGCTTGTCTCTACGATACCGGTTTGGATGGGGAAGCGGTGGTGGACGCCAGCTTAGTAAGCCCAGACCAATTTACAGGGGAGACCATAGAGATACAGCCGGCAATGAGGAGTGCTGTTACCATGACGCTGCCAATCGCCAAGGTGGAGATTAAATCCAGGTACGTCACGGGCATTATTCCAGCTGCTGTATTATCTGACTCCTTATTTCCAATGATCATTGGCACGAAATATGTCTTTTTGGGGATGCCCAAACAGCAAGCCCACAAGGGAACAGTAGTCAGTGTATCTCAAGGGGAGGAAAAAGAGGCAGAGACACTATGCGACAACTCGGAGATAGGAGAATTGCATACTGCCCAGAGGAAGGATACTACGTTGCATCCTTGCTACAGGAAGCTGCAAAGAAGTGCTGAGCCACCAGAACGGGGACAGTACTTTCTGAAGAATCAACTACTCTATCGGAGAGCTGGGAGGGGAGATAACCTGCATGAGCAGTGGGTGGTTCCAGAGACCCACCGTCCTCACATTCTTCAGAGTGGACACATCATAGGCGAGAATCGACATATGGGTGTCAGAGAGACCTTGCAGCAAATATCCGGCCATTATTGCTGGCCAGGAATGACCGGAGATGTACGCCGGTGGGTGAAGTCTTGTTCGGAGTGCCAGAGAGCACCACCCAACAAGCGAATTAAGAGGAAACTAGCTCTTAAAGTGGAAGACAAAGTGGAAGTGTGGAGTCCAGCAGAGACCAATATACTCCAAGTAGGATGGAAAGGACCTTATCCTGTGGAAAAGGTGGTGTCCAAGAACATCTACAAAATACGGATCGGGGAAGAGAAGAAAAATCTCCCTAGACATTTCATTAGGAAATATGAGGAGAGATCCGGGAGCAAAGCTTCACACTGTATGGTGATGGCAGCCATTAGGACAACGGTTACCAGTCCAGACGAAGACCAGAGATCGCCAGTACAACATAGGAGGGCCTATGGGACAGTACGTGATAGGTCAGATTTACCCAACGACAGGAGGAGGGAAATCACAAGTCAGGGAAAGGACAAGAGTGAAAGTTTCACCGGTAGCCAAGTTCAGAAGGGGTGGGTAACGTCGGGAAAGGCGAGAATTACCCAGGACTCCAACCAAAGATTGGCTGACCAGATACAACATCGCCCAAGATGGTCCTGGAAGCAAAAGCCCAGGAGGTTTGGGAAAGACGACTCGGTCCGACGAGGACGAGGCGGAACATCCCCAGAGGAAAAGCCGGGGAAAACCAAGAGGACATGGAAGCAGTGTTACAATCAGGATGGGACAATCCGTTTGTATTGTGAGCCGTCGCTGACGCAAGTCGAAAGTAGGTCGACTGAACGTACAGGAGCGAGGAGCCAACACTAGTTTCAGTCGTTAGTAGTATAGTAGGGTGGCAATTAGAGCGCCTACTGGATAATGAAGTGAGCCATGTGAGGACCCAATCATATCATCAACACGTGATGTTAATAGCTACTTCGCAGAAGCTCAACGCACGATGGATGTGATGGACGTTGTTGCTGCAACGGGACTTCACAGTGGAATACTTTGGAAAGGAGAATGTAGGAGCAGATTTCTTATCCAGACATCCAGCTCCGGAGGAAGAAGATTAGGATTGTGGATCATGGGAATCAAACCTACAGTGAGAAAGATTCGACGCGGTCTAATCTCTTAAGAGGGGGCCTATGTCATGAAATGCTGCATGTTAGTGATTCCCAGATCGACGACTGTATACAGCGAACACCCAGGGAGAAGAAGGGTTAATGAAACAGAAGGATATAAACCACGGATTGACCAGCGCATGTGTATGTGGGTCAAGACAGGAATAGCCGACTAACCGGACAGGTAACTGTCGAGTGGAAAATTTGGGTAGCGACAAAGAGAGACAGCATCATGGATCAGTCTATTGCGTTCTGGAGGTAGGGATATACGGAAAAGCCTAGATCAGAAATTTTCCACTGACAAGGGATAATGAAGTCTGAATTTGCTTTGTCCAGCAATGTCAAGGACGATGGGACAAAGATGATCTAAAGAGAGTGGCCACGTCTTTGTGTGAGTTTAGTGTGTGTTCCCCAACTGGACGGAAAGATAGAATTATGTGTCCTGTAATGAAAAGAAATATCCTCCCTTATAATGGGATAAAGTGCTTGGATGCGGATAAATTTCGATTCGTGGATTTACATTAATTCTATATAGGAACATAGATGTGTATAAGGTATATTACAATATATTTTTAGAATAGGAATATAGATGAGCGTGTATTACCTTTATCATTACCTATTATTAGTAGGTGTTTTAGACTGAGGTGAATTCTTATGTCTTATGCGGATGGTGACTTCGAAAGCCTTGTCATTATGGCTGGAGAAGGACACTTGCATAAGTTAGGAGTAAGGGGCGGACGCTTACCACTCGACTTGTTATATTCATCCACAGGTTCCCAGTTTCTAGGGACATTAGAGAAGAAAGAAAAAACTACTCTACGTGAACCAATAAAGTACATACTTAGATCCAGAAAGAACCTAAACAGTTTGTTCAGATGAACAAATACTAACATCAAGTAAAATACAGAAGACTGTGTGCTAACACGCATATACCACTGGGGCTCCTAAACAGAAAGAGAGGTTAAGGTGGGGCAAGCAGAGACTTCAACCTACATACGACTTGCATACATAGGGTAGAAGGAATAGACAAAGACAATAGTGATAATCATAATAGACAATAGGAAGAACATTGACAATGTGGTGTTTTTCTTCGATGATGGATACTTAATATCATGAAACCGATTTGGGCACAGTCATAAACTTACGGGACTTTTATAGCAATACGGTGAATCAGGGGTGAACAGTTTGTTTTCATTTCACTAACGGATTTACCATCAGATTCAAGCCTACGGATCATCCCGGGTGAGCTCTGTCCTGTTTGATGTGATGTCCTGTAATCGTGAAGAATGACTGGCGAGAAGATACAGCTGATAGACATTCTGAGTTCATTCTGTCCACAACCATAGAATACAATAGCAACTACTCAGACAATATCCATACACATACCGGACATAGTTTTCTTTATTAATAAATCTTTTATTATATGTTGAAAGGAACTGTTGTCGGAGTATGTGTTGAGAGAATAATAGAGAGAGTGACAGAAGTAGATATATGGAAGGGAAGACAGAAGAGAGGAGTGTAGACCAAAGTCAGGCAATAACCCCAACAGATAATCAGTTTTAAAGATGTGCTTGTTGAATCCAACCTTCTCTCTGGAATTTAAACAAGTCACAAAGAAGAAGAAGAAGAAGAAGAAGAAGAAGAAGAAGAAGAAGAAGAAGAAGAAGAAGAAGAAGAAGAAGAGCAACAACAACAATAATAATAACAACAACAGGAGGTTAGCATGGCTGAATGGATCAGAATGAGCGTGTGCTGATACCGAAGTAAGAAGTTCAATCCTTAGACCGGACTGTTGGATTAAAATTTTGACTTCTCGTCATTGACTTGGGGAAGTAAATTACAAGTAACCTCTGAAGTCTGAGTGGGTTCGTCTAATGGCGAGGGAAATTGTAATAGGGAAAGCAAATCTACACACAAAATTCAGCCCAGCACTACTAGAAGTGCAGGACCCCTGGCCTGGGATTAAACGACTTTCTCCGTAATCCCGTTTATCCACGTAGGGTAACGCAGCGCGCGAGAATTGGGATGCGGTTCTTGCCGCGTTAGGTAACTTACGGGATAAGTGAGCCGGCCGCTCAGAAAGCAATGGCAAACTATTGAGCGCAATCATGCCAAGAAATCAACGACAGCGGTAAAATGCTGGTGTTGACAGTGATGTCCTGTAAATAATATGCGGAAAAAAAAACTACTAGAAGTAGTGTGTATGGACTACGCTTAAGTTCAAAGCGGGCGAGCGCAGCCCCCCCCCCCCCCCACACACACACACACCCACCCACACACACACCCACCCACACATACACACACACATAACAAGTTCTCTTAACTGTGTTTCTCCAACTGTATCGGTCTTGTATCCCCAGATCGCCGGTCTCTGTGGCTAAGGGCTTGCGAAAGCGGTTTCTGAGCCCGTATACCCGGGTTCGAAACACAGCGGTGCTGGTTTTTTCGAAAAAGGTATAGGGGCCGGTCATTCAGAAACAATGGCAAACTACTGAACGTAACATTTGCCTAGTACATCAACAGCAGCTGAAAATGCTGGTGTTGACTGCAACGTCCCGTAAGGGATACGCAACAAAAAAATCCCCAGATCACCAGATGGTGAATGTTTGTAGTGAGTGTTACCAGTATGTGTTGTAATCGACCCTCGTATTTCCGAGCCAAACAATAGTATTGTTTTACGTTTGGTGTCAATGTTCAAAGTTTGCTACTAGGTTTCATTTCTTTTGGCTTCCAGAATTTTCATAGCGTTAATGAAAGAATTTAATAAATTGAAACATGGTGTAAAGATCAACATGTTAAAGCATTGTAAAGTTGATGAGAAAGATCGCAGAAGGGCAATAAAGTATATTTACTGCAAGCACGTAGCAACAAATTAAAAGTGGAAGTAACGTGGGAAATGATGAACAGATAAACCAGGGACTGAGGCGAGGGTGTATTTTAATACTGGATCTAATTTCTCTCTGCGGAGGAATAATAACGAGGAGGAGAGAGTAACGATAGACCAGAAATACGAGTTGGAGGTTTTAATATAAACAGTATATATAGTTACGCAGATGACACAGGATTGATAGGTGACAATGCATGAGAACTGCAGCTGAAAATTGTTAGACAAGGTTAGCAATCATCATCTTCATGTGCCATGCCGATACGCGTGGGCTGTATGGTTCAGCCATATTCGTCAATAACCAGAGTCTTGGATGGGTTCTTGTCTAGATTATGTCATGTGGTCACGCCATCCTGATGTCTATCTCTCTGTTCCTTCTCCCATCTTTCTCTATCTCTCATGCTTGTTGACATTAAGTTTTTCTACGTATTTTTCCTCATAAAGTGCCCCCAAAATCTTGAATGTCTACATCTAATTTTTCAAATCAATTTATTGTTTTCATTTCTTTCTTGTAGGGACTTGCTCATTGGTATTACAGTAATAATAGAAAGTGTGCAACGGGATTTCCCTTGAAAATCAAGAAAACAGAAACAAATAGCCATATCAAGGAAAAAGATAATAGTAATATGCGAAAGTACACTGCGATGGAAACTACACAACCGACTCAATACATTCAAATATTGGGTAAATCAGAAGTGAGAAGCGGACAGAGAGTAGGGGCAGAATAAGCCAACCAAAAGCTGCGTTTTTAAAGTTGAAAAGTATATTATGCCAAATGTTACTGGCATTACATGTCAGAAGGCGAATACTGACATGTTATATACAAACCGTTCTTTCTGTGCGACAGTGGATCTGGGAATGTGAAAGAACAAATTAGGATGCAAAAATGAGAAAAGAAATGAAGTCAGTGTCAGTACCGATAAATAGTTGGAGTGGCCATGGGGAGTCCTCTAAGTTTCATTCAGCGGACATCTTTATGGCGCACTTAGAAGAACAAAGATTATCGAATATTAAGGACTTTGTTCTATACCGCTGGTATATGAATGATATGCCTGACAGAGACTAGACAACAAGTAGAATTATTCCACTTCGTCCTGAACCACACCCACAAAAATATTTCCTTGACTATTGACTACGAACATAACGACACCTTATCTTACTGAGACACCCTAATCGACTCCGTGGCACTATCTAAGGAGCAGTCTATCGAAAGGGAAGGAACATGGACGGGCCAATACTTCATTTCAATAGCTGTGCATCCATCCAATATAAGCATGGCTTGGTGCGGACCCTATTTAATCAAGCTAAAATGATTTAATCCGACGACACACAAAAGGAAGAACTAGACACCCTTTACCAGACTCTGAAATCTAATAGAAATCCAACTTGTTTCATCAAGCTTCACTGCCAGCCACCTATACCTACCCTCACAGAATCAACCGTTCCCAAACTTCAAGTGTTTATTTCGCTAACCTATCGAGGGAACGAGTTAATGAACTAATAATATACGATCGACTTAAAACAGTAGTAAGCCAAACATTCTTTTCTGCTGAACCACAATACATGGATACCTACTCCATCTGTGAAATAACCATTGTCTCCCTACACTAAATCAAACAAGTATTTATCAGTTCCAGAGTGAGTGCCAAGCAACTTATATGTAGGTAGGACGGAAAGACAGTTAGTAAACCGAATTACCGAATATATACCAATGTGCGTGAAAAGAGAGTTAATCATTCTTCACGAATCCCCGTGCAGTCGATAAGTTTTAAATCGTCGACATCGGCCATCGCGGAACATTTGTTTATTAGCAATCATAGAGTTAATACAGAAAACGTATTTCGTATACTATATTCGACAAACGATAATCGATTGCTCAAATATATTGCTACATTATCGATTAAGTGATTCCAACCGTGGCTATGCAAATAGAAGGAATTCATTTTAAATTTTAAACTTAGTATTTCAGCCTAATGTTTATTCGCTTCTTATGATATATATCTCTGCAGCATCAACCTGACGGGTTACAGCCAAATATGTCGGACAATCAGTCGTGCAATATATTGTGTGTGGCTTCTGTGTCTAAATTCACTAAGGAAAAACTGTTTTGAAATTACGAAGCGCTTGAAAACAACGAAGATGTGGTTTCTGAGACAATGGTGCGAATACCATGGACTGATAGAGTAACAAAAATTTAGTTGCGTATCCTTCATAGGACGTTGCAATCAACCACAGTATTTTTGGCTGTTTGTGATTTTTTGACAAGTTTATATTTAGTAGCCACTGCTTTCAGAACGACGGGTGCTCATACCATTATATCAAAACCAGCGCAAGTCCGTCTGCTACCAAATCTCCCGCAAATGTGTTTCGCAGTATGCGGGATTACGAATTGCCTCCGAAACCCTTCGCCACAGAGCCGGAAACAACGTTTGCCTAAAGAAGGCCAATAAAAGTGGAACATTACATTGAATTATAAGAAAGGAACAATACATTGCTCTTTGTTCTTGTCATGAGAAGAGAGGCATTGGAAAATAACGGGACCACTGGATATATCAGCGGTAAAAAAAAAGGCAGAGGCAGACAAAGAGAATTTAGCCTCATGGCCCTAGATGATGACATGGAGAAATAACATCTACAGAACTCATTGAGAACACCAGGGGCCGAGGTCTTGGAGATACATACACGAATTCGCCATGTGGCAAGGCACATGTTAATGATAGTTTACTTTAGTTATTTTAGTCAACCTATCAATATCACGGCACACGGTTGTAACCTATAAGTGCTCCGTTCTACTCTTAACTCAAGCATGAGCCGGGAGAATCTCAGCTCAGTGCACGAACTCCGTAGCACCGGCGAGGATCCTGAAATACTTTGGCTAGATTTTTAACTCGAAATTTTGCCCGGGCAGCACCGTTAGGCTACTACTTTTTTCGATTTCCAGCTGCCAAAGGATTTTTGTTTCATGCGCAACAATACACATGGAAGAGTCATAATAGAAAAAGATCAGATCTTACATGAATGGTCAGATTATGTGAAAAACCTTTATGACGATAACAGAGACGAACAGTATGATGTCCAAAATAATAATGAAGGACCAGCAATTTTAAAGATGGAGGTTCAGAATGCGCTTAACCATATGAAATCTGGCAAGACCCCCGGTTCAGACAGCGTCACAACAGAAATGATTAATGCTTTAGAAGAATATGGAATAGATAAAGTTACCAGTCTGCTTAATACAATATATGATACTGGAAATATACCTCAGGAGTTATGTAATTCTGTATTTATTGCAATCCCAAAGAAATCAGGAGCCTTGGAATGTGATCAACATCGAACAATTAGTATAATGAGTCACATCACTAAGATTTTGCTAAGAATTATCATGCAAAGAGTTAGGAGGAAAATACAACCTGAAATAGGAGAAGAACAATGTGGGTTTGTGGAAGGCAAGGGTACAGTAAATGCTGTGTATATACTGAGAAACATAATCGAACGTTCTATAGAAGTAAACAAAGATCTACACCTTTGCTTTATTGACTACACAAAGGCTTTTGATAAAGTGAGACATGTCAACATGATAAGGATGCTTGAAGATCTACAAATTGATGGAAAAGATCTTAGACTTGTAAAAAACATATATTGGAAACAACAAGCTGCCATAAGAGTTGATAATGAAGTAAGCCAATATCAGCCTATTAAAAGGGGTGTGAGACAGGGATGTGTAATGTCTCCAGATCTGTTTTCCCTGTACAGTGAAAGTATTTTCAGAAATATTGAAGATATGGAAGGAATCAACATTGGGGGACGATGCATCAATAACATTAGATATGCAGATGATACAGTCTTGATTGCAGACAATGAACAGGACCTGCAAAATTTAGTAGATGCGATTGTTACACACAGTGAACAACTAGGGTTAGAATTAAATTGTAAAAAGACACAGATTATGGTCGTCACTAGGAAGGACGAAATACCACAATGTAATATACAAGTAAATGGGAATATTCTTCAACAAGTGAGCAGGTACAATTATCTCGGAACAGTAATAACATCTGATGGGAGATGCCTTGAAGAGATTAGAACAAGAATCGCCATGGCAAAAGTAGCCTTTAGCAAGATGAAAAACATATTGACCAATAAAAAGATGTCAATTGAAACGAGAAAAAGAGTGTTGAGATGCTACATTGAACCTGTAATTTTATATGGATGTGAAGCGTGGACAATGAGCAGTCAGGCTGAAAAACATCTGATGGCTGTAGAGATGGGGTTTCTGAGGAAAATGCAAAGAATACCATGGACAGCCAGAAACACCAATGAACAAGTCCTTCAAGAAACAAATGAAGATCGTAAATTGATTAGAGAAATTAGACGTAGACAGTCAAAATTTTTTGGGCATGTTATGAGAAGAAATGGATTGGAGAATTTGGTGACAACTGGTAAGATCGAGGGGAACAGACCAAGGGGAAGACCTAGAAGCAAGTACCTGGATGGCTTGGCCTTGTGGCATGGTCGAGACAGAAACACGGAGCTGATCCACGACTCTGGTGATCGAGTGAGATGGCAGAACATGACCGCCCACGCTTACCGGCATGGCACATGAGGGATGGATGGAACAATACACACGGACGTCCGATCTCACTACCCAGAGACTATGGGAAATTTTGTTACTAGAAGTCCACGGGGAAAATTCTCGGTTCTTACAAGGGCTTGAACCAGGGACCTCGAGCACTCGAGGCGGGCACAATACCTCGAGACCACTCATCCCCCACATGTTAGTGATGGTGACATGATAGGGGTCACAGCAAATTGGTGTGCTGACCATATCCTTAGCTTGTGGTGTTTTCTAATCAGGCATTGTTGAGAATATTCAGAACATTATGAGGGAATTAGCTTCCAACGATGACACGGGCGTAGGTATGCGTTTGCACTGAATGCATCTGTGCAATGAACATGAAAGTATCTGTTTACAGTGAACATCGAGGTATATGTGCATATTGAATATCAAGGTGTAGATGTGCATTCAAAAAAAATAAGGTATACATTTGAAATAAAGGTATCTGTGTGCAATTAAAATGGAAATATGTGTGTGCAATGAAAAAGAAAGTACCCGCGTGTAATGAAAATGATCGTATCTGTGTACAATGAAAATGTAGACATCTGCAAATTGATGTGCAATAAAAATTAAAGTATCTGTGTGCAATGAAGGTGAAAATACCTGCGTGCATTGCACATCAATGTACATGTGCGTAATGGATATGATTCTTCACAGACCCAACCAGGGACAGCCCTCCGTGCCTACCAGCAACTGGTAGTCGGGCAGTCTGACACCCAGGCGGAAACCTGTCATTCGCGCCAACATGCGCACTCCCCGGGGTGACCTCCGCAACACTGACAAATAGCGGCCTTGTTTGATAATTGAAGGATCCATTTTGGTTAATATGTTCTCTTTTATTATAAGTAATTTGTATAAGCGAAACATGGCCGGTGAGGTGGCAAACATCAGGCGACTTGAGTGCTGATTTCCTGTAAGGCAAGAAAATGTTATTTAGTAGAGATCAAATGAAAAGAAAAGGCAAGTCAAAACACAGCATGTTCCTTGCTTGAGCGAGCGAAGTTTATCTGCAGTATTGTCATGATTTTTCTTGCATAAATAGCTCTGGTACTAAGTATTGTAGTCATAGATCTGTGTGTCCTATGTTGTAGCCTCATGCAACCTATTTTCTCATTCTTTGTTACATATACGGTTGTTTATATTATGGTTTCCCACTACGATACCGAGGCTTCCCATAATCCAAAACGCCTTTAGTCTCTGAAAGGCGGTTGTTATATCTGCCCGCCTTGCTAACCGCCATCATTCTATCTCCCCCAAAACATTGTGGCTGGCACTTGCGCCCCCCAACAAAGCCACTCGGGTCAGTTTGATAAGCGACGGTCACGGTGATATATGGTGCATAGACGTGCGAGTGGGCCGGCATCATTGATCTCTGGCGAGGGTCATTCCGTGACTGGCAAGGCAATAGATGCAATTATAGCCTCCACGGCGCTGCGTGACGTGTTCAGAAATGTATGAGAGCATGAGTGTGGGTGCATATGTGAGTGTGTCTTCGTGTGTGTGTGTGTGTGTGTGTGTGTGTCTATGTGTGTGTGTATGTACGTGTGTATCAGTATGTATGTGTGTGTTTTTATGTGTGCCTGTATGTGTGTGTGTGCATGTGTGTGTGAGTGTGTCTGTATGTGTGTGCGTTACGTATGTGTCTCTATGTGTGTGTGTATGCTTGTGTGTGTTCCTGTGTGTATCTGTGTGTGTGTGTCTGTTTGTGTGTGTCCTCATGTATATGTGTCTGTATATGTTTGTGTGTGTGTGTGTTTGCTTGTGTCTGTCTGTATGTGTGTGCGAGTGTATGTATGTGCCTGTATGTGTGTATGTATGTATATATGTGTGTATGTATGTTTGCATGTATGGATGTGTGTGTGTTTGTGTCTGTATGTGTGTCTGGAAGTGTATGTCTGTATGTGTATGTGTCTGTATGTGTGTGTCGTTGTGTGTTTGTGTCTGTCTGCATGTGTGTGCGAAGTGTATGTGTGTGTGTCTGTATGTGTGTGCGCGAGTGTATGTTTGTGTGTCTGTATGTGTGTGTGTGTGTGTGTTTTTATGCGTGTGTGTCTGTATATGTGTATGTGTGTGTGTCCTTGTCTCTGTGTGTGTCTTTATATGTGTGTGTGTTCGTAGAGGGTGTATGAAGAAACTGACCACAGATGACAACAACACGTAAATACATTTTATGTGTAGCTTTCGACACTTGGTAACTCGTAGCCCACTCGGGAGGGGAAGAAGGGGGTGGGGGTGATTTTTTTCTCTCTCTCTCTCTAAAACTGACCTGAGCTCCCCGGTCGACTCAGTGAAATGGCTACCAGGAAATGTGATGGGAGGTAGAGGCAGCCAGCTAGATATTGCGCACATCACTTAACTAACAACTATGGCAGTCCTAATAACGAATGGTTCAATAAACGCCGCTGCTGCCGATGCTGCTGCTGCTGCTGCTGTTGACAGATTCATTGCCAAACAGAAAGTAGGTTTGGACCAAACAATTAAGGATTCGAAAAATAGGAGGTAGGAGTCTGTCACAATTATGACTTCAAAGGTGTTAATATGGTAGCAGGCATGTAGTATTATATACCAAATTAAAGGTGGTTGCATAGGGAAATAACTGTATATAAGCCCATAGCACCCCTCTGCCGTGCGTCCACCTTGACGAGGTAGAGTGGCTTGAGCGTTCCAATGACCCCAAGAGCTATGCCGACGGTAGCACAGCTACTGGTAGGGTCACCCATGTCGGACAGGTCAAGGGAGAGGGACCAGACGAAGAGACGTACAAACCTGCTGCCTTGTAGGTAGACTGGGGACAGTCAAAGGCTAGGGAAAGCATCCCGAACAAATGCTTGTCGAAATCGGATGTACTGAGCCACAGGCTTGACAAAGAAGTGCAACGTAACTTTATCATTTCATGATGCCACAGATGAAAATTAATCGTTATGGTGCTAATCCCGTGAAGTCCCATCAGGCGGTGATAGTGCCGGGCCCCCTGCCTCGAGAGGGTCCACCCATGACTACTGGTGGTCACCTTCCCCTGTGCTGTGGAGTCAAGGCACAGAGGAGTAGGTTAAGAGCTATTGACCAAACACCCCGGACACTCAACATACTACAATGGAATGCAGAAGGAGTTTATAACAAGAAAGCCTCCCTAACACAGCGTCTTCATAAAGATGGAATAGATGTGGCATGCATTCAAGAGACACACCTCAACGCCAATCGCACATTTTCAGTCGAGGGGTATCAGGCCACACGTTTCGACCGCGAAGGACACAAAGGAGGAGTTGTAATACTTACACGAAATACAATACCTTGCAGCGAAGTATCTGTGATCTCTGACAACCAAACGGAAATTATAGGTGTTGATATAATGATAAAGGACGTGAAAATAAGAATTTACAATCTGTATAGCCCGGCAGATAAGGATCTTACACTCTCAAACATGGAAATAACTGACACAAATTGCATTGTTCTCGGAGTCTTTAATAGCCGTTCAGAAAGATGGGGATACCCAGATACTGACAAAAGAGGAGATGAAGTGGAGGACTGGGAAATAGACTCAAATCTCCATCTACTCAACAAAGCGGATGACACACCGAGCTTCTACTCCAGAAGATGGATTACCACTTCTACTCCAGACTTAGCTTTCTGCACAGGAGACATCCTCCACAAAATCGATCGCCATGTGCTGGACCAATTAGCAGGTAGTGACCACAGACCAATCAAGCTTGTAATGAATATGGAGTTTGTTCCACAGGAGCAAAAGCCCTTGCCCCGCTGGAATTACAAACAAGCAGATTGGGACAGATTTGCCATACTAACAGACAAATATTGTGAAAACATAAATACACGATATGGCAACATGAAGCAAATGGTGGAAAGTCTAAACAGAGCAATAATACAGGCGGCCACTGAGTCTATTCCAAGAGGAACGAGGAAAAATTACAAGCCATACTGGACTGAAGAACTACACATTTTGGAGAACAAAGTTGAAGATGCTAGGAAGACCGCAGAGAGAGAACAAACAACTGAAGCGAACATCTCTCTCAAAGCCATCTCAGCAAAATATAAAAGAACAGTAAATCAAACAACAAGAGATTGTTGGAGGAAAAAAACAGAAAACCTGAATTTTGACAGGGATGGAAACAAACTATGGAAACTAGTGAAAGCCATGAACAATGAAGGACCTATAAACAAACAAATAACAATTAAACAAGGAAATGCCTTGCTTACAGGAAAAAAAGGCTGCAAATGCACTAATGGAACACTATGCCAGTGCAAACCACATTGATATTACAGCCGAACAGAAGAAAGCAATCAAAGATAAACAGATACATCATAGATATACAGAGACAGCAGCAGAATATATGATGGCAAATCTAACAATGGAAGAAATGGAACAGGCAATGAATACCCTAAAAAAGAAGACATCACCAGGAAAGGATGGAATCACAAATGAAATGCTAATAGGACTAGGCACTAAGGCAAAAAAGAAACTACTAGCAGTCCTAAATTACAGCTGGAAGAGGGGAATAGTCCCACAGGCATGGAAGGAAGCTATACTAATACCAGTCCCAAAGAAAGGAAAAGACCTGGAAGAATAAAATGGCTATCGACCTATCAGTCTTCTTAGCTGTGTAGGAAAATTAATGGAACGCAGTATCAATGGCAGGCTAACATGGCATCTGGAAGAAAACCAACTCTTAACACCTCACCAAGCAGGATTCAGAAAGTACAGATCCACTGAAGATCAAATAACCTATATAGCTCAGGAAATAGAGGATGCCTTCCAAGAGAAAAAGCACACACTAGCGGTCTGGATAGATTTAGAAAAAGCATTTGATAAAGTATGGAAGGAAGGACTGAAAGTAAAACTGCAAAAAATGCATGTTTGTGGGAAAATGTACAAATGGATCAGCCACTACCTTGAGAACAGAACTGCCAGGACAAAAGTACAAGGACAAACCAGCAAAATGATGCTGTTGGAGCAAGGTGTCCCCCAAGGAGGAGTTCTTTCACCAACATTATTCCTAGCATATATAACGACATCACGGAAAATTTTCCAGCCAGAGTACACACATCATCCTTTGCAGATGACCTAGCCATATGGACATCTGAAGAATATATTAGTACAGCTAACAGCAGAATACAGCAAGCCCTATTAGCGCTAGAGGACTGGTCAAAATCATGGCTAGTGAAGATAAGTGAGGAGAAAACAACATGCACAGTGTTCTCCCTCTCAACTAAATCTCAGCAACCTAAGCTGGTATTGAATGGAAAAATATTGTGCCATGAAGAAAATCCAAACTATCTAGGAGTCACCTTTGATCGTCGCCTGACATGGAAGACACAGGTTGAGAAAAATCGAACAAGAGCAAGGCAAAGAATGGCAATCATGAAAAAGCTTGCTGGTACAACGTGGGGAGCAGATGAAAAAGTTCTCAAGAAGTTATATACTGGACTGGTGAGGCCAGTACTGGAATATGGCATTGCAGCTTGGGCAACAGCAGCTAAGTCAAACTTTAACAAAATAAGTAGAGTCCAAAATCAAGGAATGCGAATCATAACTGGAAGTCTGAAGACAACGCCTATTAATGAATTAGAAAAGATAACTTGTTTACAACCAATGCAGGATAGAAGAGATAGCAGAGCCCAGCAACAAGTTGAAAAGTTTAGAAGATTGACAGACCACCCTATGTATAAAAGGTTTAGTGGTTTGGGAAAGGGAAGACTAAAGCGTAGCAACTTTGTAGAAACTGCAAAACGAAAGATTAGGGCAGATCCCATACTTAACATATCAACAGTCAAACCCATTTACAATGCAGACAAGTTCCCAGCTTGGAGACAGCAGCAACTGCCTGAGATGATAGAAAACATTCCTGGTATTGAGAAAAAGAACACTCAGCATGAAACCGAAAGAAGAGAAATAACCCTAAACTACATAAAAGAACATTACCCAAGCAGCAATTGGACCCATGCATATACAGATGGATCAGCCAAAAATTCAGTAGAAAATGGAGGAGGAGGGATTCTCCTAAATTTAAAAAAATGTAGTGAAAAAAACACATTCAGTGGCAAATGGAAAGTTTTCAAGTAACTTCAAAGCGGAAGTAGAGGCTCTGAAAACTGCAGCAGAAATGCTCTTGATGGAGGAAAATAAAGAGACGCAAATAGCTATCTTCACAGATGCAAAGTCAGCTGTCTCAATACTGAAGAGCAAAAACAGCACAGAACTAACTGACCTAAGAGCAGCACTCCATGGTCTATGCCAGAAATCCAAAAAAGTTGTAATACAGTGGATCCCATCACATTGCAGTATACCTGGAAACGAAGAGGCTGACAGACTGGCAACAGAGGGCGGACGACTACCACAGCCTGACATAGACATAACCTATAATGAGGCAAAGAGGTTGATAAAAAGCACTTATAGAACCAAATGGGAATCAGAGCATCCAGGCCATCAGAAGGATGATGCATATTACAAACTCGACCGAAGAGAACAAGTAGCAATCTTCAGACTCCGCACAGGACATAACAGGCTGAAATACCACTTCTTCAATAAACTAAAGATAGGAGATACCGATGAATGTAATTGTAGAACTGGAAAAATGACAGCAAAACATTTGCTGCAGGATTGCCCAACGTATGCAGAACAGAGAAAGATATTTTGGCCGACACCTGCTTCATTTGAGGACAAGCTCTATGGAGATATCAACAAGCTAAAGTTGACCGCAGATTACTTTAACTACATACAGGTTGACATTTAAAGGTGCATGAAGACCCAGAGGCATGAAATGGAATATTGCTTGGATAGCAAATCCATTATGTGGAAAGTCCAAATCGAAAGCTCGCTGTGTGGGCTTCATAAAAGGTGGAAAAGTGTCCTAGTGGCACGAAATGGAATATTGCTTGGATAGCAAATCCATTACGTGGAAAGTCCGAATCAAAAGCCCATTGTGTGGGCTTCATAAAAGGTGGAAAAGTGTCCTAGTGGCATGAAATGGAATATTGCTTGGATAGCAAATCCATTACGTGGAAAGTCTGAATCAAAAGCCCACTGTGTGGGCTTCATAAAAGGTGGAAAAGTGTCCTAGTGGCACGAAATGGAATATTGCTTGGATAGCAAATCCATTACATGGAAAGTCCGAATCGAAAGCTCACTGTGTGGATGTTATCTGCAGACTGCATACTTCTGGTTTCCGGAAGAACAGCCTATGGTGAACAGAAGGCCCAATATACGGAAGTGAGGCTAAGCAGCCATGTGCAGGACGTGACGATTCCTTGGGTGAGCCCAGTACCAGAGCTCTATGTATCGGCTCTGCAAGTATGGAAGCCTCCTTGGATGGCGGGGAATGCCCATGGTCTGCCCCTGCCTTCCCTTGAGGGCTGACCAGGATCTTTGGCTGTTCTATATGGACCAGCTGGGATGGGGGATAACACCACAACAGTGAGAGTCAAACGTCCTAAGAAACCCCCGGGAAGGTTAACCTGGTCAACAAATGCCCGCAGAAGTCGGATGTGTCGGCCTAACGGCGCAAGAACGCAGCTCTGCTGTAAACAGGCACAACGCAATCACATCCGGAAAAAAACTCCGGATGAACGAAGAAGAAGAAGAAAAACAGCACAGAACTAGCTGACCTAAGAGCAGCACTCCATGGTCTATGCCAGAAATCCAAAAAAGTTGTAATACAGTGGATCCCATCACATTGCAGTATACCTGGAAATGAAGAGGCTGACAGACTGGCAAAAGAGGGCGGACTGACCACAGCCTGACATACATATAACCTATAATGAGGCAAAGAGGTTGATAACAAGCACTTATAGAACCAAATGGGAATCAGAGCATCCAGGCCACCAGAAGGATGATGCATATTACAAACTCGACCGAAGAGAACAAGTAGCAATCTTCAGACTCCGCACAGGACATAACAGGCTGAAATACCACTTGTTCAACAAACTAAAGATAGGAGATACCGATGAATGTAAT